>CM065595.1:67798969-68317469 GCA_033119425.1 Bufotes viridis
TTTTTCCATCCTCATTCAGGTCAAGCATATAAAGTAAAAGGATATTTTACTTGTGAATCAAGAAATGTCATTTATTTGATTAAATGTCCATGTGGCCTTGGTTATGTGGGAGAAACAATGCAGACGGTGAGAGACAGAATCTGCAAACATAAGTCCACAATTAGAACAAAAAATCTACTGTTGCCGTTACTATTTCACTTTGACAGATTCAGGCATTCGATTGCCCAATTGAGGTTTCAAATTCTTGAGCAGGTTATTAGGCCTAGGAGGGGTGGAGATATGAAAAAACTCCTCTTACAGCGTGAGGCCTACTGGATACACACCTTAAATACACTGCACCCAAATGGTCTCAATCGTGAATATGAGATTGCTCGCCTATAAGATCGCTTTACATATCTATATATTGTACTGATATGTGTCCCATTCCTTTTTTCATAGAGCCAGCAGATCCGCTGACCTAGATTGGGTACAGTATGTTGGCTATATTGTTATTCTTTTGTATACTTTACCTTTGATGTCCTTTTGTTTATGTAGTGGAGTGAAACTAACTCGCTTATTGGTCACTGACATCATCCCGCCTGCAGTGGGCGGGTGACGTCACCACAGTCATTGTACTAACCTATATAAATTGTATGTAACACACTTAGTATGTACTTGTCTGACAAAGGCTACTTGCCGAAACGCGTTATTTGAAGCACTTATACTTGAAGAATAAATAAGAATATTTCTCTAAAGAATCATAGCGTCTGCCGGGATTTACTTCTGGTCACGTGGAGCGTTGCTCCTTCCCGTTGCAAGCTACTAGCAGCGAGCGCCGGCTGTTCCTACTTTATCCATTTAATGAACTAAGTCCGGCAGTGGAGTGTATTGTGCGTTCACATTGGGATGCATTGAGGAGCGGATTCCCTGCGATTTCGGACTTCGCTGCACCTCCTTTGATGTCGTACAAACGTTCCAGAAATATCAAAGATAGGATTGTTAGAACAGAGGTAGAGGGTCACAAAAAACAAATCCAACAGACTCTATTTGAAACTAAGAGGGCATGGGCTCCCGTTGCATGATCTCCAGATACATCATTACATTGAGTGTAGAGACCAGATATTAATTTTTTCATAGATAACGATATTTTTTCTGTATTACAGATATGGGGATTCAGGGGACGAGAGAGGCGTTCTGCAAGGTGATTTATTTGTGCCAATAATTCTTTATGCGATATTTGACGTAGATGGTATTTATATACAATGTCGCATGCGGTATTGGCGGTAATTCACACCGACTTTCAAGCATGCGATAGTTTGTGGTGAAATGCTACTGACGTAGTGTGGATGAGTGACTGTGCATGAACTATCAGGGCGGTGAGTTGCATTGTAGTATAGAGGTATAATTACATGAATATAGCGGGTACGAGGATAAAAAATGATCCCAAAAAAAGTTTTGTTTTTTTTTCATTTTTTAAAAAAAAATGTTCTATTTTTTAATACTGTAGCGGCTTTATATGCACTCACGTCACTGGATTTCTGTGCAGGCTGGTCCACACCACGAGATATGACGCCGGAATGAGCGCATATATATATATAAAAAAAATTTTATGTACCTTGCAGATGGATGGTGTTCACACCATGCGTTTTTAAAAAAAAACAAAATAGCAAGCTGGATGAATTGCATAGAATTGCAGAACGCGTCTCTTTGTCCTGATGAACTGATGAACTAACCATAGCCAAGGGATTTTATTGTGGTTTTAAAACGCACTTGCACTTTGTTTTAATATGAGATTGTTTATATAGATTTTGATGTGAGGGTGAAGTTTGCTGGCACAAAGCACTTCATACAAAGACATCTATGGGGATATGTACCAAGAACACAATATGAGAAGATATTTGAAATATTTGAATGGACTGAATTTTTTTAACAACACTTGACTTTGTATCATCTGTTATTAATTGTAATCACTTGATTAAATAATTATGTACACATGTAATGAAAAGCTGGATATATAGACACCAGAATGATTTTGGTCTGTGCCCTTGGCTTGAGAAGGATCCCGGAAGGGGATTGAAACGTTGCTTATTTTGTTTCACATGTGTGAATAAAGACACTGCGTTTTTTTTCACAAGAAGAGTGCTGCGTTGATTTTTCATGGATATATATATATATATATATATATATATATATGAGGGCGCAAGGTTCCGTCGTCGATGGAAGGTACGTGTCACCGAGGTTCCTGGCCTCAGTGAGATAAGAGCCGGATTTTTTTGTGTCAGCAGCAGCTAGTGCTGTTTGACACATTGATATTTAGTATGGCTACAAAGCCGATCTGGGCCGGCTCTTATTGGGAATAGTCAAGTGCTGGGTGGGAGACTATTCCCCACGGTCCAGGCTGGACTTTTTCTGGGCCTATAAAAGGCAGCCACCTCAGCAGGTGGAGGGGTAATTATCCTGGAAGCTGCTGGTGTTACTGTGGAGCTCTCAGGGCTGAGAGCAAGAGTCTGCAATCAGGCGTGCAGTCTATCTAGAAGCCTCTGGTGGAAACTTTGCGTGGCCGAGCTAACAGGTGTGGCCGAGCCAGGTGTGAACTAACACCCACCACTCAGGTGACCTTGCTGTGGGACTGATGTTTTTTTGCCTTGTGTTTTGCCTCGTGTGAACAAGCACTAAGACTATTTCTGTTTTGCCTCATGTGAACAAGCACTAAGACTGTTTCTGTGTTGCGGAGTGTGAATAAAACACTTCTGCTTTACCCAGAGAACTGTGTACCTGGCCTCTATACTGCGTCCGCAAGCCTGTCTACCAGAGCAAATCCCCACATTTGGTGTCGGATGCGGGCATGCGCAGTGAGGCTGGCGTGAACGCCGACATTTTTTTGTTTTGCTGAGCACGAGTGCATGGCATATATTAAACCGGCAAAGTTACAAACAGTGGTCCCTGACAAAATGGAGGCGGTTGTAAAAGCTCTCATGGAGGCTAACTTGCAGCAGCGGGAGGCCAACAAGCAGCAGCAAGTGAACAATAGCCATGAGACAGGGGTAACCCTAGCAGAGTGGCTTGATTCCAGTGGGAGGCCAGAGCCCTGGGAGCCCGAGTCTGAAGGGCCTGCGGTAGGAGTGACCACCACTTCTGTGATGGAGGGGGAGATGCCCCCACTGAGTGTAATGGTGGGAGACACAAAGGACTTGCCACCAGGACCTGAGTTGGCAGACCTGCACGTCTCCGGAGACAATTTTGGGACCGCCCAACACCGAGACCAAATCCTAACCAGGGCCTGGGAGAATGTTGTGGTAATTGATGGTAAACCCCAGAAACCAGGGGCTGAGATATTTCCCCGCTTTGTCGTTCACCAAGAAATGTTATATTGGGTGAACCAAATCCGGGGTGAGCCTGTTGAACAGTTGGTGGTGCAACAGTTGCACACCAACATGTTCTTGGGGGACACTTGGGGTGGCAAAAACCGCTGGACCGCATTCTGCAGCGCTTCTATTGGCCTGGTGTGTTTAAGGAGGTAGAAGAATATTGTAAGTCCTGTCCAACCTGTCAGGTAAATAGCCCACAGCCACATTTCCGTAGTCCCCTAGTACCTCTTCCAAATAATGAGGTCCTGTTTGAGCGATTTGCTATGGATCTAATCGGGCCTGTACCAAAGTCTGCCAGGGGCCACCAACACATTCTGGTAGTTCTCGACTATGCCACTCGGTATCCGGAGGCGGTGCCCCTGCGTCATACCTCAGCTAGGCTCTTCGCCAAAGAGTTAATGGAAATGTTTTCCCGTGTGGGCCTGCCAAAGGAGGTTATGACAGACCAAGGGACCCCTTTTATGTCCAAAGTTATGAGGGAACTGTGTAAATTGTTGCGTATAAAGCAGTTACGGACGTCCGTTTACCATCCGCAAACAGACGGTCTTGTCGAAAGGTTTAACCAAACTTTAAAAAATATGTTAAAAAGGTTGGTGCCTAGAGATGTGTCACAGCTGTATGTGCGCAACAAGAGCATACACAGTGAGTTAGCTACTGACCGGACCCAAACTAGGGAACATAAAGGGTGACCCCTGTCAGACCCTAAAAGCTCTCCCTATGCTGCTAAGCCCATGTCCAGATCCAGATGGTGGATCGAGACATGCCCGCGTACCTAAGGCTGATGACCACTGTAACCCCTACAGTAGTGGAAGGGGCACGGCCACCGGTGCCCTGCTCAGTATATGGACGGAACCGGGGTCGCCTCGGATCCAGTCAGCAAAACAAACAGAAACACACAATGTCTGCACACTTAACTGAAGGAGCTGCAGCAGCAGTGAAAACAGATCCAAAGTCAGCAGACAATGTCCGAAGTACTTGCTTCAGCAGAACACAGGTCCAGAAAAGATATCACACCAGTGAAGATACTCAAGCGAGAGATACTGCTCAAATGAAGAAGTATAATCCGCACCGTACAAAGGAAGAGGGGGTGATTTAAAGGCAGAGCAATCAAACACAGGAGGGACAGCTGGGAGGAAGGAAACAGAAAGTAAAGACCTCATCACAGGGGCGGAGAAACAGAGCTGTGAGAACGTCTCAAAGCTCTAGTAGTTACATCACACAGGGGTGGAGAAACAGAGCTGTGAGAACGTCTCAAAGCTCTGGTAGTGACAGTACCCCCTCTACGGGTGGACTCGGACACCCAGGACCCACCTTCTCAGGATGAGCCCTATGAAAAGTCCTGATGAGGCGAGTGGCTTTAATGTCCGACACCGGAACCCACATCCTCTCCTCAGGACCATAACCCTTCCAATGAACGAGGTACTGAAGAGAACCGCGGACAATGCGAGAGTCCACAATTCTGGAAACCTCAAACTCCAGATTGCCATCAACCAAAATCGGAGGAGGAGGCAAAGAGGAGGGTACCGTGGGCTGGACATATGGTTTTAAGAGAGATCTGTGAAATACATTATGTATCTTCCAAACCCGTGGAAGATCAAGACGGAAGGCAACAGGATTGATGACTGACAAGATTTTATAAGGCCCAATAAACTTGGGACCCAATTTCCAGGAGGGAACCTTCAGTTTAATATTTCTTGTAGACAACCACACCAGATCACCCACATTCAGGTCCGGACCAGGCACACGTCTCTTATCAGCCACACGCTTATATTTCTCACTCATCTTTTTTAGATTAGTCTGAATCTTTTGCCAAAGACGAGGAAAATCTCTCCTCCCGGGGTGACCAGCAAGAACAGTATCATGATGCTCCTTGAAGAGTTTGTGACGTAACTCAGGAGGCACAAACAACTTTCCAGAAGGACAACGGGCAGGTGCCTCAGTCTGGGCAGCCTGGACCTCGGCCTCCAAATCAGAATACAGAGCAGAAACAACTACCCCCTCCGCCAAAATGGGACCCGGGTCCTCGGAGTTTCCTCCTCCCGGAAAACAGCGAGAGAGAGCATCAGCCTTCACATTTTTGATCCCAGGGCGGAATGTAACGACAAAATTGAATCTGGAGAAGAACAGAGACCATCTGGCCTGTCTTGGATTCATACGCTTGGCCGACTCCAAGTACGCCAGATTCTTATGGTCGGTAAAAACGGTGATAGGGTACCTGGCCCCCTCCAACCAATGGCGCCATTCCTCGAAAGCCAACTTGATGGCCAACAATTCCCTATCTCCCACATCATAGTTTTTCTCTGCCGGTGAGAGTTTTTTAGAGAAAAAGGCACAGGGTCGCCATTTGGAAGGAGACGGACCCTGGGACAAAACCACACCCACCTCGGAAGCATCCACCTCAACAATAAAAGGTAAGGAAACATCGGGATGCACCAAGATGGGAGCAGACGCAAAACTCTCTTTAATCTTAGAAAAAGCTGCAAGCGCCTCCTCCGACCAAGAGGAAAAATCCGCCCCCTTTTGGTCATGTCAGTGAGGGGTTTGACAACAGAGGAATAATTCAAAATGAACTTTCTGTAATAGTTTGCAAAACCCAGAAAGCGCATCAATGCCTTCTGATTCTCAGGAAGCTCCCACTCGAGCACAGCACGGACCTTCTCCGGATCCATGCGAAAACCAGAAGCAGAGAGGAGAAAACCCAGAAATTGAATCTCCGATACCATAAACACACATTTCTCCAGCTTGGCGTACAATTTATTTTCTCGCAGAATCTGCAGAACCTGAAAAAGATGATCCTGATGAGTCCGAACATCAGGGGAAAAAATCAAAATATCATCAAGATACACCAATACAAATTTCCCCATTAAATGGTAGAAAATACTGTTAACAAAATGCTGAAAGACGGCCGGAGCATTCATCAAGCCAAAAGGCATAACGAGATTCTCGAAATGCCCCTCGGGAGTATTAAAGGCTGTTTTCCATTCATCCCCCTCTCTGACCCTGACCAGGTTATGCGCGCCTCTCAAATCCAATTTGGAAAAAACCTTGGCCCCAACAATTTGGTTGAAGAGGTCCGGGATCAGAGGAAGGGGATAGGGATCGCGAATCGTGATACGGTTCAGCTCCCTAAAAATCTAGGCAAGGTCTCAGAGAGCCATCTTTCTTTTTAACAAAAAAAAACCCGCGGCAACCGGTGATTTTGAGGGACGAATATGCCCCTTATCGAGACTCTCAGAGATATAGGTTCGCATTGCGATTCTCTCCGGTTGTGAGAGATTGTACAGGCGTGCTTTTGGCAGCTTGGCGCCGGGAATGAGGTTAATGGGACAGTCAAACTCCCGGTGAGGAGGTAGCTCCTGCACACCGCTCTCGGAAAACACGTCCGAGAAATCAGAGAGAAATGATGGCAAAGTTTTAGTAGATACCTCTGCAAAAGTCGCTGTGAGACAATTCTCTCTACAAAACTCACTCCACTCATTTATTTGCCTTCCTTGCCAATCAATAGTGGGGTTATGTTTAGTGAGCCAGGGTAACCCCAACACTAGAGGAGTAGGCAATCCGTTAAGGACAAAACAAGATATATCCTCCACATGAGTGTCACCTACAGCTAACCGGATATTGTGAACAATGCCCTTCAGGGATCTCTGTGAGAGTGGAGCAGAGTCAATGGCAAAAACAGGTATATCTTTTTCTAATGTGCAAACCCGAAAACCATGCCTGGCTACAAATTGAGTGTCAATAAGATTGACGGCCGCTCCACTATCAACAAAAATTTCACAAGAAATGACTTTGCTCTCTAGCGCCACCCTGGCAGAAAGGAGAAAACGAGAACTGCAGGTCAGAGGAAAAGCCCCAATTCCTACATCAACTTTGCCCAAGGTAGCAGATGAAGCAGAGTTTGATGATTTTCCTTTGAGGATTTTCTCTTATTATCACTCTTAGTACAGTTCATGAATCTCCTAGAGGGACAAACATTTGCCAAATGACCAATGCCCCCACAACAAAAACACACCATTCTCTGAGGACTAAATCCTCCTTTATCAGGGGCAAGTCGACCTAGCTGCATAGGCTCCTCCTCAGAGGGGACCGAGACAGGATGAGGCCCCTGCACACTGAATGAGTCCGCACCACTGCCCCTAGAGTGACAATGGCTGGACCGAGAGGTCTCGTTTCTTTCTCTTAGACGCCTGTCAAGGCGTACCGCCAATGACATGGCAGACTCTAAAGATGTTGGTCTCTCATGGAAAGCAAACGCATCTTTCAATCTCTCTGAGAGACCATGACAGAACTGACTCCGGAGTGCAGCATCATTCCAACCTGAATCAGCTGCCCATCTCCGAAATTCAGAACAATAAAGCTCTGCAGACAGTTTGTTCTGGCATAAAAAACGTAAGTTAGATTCAGCCAGAGCAACACGATCCGGGTCATCATATATCTGCCCCAGGGCCACAAAAATCTTTCTGTGGATCGAAGGGAGGGATCCCCGATGGCAGTGAAAAAGCCCAAGTCTGAGCATTACCCCTGAGCAAGGAGATGACAATCCTCACCCTCTGCTCCTCATTACCAGAGGAACGGGGACACAAGCAAAAATGGAGTTTGCATGCCTCTCTGAAGCGAACAAAATTCTCACTGCCCCCGGAGAACGTTTCCGGAAGTGAGACCTTTGGCTCGCAACAGACTCCATGGGCCGGAGCCGAGCCCAATGCTTGAAGCTGAATCATAGATTGACGGAGATCCGCTACCTCCAAAGAAAGACCCTGCATGCGGTCAACCAGGTCAGAAAGCGGATCCATGTCAAAAAGGACGGTTTCGGCGGATTATAATGTCACGGCTGTATGTGAGCAACAAGAGCATACACAGTGAGTTAGCTACTGACCGGACCCAAACTAGGGAACATAAAGGGTGACCCCTGTCAGACCCTAAAAGCTCTCCCTATGCTGCTAAGCCCATGTCCAGATCCAGATGGTGGATCGAGACATGCCCGCGTACCTAAGGCTGATGACCACTGTAACCCCTACAGTAGTGGAAGGGGCACGGCCACCGGTGCCCTGCTCAGTATATGGACGGAACCGGGGTCGCCTCGGATCCAGTCAGCAAAACAAACAGAAACACACAATGTCTGCACACTTAACTGAAGGAGCTGCAGCAGCAGTGAAAACAGATCCAAAGTCAGCAGACAATGTCCGAAGTACTTGCTTCAGCAGAACACAGGTCCAGAAAAGATATCACACCAGTGAAGATACTCAAGCGAGAGATACTGCTCAAATGAAGAAGTATAATCCGCACCGTACAAAGGAAGAGGGGTGATTTAAAGGCAGAGCAATCAAACACAGGAGGGACAGCTGGGAGGAAGGAAACAGAAAGTAAAGACCTCATCACAGGGGCGGAGAAACAGAGCTGTGAGAACGTCTCAAAGCTCTAGTAGTTACATCACACAGGGGTGGAGAAACAGAGCTGTGAGAACGTCTCAAAGCTCTGGTAGTGACAAGATGGGAAGGACTGGGATCTGCTTCTGCCCTATCTCATGTTCGCAGTGCGGGGGGTGCCCCAGGCCTCTACTGGGTTCTCGCCCTTCGAACTGCTTCATGGCAGACACCCTCGGGGCCTGTTGGACATCGCCAAGGAAATATGGGAACAACAGCCTGTCCCCCACAAAAGTGTCATTGAGTATGTCACCCAGATGCAGGAACGGATGGAAAGGGTGTTGCCGCTGGTCCGGGAGCATATGGAGGCAGCGCAACAAGCACAGAGTAGGGTGTGTAATCGTCAGGCTCGGGTACAGGATTTCAATCCGGGAGATCGGGTTTTGGTTCTGGTACCCACCCTTGACAGCAAGTTCCTAGCTAGGTGGCAGGGCCCCTACGAGGTGATCGAGAAGGTAGGGGAAGTAAATTACAAAGTACACCAGCCAGGGCGGCGTAAGCTGGAGCAGGTGTACCACGTGAATTTACTAAAGCCGTGGAAAGATAGGGACTCGTCCGACGACAACAGCCCCCGGCCAGGGCTTCTAGGCGAAAAGGGTCCAGCCCCACAGTTCGAGGCCTGTGAAGCAGTAACCACGGTAAAAATTGCAGACAGCCTGTCTTCCAAATAAGTTCAGGAAGTCAGGGAGTTCATCAGTCGGAACACGGATGTGTTCTCAGACCTCCCTGGCCGCACTTCCCTCATCCAACATGATATCATCACTGAGCCTCAGGCCAAGATCCAGTTAAAACCATACCGGGTACCCGAGGCTCGGCGACAGGCCATCGCAGAGGAAGTGCAATTAATGTTGAAGCTCGATGTCATTGAGGAGTCGAAAAGTGAATGGGTCAGTCCCATATGCCTAATACCCAAGCCAGATGGGACGTTGCGGTTCTGCAACGATTTTCGCAAGTTAAATGTAGTGTCCAAGTTTGATGCGTATCCCATGCCCCGGGTAGACGAGCTTGTTGAGAATTTTGGGCAAGCCCGTTATTTTTCTGTGCTAGACCTCACTAAAGGGTACTAGCAGGTACCCTTAACGGAGTCGGCCAAGGAAAAAACAGCTTTTGTTACCCCGCAGGGCCTGTATCATTATAAGGTATTACCCTTTGGCCTGCATGGCGCCCCTGCCACCTTCCAAAGGTTAATGGACATTGTGCTGCGACCTCATCGTCGGTACGCCTCGGCCTACTTAGATGATGTAGTCATCCACAGCACCGACTGGGAAAGCCATTTGCCCAAAGTGCAGGCGGTAGTGGATGCCCTTAGAAAAGCTGGACTAACCGCTAATCCAAAAAAGTGTGCAATTGGGTTAGAAGAGACCAAGTATATGGGGTATGTCATTGGGCGGGGAGTCATTAAACCTCAGGTAAATAAGATGGAGGCAATACGTAATTGGACCCGACCAGTCATCACCAGGCAGGTAAAATCGTTCCTGGGGATTGTAGGGTACTACATGAGGTTTGTTCCCCACTTTGCCACGATAGCAGCACCGTTGACAGACCTGTTGAAGGGACGAAAGTCCAGAAAGGTTCACTGGAGTGAGAAGGCGGAAGAGGCTTTCTCTGCATTGAAGTCGGCCCTGTGTGGGTCCCCGGTTTTGGTGACACCCGACTTCAACAGGGAATTCATAGTACAGACGGATGCCTCAGAGGTAGGCCTCGGTGCTTTACTGTCCCAGGAAGTCAACGGGGAAGAACATCCCGTTGTCTTTCTGAGCCGTAAGCTCAACCCAGCCGAGACCAGGTATGGCATAGTGGAGAGGGAGTGCCTGGCTATCAAGTGGGCACTCGAGTCTCTCCGCTATTACTTGTGGTGACCGACTATTCCCCTCTCAAGTGGATGAGCCAGGCCAAGGAGAGTAATGCTCGGGTCACCAGGTGGTTCCTGTCCTTACAGAACTTCAAGTTCTCAGTAGAACACAGGGCAGGCCGCTTGCAGGGTAATGCAGATGCCCTGTCCCGCGTCCACTGCCTCACATGTGTTCACCCCCTCAGGGTTGAACAAAGGGGGGGGGTGTAAGAGGGCGCAAGGTTCCGTCGTCGATGGTAGGTACGTGGCACCGAGGTTCCTGGCCTCGGTGAGATAAGAGCCGGATTTTTTTGTGTCAGCAGCAGCTAGTGCTGTTTGCACATTGATATTTAGTATGGCTACAAAGCTGATCTAGGCCGGCTCTTATTGGGAATAGTCAAGTGCTGGGTGGGAGACTATTCCCCACCAATCAGACCCCCAATGTTAATCAGACCTCAGCTAACAGCCCCAATCAGACCCCCAATGTTAATAGGACCCCAGGACCTCAGCTCAGACCCCCAATCAGACCTCAGATAAGAGCCCCGTGCCTCTCATCTGCCGCCAGCAGTCTCATATCGGCCCCCATTGCCTCTCATATTAGCCCCCAGCAGTCCCATTTCCTCAGTTCAGCCCCCAGCAGACCCATATTGCCTCCGATCACCCCCCCCCCCCCCCAACAGTCCCATATTACATAGTAACATAGTATATAAGACCGAAAAAAGACATTTGTCCATCCAGTTCGGCCTGTTTTCTACAAGTTGATCCAGAGGAAGGCAAAAAACCCCTGTGAGGCAGAAGCCAATTTTCCCCACTTATGGGGAAAAAAATTCCTTCCTGACTTCAATCAGGCAATCAGAATAACTCCTTGGATCAACGACCCCTTTCTAGTAGCTGTACCCTGTAATATTATTACACTCCAGAAATACATCCAGTCCCCTCTTGAATTCCTTTATTGTACTCACCATCACCACCTCCTCAGGCAGAGAGTTCCATAGTCTCACTGCTCTTACAGTGAAGAATCCTTTTCTATGTTTGTGTACAAGCCTTCATTCCTCCAGACGCAGAGGATATCCCCTCGTCACAGTCAGTCCTAGGGATAAATAGATGATGGGAGAGATCTCTGTACTGACCCGATATATTTATACATAGTTATTAGATCTCCCCTCAGTCGTCTTTTTTCTAAAGTGAATAACCCTAATTTTGATAACCTTTCAGGATACTGTAGTTGCCCCATTCCAGTTTTTACTTTAGTTGCCCTCCTCTGAACCCTCTCCAGCTCTGCTATGTCTGCCTTGTTCATAGGAGCCCAGAACTGTACACAGTACTCCATGTGTGGTCTGACTAGTGATTTGTAAAGTGGTAGGACTATGTTCTCATCACGGGCGTCTATGCCTCTTTTGATGCAACCCAATATCTTATTGGCCTTGGCAGTAGCTGCCTGATACTGGTTTTTGCAGCTTAATTTGCTGTTTAATAAAATTCCTAGATCATTTTCCGTGTCAGTGTTACCGAGTGTTTTACCATTTAATATGTACGGGTGACTTGCATTATTCCTTCCCATGTGCATAACTTTACATTTGTCAGTGTTAAACCTCATCTGCCATTTTTCTGCCCAAGCCTCCAATCTATCCAGATCCCTCTGTAGCAGAAAACTGTCCTCTTCAGTAAGTAACAACTTACTTTACACAGTTTAGTGTCATCTGCAAAAATAGGTATTTTACTGTGCAGGCCTTCTACAAGATCATTAATAAATATTTTGAAGAGAATAGGGCCAATACTGACCCCTGAGGTAACCCACTAGTGACAGTGACCCAATCTGAGTATCTACCGTTAATAACCACCCTCTGTTTTCTGTCACTCAGCCAGTTACTTACCCACATACAGACATTTTCTCCCAGTCTGAGCATCCTCATTTTTTATACTAACCTTTTATGAGGTACAGTGTCAAATGCTTTTGAGAAGTCCAGATATACGACATCCATTGATTCGCCGCTGTCAAGTCTAGAACTTACCTCCTCATAGAAGCTGATTAAATTAGTTTGGCATGACCGATCCCTCATGAAGCCATGCTGATATGGCGTTATTTGCTTATTTTCATGGAGATACTCCAAAATAGCATCTCTTAGAAACCCTTTAAACAGTTTACCAACAACAGATGTTAAACTTACCGGCCTATAATTTCCAGGCTCTGTTTTTGGACCCTTTTTGAATATTGGCACCACATTTGCTATGCGCCAATCCTGTGGAACATTGTCTGTCAGTATAGAGTCCGTAACTATCAGAAATAAAGGCCTGGCTATGACATCACTTAATTCCCTTAGGATATGGGGGTGTATGCCATCCGGTCCTGGCGATTTGTCTATTATAATTTTTTTAAATCGCTGTTGTATCTTTTTAAGTCGCTGTTGCCTCAGATCACCCCCCCAGCAGTGCCATATTGCCTCAGATTACCCCCCCCCCCCAGCAGCCCCATATTGCCTCATGTTTTACAAAATAAAAAACCCACTTAAATCTCTTGCTCCTGGACGCCACCGCTCCTCACCACCTGCTATCTTCTTCCTCCTGCTGTCGGCTGTGCTGTGAACTGGCCCGCACTGTGTTAGGTCACTGAGCGTCCTCACTCTGAGGGCTGCCACTGCACAGCCGAAGACCAGGAAGTGGTGAGTACAGAGCCTTCACCACTTCCTGGTCCTCCGGTACTAATGAGCGCTTTAATAATGGAAGTGCTCATTTGTATTCATGTCCACAAAAGAAAACAAAGTTCCAGTGTCGGCACTGCTGCTATTTCTAGGGTGGACAGGAGTTTGTCAGCGTAGGCATGTAATACTTTAGCTGGTGCTCTGTACTTGGACTTGGACAGAATCATACAACTTGTGTAAAAATAGAGGACATTAAATTTGCGGCACTCTCTAAAATCGTTCTTGCAGTGCTTTATTCAAAGCATAAAAAACAAGGTTGCAGATACTGGCATACACTCAGTCACAGGCGGTGATGGCTGTTTCGTGCGTACTGCGCTTCGTCTGGCCACTCACGTGATGGCGTCAGTGTGCTCACTTCTCTTCAACTGCGCCTGACGTCATCACGTTCACATCGACATCTTACTTCTAAAAATAAAACAATAATTAAATAATTAAATAAAAACAGCTAGATCATTCTTATCATTTAGACCTAAGGAGCCTATAGCATTCGTTCTGATTATCCAAGAGGTTTCTCTCTGAAGAAGATACCGGTGCCTATCACCTCCATTTTTCAGAATCCCTACCACTTCTACGCCTACACATGTGAGGACATTGCTGTCCCCCCATGTGCTTCTTTCACATGCTCAATTAATCTTGGTGAAACTATTCCTGTTTTAATGGATTTCTCGTGTTCCCTGGATCTAATGTAATGGCATCTTATAGTCTTTCCCCAAAGACCTTCCACATGGGCAAAAAAAAATCACATATACCAAAAAGTTTTTTACATGAGATAAATTGTCTAACTACATGCCTGACTCCTCCTATGTTCAAATTTCTTGTCCTTACATAAACTTACAAGCTGTACATTGGCCAAATTAATTTTTTCCCTGTGGAATTCCCTTTTCTAACCAATTTTCTTTTCTGCTCTCAAAGGTACTATGCAGCTATGTGAAAGTGATTTTCATTTATGCGAAAATAATTTTCAGCGAACCAGTGCCTGGTGGCATCCCACCGAAAATTGGCTCACTGGTCGCTGTTACCTTTCCTCAAAGATCGCAGGTTCTTTTCTGTGTAGGATCCTCTTTGTGCTGTGGGTACCTGGTGCGGCTAGCAGTGCGATTGCAGGAGGATGTGATGATCACGAGAAGCTGCTGTTTGCGGAGTGGACCATCAATACGAATGTTGCGCTCTTTTTCCTTTTGCTGTTGGCTGTGTCTGGCGTTCTTGCCACGTGCGGCAATTTTTGCAACCGCTTTATTCGCGCACTTTTAGATCCCGGTATCGTCGGTGGGTGGACCCTCATACCCTCAACTAGGGATGTCCCGATACCATTTTCTTTAAGACCGCGTACGAGTAGCGATACTTTTTTTTTTTAAGTACTCGCCGATACCAATTACCGATACCAATTTTAACAATGAAATACATACACATGTATTTTGTGACCACTGATCAAACAAAAGGCCCAAAAACATAACTATAACATTGTTTAAGTACAAGAGGCAGTGTATCATCAACTATTTATGTAATATAAGTGGAAGGGTTTTTTAAGGAACAGAAGCATTTCTGCATGTTCAGCTAGAAGCACTGAGACACTAAGCTGAACAGTCTTTCACTTTCCATACTACTGCATGGGGCTGAAATATACTTTTGTGCCATTACAGCCAAAGTTGGAAAACGTATTTTATTTAATGCCCAGTATTGAAGTGGACAATCTGAGTGTGGCACAGTGTTCTCCTCTAGGTACCTTAGCAGCTGCACAGTAGCAGCTTTTGGAGTGATGCTGTCAGATGTACAGGGATGCTCATCTGCTTATTTCTTGAAAAACACAGTCCAGGCTGGTATTCGGCTTGTCATGGTGTGTTTTTTTTCTGGTTCTTCCTCAAGTGTGGCTGTGCTTTTGAAGTTCCACGACAAGCATTTCTTTGACGTGCCTGGCACTGACAGCATTGGAAAAGAATCGATCTTTATACCTAGAATTTTTTTTTTTATACAAAATGATGAAATGCATCATTCCCCCCCAGCATTTATTTAATTTTTTTATTTAAAAGTTACTGCATCACCTTGGATCAATTATTGTTGCTATGTAGTATAGTGGATTGCACTCTGTATCAGAAAAGCGCTCTTCATTGTTTTAATACAATGGTCGTCATCCTCTTTTGACAGCAATCTCTGCAGCACAGTCACAGCAGGAATAACATCAGACACCAAAGCATCCGCAGAACTCACTTGACGTGTCAGCTCTTCAGATGGTGCCAAGACGTGTAAGGCCTCTTTCACACGGCCATCACGTCTGACGGCCGGATAGGATGCGGGTGCGTTGCGGGAAAATGCGCGATTTTTCCGCGCGTGTGCAAACTTTTGTAATGCGTTTTGCACGCGTGTGGGAAAAATCGGCATGTTTGGTACCCAGCCCCGAAGCCGGACTTCATCACTGAAGTCCGGTTTCGGGTTGAGTATTCTGGGGATTTTATTTTCCCTTGTAACATTTGGCAGCATTTTAACCACCTCAGCCCCCCTAGCTTAAACACCCTTAATGACCAGGCCACTTTTTACAATTCTGCACCACACTACTTTTACCGTTTATTGCTCCGTCCTTTTCTTCTCACTAATAGAGCTTTCATTTGGTGGTATTTCATTGTTGCTGACATTTTTACTTTTTTTGCTATTAATAAAAAGTTAACGACATTTTTGCAAAAAAAATGACATTTTTCACTTTCTGTTGTAAATTTTTTTTTAAAAACTACATTTCTATATAAATTTTTCTCTAAATTTATTGTTCTACATGTCTTTGATAAAAAAAAAATCCAATAAGTGTATATTTAATGGTTTGGGTAAAAGTTATAGCATTTTCAAACTATGGTGCAAAAAAGTGAATTTCCACATTTTGAAGCAGCTCTGACTTTCTGAGCACCTGTCATGTTTCTTCAGGTGCTAGAATGCCAGGATAGTATAAATACCCCCCAAATGACACCATTTTAGAAAGAAGACACCCCAAAGTAAACGCGGAGGGGCATGGTGAGTTCATGTATAATTTCATTTTTTTTCACAAGTTAGCGGAATATGACATTTTCTGAGGAAAAAATAAAATAAAGTTTCCATTTCTGCTAACTTCTGGCAAAAAAAAAAAAAATCTCAGACAGACTCACTATGCCCCTCAGTGAATACCTTGGGGTGTCTACTTTCGAAATGGGGTCATTTGTGGGGTGTGTTTACTGTTCTGGCATTTTGGGCGGGGCTAAATTGTGAGCAGCCATGTAAAACCGAAAGGTACTCATTGGAATTAGGGCCCCTTTGCGCACCCAGGCTGCAAAAAAGTGTCACACATGTGGTATCGCCGTACTCAGGAGAAGTAGGGCAATGTGTTTTGGGGTGTATTTTTACATATACCCAAGTTGGGTGAGAGAAATATCTCTGTAAATTGACAACTTTGTATAAAAAAAATTAAAAAGTTGTTGTTTACAGCAATATTTCTCACATAAAGTATGGGTATATATAAAATACACCCCAAAACTCATTGCCATACTTCTTCTGAGTATGGCGATACCACATGTGTGCCACTTTTTTGCAGCCAAGATGCGCAAAGGGGCCCAAATTCCCATGAGTGCCTTTAGGATTTCACAGGGCATTTTTACGCATTTGGATTCTCACGCCTTAGGACCCCTAAAATGCCAGGGCAGTATAAATACTCCACATGTGACCCCATTTTGGAAAGAAAACACCCCAAGGTATTATGTGAGGGGCATGGCGAGTTCACAGAAAAAAAAATTTTTGGGCACAAGTTAGCGGAAATTGATATATATATTTTTTTTTTTACAAAGTCTCATATTCCACTAACTTCTGACAAAAAATACAATTTTACATGAACTCACCATACCCCTCACGGAATACCTTGGGGTGTCTTCTTTCTAAAATAGGGTCACATGTGAGGTGTTTGCACTGCCCTGGCATTTGAGGGTCTCTGCAATCATTACACGTATGGCCAGCATTAGGAGTTTCTGCGATTCTCCTTATATTGAGCATACAGGTAATGAGATATTTTTTTTTTTCCGTTCAGCCTCTGGGCTGAAAAAATAAAAAATGAACGGCACTGTTCTTCAATTATATAAATAGTAAAAAATATAAATCTGAAGGAGTCGGCCCTCTACATAGCAATGAGGGGGGTGTTGCAGAGAGCAACGAGGATAAAGCAAAACTATTAAATATTTTTTTCTCCACTATATTCACTGAGGAAAATAAACTGTCAGATGAAATGCAGAATGTAAAAGTAAATCCCCCATTAAAAGTGCCCTGTCTGACCCAGGAAGAAGTACAACAGCGACTTAAAAAGATTAAAATAGACAAATCGCCAGGACCGGATGGCATACACCCCCGTATCCTAAGGGAATTAAGTGATGTCATAGCCAGACCATTATTTCTGATATTTACGGACTCTATAATAACAGGGAATGTTCCACAGGATTGGCGCATAGCAAATGTGGTGCCAATATTCAAAAAGGGTCCAAAAACAGAGCCTGGAAATTATAGGCCGGTAAGTTTAACATCTATTGTTGGTAAACTGTTTGAAGGGTTTCTAAGAGATGCTATTTTGGAGTATCTCAATGAAAATAAGCAAATAACGCCATATCAGCATGGCTTCATGAGGGATCGGTCATGCCAAACAAATTTAATCAGCTTCTATGAGGAGGTAAGTTCTAGACTTGACAGCGGCGAATCAATGGATGTCGTATATCTGGACTTCTCCAAAGCATTTGACACCGTACCTCATAAAAGGTTAGTATATAAAATGAGGATGCTTGGACTGGGAGAAAATGTCTGTATGTGGGTAAGTAACTGGCTGAGTGACAGAAAACAGAGGGTGGTTATTAACGGTAGATACTCAGATTGGGTCACTGTAACTAGTGGGGTACCTCAGGGGTCAGTATTGGGCCCTATTCTCTTCAATATATTTATTAATGATCTTGTAGAAGGCCTGCACAGTAAAATATCTATTTTTGCAGGTGACACTAAACTGTGTAAAGTAATTAACACTGAAGAGGACAGTTTTCTGCTACAGAGGGATCTGGATAGATTGGAGGCTTGGGCAGAAAAATGGCAGATGAGGTTTAACACTGACAAATGTAAAGTTATGCACATGGGAAGGAATAATGCAAGTCACCCGTACATATTAAATGGTAAAACACTCGGTAACACTGACACGGAAAATGATCTAGGAATTTTATTAAACAGCAAATTAAGCTGCAAAAAACCAGTATCAGGCAGCTACTGCCAAGGCCAATAAGATATTGGGTTGCATCAAAAGAGGCATAGACGCCCGTGATGAGAACATAGTCCTACCACTTTACAAATCACTAGTCAGACCACACATGGAGTACTGTGTACAGTTCTGGGCTCCTATGAACAAGGCAGACATAGCAGAGCTGGAGAGGGTTCAGAGGAGGGCAACTAAAGTAAAAACTGGAATGGGGCAACTACAGTATCCTGAAAGGTTATCAAAATTAGGGTTATTCACTTTAGAAAAAAGACGACTGAGGGGAGATCTAATAACTATGTATAAATATATCAGGGGTCAGTACAGAGATCTGTCCCATCATCTATTTATCCCCAGGACTGTGACTGTGACAAGGGGACATCCTCTGCGTCTGGAGGAAAGAAGGTTTGTAAACAAACATAGAAAAGGATTCTTCACTGTAAGAGCAGTGAGACTATGGAACTCTCTGCCTGAGGAGGTGGTGATGGTGAGTACAATAAAGGAATTCAAGAGGGGACTGGATTTATTTCTGGAGTGTAATAATATTACAGGCTACAGCTACTAGAGAGGGGTCGTTGATCCAGGGAGTTATTCTGATTGCCTGATTGGAGTCGGGAAGGAATTTTTTTCCCCTTAAGTGAGGAAAATTGGCTTCTGCCTCACAGGTTTTTTTTGCCTTCCTCTGGATCAACTTGTAGGAAACAGGCCGAACTGGATAGACAAATGTATTTTTTCGGTCTTATATACTATGTTACTATGTTACTATGTTACAGATTTCTTCATTCGCATCGATCATCATGGATGAAAAAATCTCTGCTAAAATCAGTGACTGCGGTTCGGTGGGCTGAACGCTAGCTACCTAACAAGTAGCTAACTAACTGGTGGTGATAAGGGACCCTTATGCCCCATTCACACGTCCGCAATTCTGTTTGCGGAACGGAATTGCGGACCCATTCATTTCTATGGGGACAGACTTTCTCCCGCTCGGATCCGGAATTACGGATCCGCGCTTCCGGGTCTGCACTTCCGTTCCGCCAAAAAAATATAGAACATGTCCTATTCTTGTCCGCAATTGCGGACAAGAAAAAGCATTTTCTATATAGTTCTGGCAATGTGCGTATCTGCAAAATGCGGAAAGCACATTGCCGGTGTCCGTGTTTTGAGGATCTGCGGATCCACGGATCCGCAAAACACATATGGACGTCTGAATGGAGCCTTACAAGGGGTGTGACCAGTGACAGGGGGGTGATCAGGGAATCTAGATGGGGTGATCAAGGGGTTAATAAGTGAGGGTGGGGGGTTAGTGTAGTGTTTGGTGCAACTTTACATAGCTACCTGGTCCTCTGGTGGTCGATCCCAGCAAATGGGACCACCAGAGGACCAGGTAGCAGGTATATCAGACGCTGTTAACAAAACAGCGTCTGATATACAGGTTTGATGCGATTTATTTCGCATCTACAGCCTGCCAGCGATTGATCATCGCTGGCAGGCTGTACTACAACTTGTGAGGCGCGCGGCACTGTCTCGCGTCTCGCAGGATGATGCGCCGACGCGTCATCTCAGAACTACAGGACCGCCCGCCGGATGCATCCGTGCGTTAGGCGGTCCTGTAGTGGTTAAAGTATCTGATACCCGCGATCAGATACATTGCAAAGCTCTGCAAACCACAGGTCTGAATTGACCAGCGGTTTGCTGCGATCGCCGATACGGGGGGGGGGATAGTCACAGGACCCCCCTCGGCATATTAACATGGTTCCTGCTGCACGATCGCAGCAGGAATCATGTTTTTAGCGTGATTTTTTTATTTTTTTTTACAGCAGATTTAATTTAGGGCGTATGGGTACGCCCTGTGTTCTTAAGGACTCGGACATTAGGGCGTACCCATACGCCCTATGTCCTTAAGAGGTTAAGCTTTATATACTTACTACCGGATCCTCTAACGTTTTGAAACTCCTGGCAGGCAGGCGAACTCTGAGGAGGCCGGAGGGTGTCTGGACTCTGGAGAGTCTTTTCCCACGACTGGCTTGCTCCTGTGCTCTGTGGGAGGAGTCATGGTGAACATGGAGGGAGGAGCCAGGGACTGTGGCGGCCGCTGCGGAAAGTGTGAAGCAGAGCAGCTGCGGGAAAAGTCTCTTTTCAGACAACCTCCTCACACCACATGCAGAACTGGTCACGTTGAATGGCTGTGGGCGGAGTCTTAAACATGCAAGGAGCCGGAGACAGAGGAGGCTGCTGGTAATCAGAGGGAGGGGCGGAGACTGGGAGCAAGAAGGAGCAGATTTTGCAGTGCAACATGCAGGGGCAGACCCGTGGATGGACCAAAACACATTTAGAAGGGGCGCACAGGTATCGGCAATGGTACCAACGATACCGGGATCTAAAAGTGCGCAAAAAAGCGCGTGCAAAAATTGCCGCACGTGGCAAGAACGCCAGTCACAGTCACAGCCCTCTGATCAGAGAAAAAAGAGCGCAACATTCGTATCAACGGTCCGCTCCGCAAACAGCAGCTTCTCGCGATCTTCGCATCCTCCTGCAATCGCGCTGCCAGCCACACCAAGTGCACACAGAGGATCCTACGCAGAAAAGAACCTGCGATCTTCAAGGAAAGGTAACAACAACCAGTGAGCCAATTTTCGGTGGTGCCTGGTGGCGTGCACTGGTTCGCTGAAAATTATTTTCGCATAAATGAAAATCACTTTCACATAGCTGCATAAACTTATACATTGGGTCTGGAAGGCTGCTGCTGTACTTTTTTCCACTGAACTCACCACAGGGCATTGACTATACTTTTACAATATTTTATCATCATTATTTTTTTCTCTGGACATATAGCCCAATACAGGGCGTTTTAATATCATTTAAACACCATCATTTTTTCAAAACCCCCTCTTTTTTATCTTTTTTCCTATCCCCATTTAATTTTTGCCTTTTTATCCAATTTTTCACTACTATTCCCCTCTCTCTGTTTTCTATATACCTTGGTTTTCAATGTTCCCCCATCAACCCTAACCTTTACATCTAGAAATTCCAATTCCTTTGGATCAATCTTACTAGTAAATGTCATATTCATTTCGTTTTGGGTATTCAAGTACTCCACAGCAGGGGCAATATTTAAATTTGCGATATTTCACAAATATTTGGGCACAGGATTGGCGCATAACAAATGTGGTGCCAATATTGAAAAGTAGAGATGAGCGAACACCTGGATGTTCGGGTTCGAGAAGTTCGGCCGAACTTCACGAAAATGTTCGGGTTCGGGATCCGAACTCGACCCGAACTTTATCCCGAACCCTATTGAAGTCAATGGGGACCCGAACTTTTAGGCACTAAAAAGGCTGTAAAATAGTCCAGGAACGGGCTAGAGGGCTGCCAAAGGCAGCAAAATGTAGGTAAATCCGCTGCAAACAAATGTGGATAGGGAAATGAATTAAAATAAAATAAATAAAATTTAACCAATATCAATTGGAGAGAGGTCCCACTGCAAGGAATCATGCGTCATATCACTCAACACTGGAGAAGGCCACTTTCAGTTATTTCGGCCCCAGCACCCAGACAGAGGAGAAAGGTCCCACAGCAAGGAATCATGCGTCATATCACCCACCACTGGAGAAGGCCACTTTCAGTTATTTCGGCCCAGCACCCAGACCGAGGATACAGGTCCCACAGCAAGGAATCATGCGTCATATCACCCACCACTGGAGAAGGCCACTTTCAGTTATTTCGGCCCAGCACCCAGACAGAGGAGAGAGGTCCCACAGCAAGGAATCATCCGTCATATCAACCACCACTGGAGAAGGCCACTTTCAGTTATTTAGGCCCAGCACCCAGACAGAGGAGAGAGGTCCCACAGCAAGGAATAAGGCGTCATATCACCCACCACTGGAGAAGGCCACTTTCAGTTATTTAGGCCCAGCACCCAGACAGAGGAGAGAGGTCCCACAGCAAGGAATTAGGCGTCATATCACCCACCACTGGAGAAGGCCACTTTCAGTTATTTAGGCCCCAGCACCCAGTCAGAGGAGAGAGGTCCCACAGCAAGGAATCATGCGTCATATCAACCACCACCGGAGAAGGCCACTCAGTTATTTCAGCCCAGCACCCAGACAGAGGTCCCACAGCAAGGAATCATGCGTCATATCAACCACCACCGGAGAAGGCCACTCCCAGTTATTTAGGCCCCGCACCCAGACAGAGGAGAGAGGTCCCACAGCAAGGAATCATGCGTCATATCAACCATCACCGGAGAAGGCCACTTTCAGTTATTTCGGCCCAGCACCCAGAAAGAGGAGAGAGGTCCCACAGCAAGGAATCATGCGTCATATCAACCACCACCGGAGAAGGCGACTCTCAGTTATTTCGGCTGTGGTAAGGTGCAAGGTACCGTTGTCGACGGGAGGTATGTGTCACCGAGGTTCCTGGCCTCGGTGAGGTAAGAGCCGGGTTTTTTTGTGTCAGCAGCAGCTAGTGCTGCTTGACAATTTGATACTTAGTTTGGCTGCAAAGCCAATCCGGGCCGACTCTTACTGGGAGTAGGCAAAGAGTTGGGTGGGTGCCTACTCCCCACGGTCCAGGCCGGACTTTGCCGGGCTTTAAAACACAGCCAGCACCAGCAGGTGGGTGTGATCGTCCTCGAGCTGCTGTTAGGCTGTGGAATCACTTGAGTCTGGGAGTGCTGATCCATGCTGTGCTGTGTGGAGTTCTCTGGGCTGGAAGCAAGACCCCAAGCAAGGAGGAGTGCAGACGGCCTGGAAGCCGGAGGTCGATCGCCTTGCGGCTGGACTGACAGCCAGGTGCGAACCTGCACCTAAAGCCTCCCAGGTGACTGGAACCTGTTTTGGACTATTTTGTTTTGCTGCACGTTTTCTGATGGGTGTGAATTAACACCAAGTGACTGTTTGCTGTGTATTTGCTACAAGTGTGAATTAAACACTGTTTGCTACACTTTCTGGACTCCGTTTTGCCTCTATACTGCTTCACACTGCTAACTACCAGAGCGACTCCCCACACGGCCCAGCACCCAGACAGAGGAGAGAGGTCCCACAGCAAGGAATCATGCGTCATATCAACCACCACCGGAGAAGGCCACTCCCAGTTATTTAGGCCCAGCACCCAGACAGAGGAGAGAGGTCCCACAGCAAGGAATCATGCGTCATATCAACCATCACCGGAGAAGGCCACTTTCAGTTATTTCGGCCCAGCACCCAGAAAGAGGAGAGAGGTCCCACAGCAAGGAATCATGCGTCATATCACCCACCACCGGAGAAGGCCACTCTCAGTTATTTCGGCCCAGCACCCAGACAGAGTAGAGAGGTCCCACAGCAAGGAATCATGCGTCATATCAGCCACCACCGGAGAAGGCCACTCTCAGTTATTTCGGCCCAGCACCCAGACAGAGGAGAGAGGTCCCACAGCAAGGAATCATGCGTCATATCAACCACCACCGGAGAAGGCCACTCTCAGTTATTTAGGCGCAGCACCCAGACAGAGGAGAGAGGTCCCACAGCAAGGAATCATGCAGCATATCAACCACCACCGGAGAAGACCACTCTCAGTTATTTCGGCCCAGCACCCAGACAGAGGAGAGAGGTCCCACAGCAAGGAATCATGCGTCATATCACCCACCACTGGAGGAGGCCACTTTCAGTTATTTAGGCCCAGCACCCAGACAGAGGAGAGAGGTCCCACAGCAAGGAATCATGCGTCATATCACCCACCACTGGAGAAGGCCACTTTCAGTTATTTAGGCTCAGCACCCAGACCGAGGATACAGGTTCCACAGCAAGGAATCATGCGTCATATCAACCACCACTGGAGAAGGCCATTTTTAGTTATTTAGGCCCCAGCACGCAGTCAGAGGAGAGAGTTTCCACACCAAGGAATCATGCGTCATATCAACCACCACCGGAGAAGGCCACTCTCAGTTATTTCGGCCCAGCACCCAGACAGAGGAGAGAGGTCCCACAGCAAGGAATCATGCGTCATATCAACCACCACCGGAGAAGGCCACTTTCAGTTATTTCGGCCCCACCACCCAGACAGAGGAGAGGTTCATTCAACTTTGTGTTGCACCGCAAGATCATGGTAAAGTTAAAAAAATGAGGATTCAATAAAGAAGTGCCCCGGAGTACAAGAATACATGGTTGAGGGGGAGGCAGTTATAAATGTCTATTCTGCACAAGGGAGGGACAGGTCCTGTGGGATCCATGCCTGGTTCATTTTTATGAACGTCAGCTTGTCCACGTTGGCTGTGGACAGGCGGCTGCGTTTGTCAGTAATGAAGCCCCCTGCCGTGCTGAATACACGTTCAGACAAAACGCTGGCCGCCAGGCAGGCCAGCACCTCCAAGGCATAAAATGCTAACTCTGGCCACGTGGACAATTTGGAGACCCAGAAGTTGAATGGGGCCGAACCATCAGTCAGTACGTGGAGGGGTGTGCAGACGTACTGTTCAACCATGTTAGTGAAATGCTGCCTCCTGCTTACACGTTCCGTATCAGGTGGTGGTGCAGTTAGCTGCGGCGTGGAGACAAAACGTTTCCACATTTCTGCCATGCTAACCCTGCCCTCAGAGGAGCTGGCCGTGACACAGCTGCGTTGGCGACCTCTTGCTCCTCCTCTGCCTTCGCCTTGGGCTTCCACCTGTTCCCCTGTGACATTTGGGGATGCTCTCAGGAGCGCCTCTACCAGCGTGCGCTTGTACTCGCGCATCTTCCTATCACGCTCCAGTGCAGGAAGTAAGGTGGGCACATTGTCTTTGTACCGGGGATCCAGCAGGGTGGCAACCCAGTGGTCCGCACACGTTAAAATGTGGGCAACTCTGCTGTCGTTGCGCAGGCACTGCAGCATGTAGTCGCTCATGTGTGCCAGGCTCCCCAGAGGTAAGGACAAGCTGTCCTCTGTGGGAGGCGTATCGTCATCGTCCTCCGTATCCCCCCAGCCATGCACCAGTGATGGGCCTGAGCTGTGTCGGATGCCACCCCGCTGTGAACCTGCTTCATCCTCATCCTCCTCCACCTCCTCCTCATCCTCCAGTAGTGGGCCCTGGCTGGCCACATTTGTACCTGGCCTCTGCTGTTGCAAAAACCTCCCTCTGAGCCACTTCTAACAGACTGGCCTGAAAGTGCTAAAAATGACCCCTCATCCTCCTCCTCCTCCTCCTGGGCCACCTCCTCTTCCATCATCGCCCTAAGCGTTTTCTCAAGGAGACATAGAAGTGGTATTGTAACGCTGATAACGGTGTCATCGCCACTGGCCATGTTGGTGGAGTACTCGAAACAGCGCAACAGGGCACACAGGTCTCGCATGGAGGCCCAATCATTGGTGGTGAAGTGGTGCTGTTCCGCAGTGCGACTGACGCGTGCGTGCTGCAGCTGAAACTCCACTATGGCCTGCTGCTGCTCGCACAGTCTCTCCAGCATGTGCAAGGTGGAGTTCCACCTGGTGAGCACGTTGCATATGAAGCGGTGAGCGGGAAGGCCGAAGTTCTGCTGTAGCGCAGACAGGCGAGCAGCGGCAGGATGTGAACGCCGGAAGCGCGCACAGACGGCCCTCACTTTATGCAGCAACTCTGACATGTCAGGGTAGTTGTGCTAAATTTCGGTGGTGCAGAAGTTTATTCACATGAGCCAGGCAAGGGATGTGCGTCAAATCGGCTAGTCCCAGAGCTGCGACGAGATTTCGCCCATTATCGCACACCACCATGCCGGGCTTGAGGCCCACCGACAGAAACCACTCGCCGGTCTGTTGTTCAATACCCCGCCACAACTCCTGCGCGGTGTGGGGCCTGTCCCCCAAACATATGAGTTTCAGAATGGCCTGCTGACGTTTACCCCGGGCTGTGCTGAAGTTGGTGGTGAAGGTGTGTGGCTGACTGGATGAGCTGGTGGAAGCAGAGGAGGAGGAAGCCGAGTAGGAGGAGGAGGCTACAGGAGGCAAAGAATGATGCCCTGCAATCCTTGGCGGCGGAAGGACGTGCGCCAAGGAACTCTCCGCCTGCGGCCCAGCTGCCACTACATTTACCCAGTGTGCAGTTAGGGAGATATAGCGTCCCTGGCCGTGCTTACTGGTCCACGTATCTGTGGTTAGGTGGACCTTGCCACAGATGGCGTTGCGCAGTGCCCACTTGATTTTATCGGATACTTGGTTGTGCAGGGAAGGCACGGCTGTCTTGGAGAAGTAGTGGCGGCTGGGAACAACACACTGTGGGACAGCCATGGACATCAGCTATTTGAAGCTGTCTGTGTCCACCAGCCTGAATGACAGCATTTCAAAGGCCAGTAGTTTAGAAATGCTGGCCTTCAGGCCCAGGGCTCGAGGGTGGCTAGGTGGGAATTTACACTTTCTCTCCAAGGTTTGTGAGATGGAGAGCTGAACGCTGCCGTGTGACATGGTGGAGATGCTTGGTGACGCAGGTGGTGTTGTCGGTGGCACATCCTCTGTTTGGTGGGCGGCAGGTGCCAACATTCCTCCCGAGGCGGAGGAAGAGGCCGAGGCAGCAGCAGAAGAGGGAACAGGAGGAGCCAGAGTGAGTTCCTTGCTTTTAATTTCCTTGCTCCGTACGGCTATCTTGCAGTTTCAGACACCACAGGCGGCAGCTTCCAGCAGTGGGAACCAGGCCTGCCCAGAACCTAAGGTCGCTCTCCCGGATGGGTTTTCCGGGGGAAGTGACAACTTTGTTCGGTTCAGGGAGTCATGCAAACTATATTTTAGACTATGTCCTAACTCTTCTGGGGATGAGAGTCATAGAGTGGGGACTATTATTTCATTACTGAAAGGTGATGCTCGGTCTTGGGCTTTTTTTTTGCCGACCGGATCACAATCCCTCCGGTCAGTAGATGAATTTTTCAGAGCTCTGGAACTTATCTACGATGACCCAGATCGGGTCTCCCTGGCCGAGACTAAGTTGCATGGTTCACTGCAAGGAAAATGTTCTGCTGAGTCCTATTGCTCTGAATTTTGGAGATGGGCAACTGATACTGACTGGAATGGGGAGGCGGCCTCTTCCGACATTTTGGGTAGGGAAGCACTTGAGCTCATGTATGATGATGAGCCAATGCAGTTGGGGGAAGTCACTCCTGGACCTGGTAATAAAAATGTTAGGGTTAAAAAAAGACTCTGCTTTTTCTGTGGTAATGGGGGACATTTTGTTAACATATGTCCTTATGTTTAATGTGAAGGTAAAAAAGGGAGGAAAAAAAAACTAATATGTTCAGTCCTCTTCTCACTCTTGGTGGTGTGGGTGGGGAATCTGAGAATGTACTTTTGTCATTTACCGGTAGTACCCGATTTCTCCTGCCTGCCAAGGTGGCGCTAGACTCCACAACAGTGGGAATTTAAGAATTTATTGACAGTGGGGCAGGGATTAACTTGGTTGAGAGCCAATTCGTCCGTATGCATGGTTTGACAACAAGCGCCTTAGACTAAAATATTTTGGTGTTTGCAATTGATTTCACTCCGCTCTCACAAAAGTATTTGCCACAAATAGTGCAGGAAATTCACTTAAAGGTGAGAGATTCTCATCAAGAATCCATTTCATGTTTTGTGCTGGAGGGTCTGCCTGCTCCTCTGGTGCTAGGTTTACCGTGGCTATCCAAACATAACCCAACTATTGATTGGCAAACGAGGAGACAGATTCTTGATTGGAGTGATTTTTGTATAGACAACTGTCTTAGCACGTCACTATCTGGTATAACCACTAAAGTTGTACCTTTGTTTATTTTGGATTTTTCTGATGTTTTCTCTAAAAGTGGAGACCAGGAGTTGCCTCCACATCGGGAGTATGATTCCCCTATCAATCTTGTTCCCAGAGCTAAGTTGCCCAAGTCTCGGTTGTATAATCTTTCCAAACCCAAAAGAGCCGCCATGCGAGAATATATCGCCGAGAGTTTGGCCAACGGTCATATTAGACCATCCAAATCTCCAGTGGCTGCAGGGTTCTTCTTTGTTAAGAAAAAGGATGGAACTCTTAAGCCATATTTAGACTTCCATGAGCTTAATCGCATTACTGACCGTGATCCTTATCCCCTTCCTTTGATCCTGGATTTGTTCAATCAGATTGTCAGTGCCAAGGTGCTCTCGAAGTTAGATTTAAGGGGGGGTATAAATTCTGATAAGGATCAAGGAGGGCGGTGAATGGAAGACTGCCTTTAATACCCCTGAGGGTCATTTTGAAAATATGGTCATGCCTTTTGGGTTAACCAATGCTCCTGCGGTTTTTCAACATTTTATCAATGACATCTTTCATTATCTGGTGGGCAGGTTTGTGATGGTGTATCTGGATGATATTTTAATTTATTCCCCTGACATAGAGACGCATCAGGATCACGTGAGAAAGGTCTTACAGATCCTAAGGGAGAATAAATTGTATGCTAAGGGTACTTTTACACTTGTGTTGTTTGATTCCGGCAGAACTGTATGTAAACGCATGTCATTTCTTCTGACTGATCAGACATTTTTAAGACTGATCAGGTCTGAAAAATGCCTGATCAGTCAGAAAATTGCATTGCAATACCGGATCAGTTTTTCTGGTGTCATCCGGCAAAACGGATACGGTATTTATTTTTTACATTTTTAGAGCTCTGCGCATGCAAGTGTTCTGGAATTTTGGCTGGAGATAATACCGCAGCATGCGGTATTGAGACCCGAGGACGGAACCCCTAAGGGTACTTTCACACTTGCGTTTTCATTTTCCGGCATAGAGTTCCGTCGTCGGGGCTCTATGCCGGAAAAACTGATCCGTCACATCCCCATGCATTCTGAATGGAGAGAAATCCGTTCAGGATGCATCAGGATGTCTTCAGTTCAGTCTTTTTGACATTTCAGGACGGAGATAATACCGCAGCATGCTGCGGTATTATCTCCGTCCTGAAATGCCGGAACACATGCCTTAATGCCGGATCCGGCATTAAATCCCATTGACATGCGCACTGCACATGCGCAGACCTTTAAAACTGTAAATAAAATACAAGACGGATCCGTCTATCCGCATGACAAGTGGAGAGACGGATCAGCACTTGCAATGCATTTGTGAGATGGATCCGCATTGGAACTACCTGCTGGATCCTCACAACGCAAGTGTGAAAGTAGCCTAAGATGCAGAAGTGTGTATTTGCGGTTCCGGAAGTGCAATTCATGGGGTACCTAGTCTCATCTTCGGGTTTTCGTGTGGATCCGGAGAAAGTCTGTGCTGTGTTGGACTAGGATCGACCCGAAAATCCGAAATCGCTCATGCGATTTTTGGGGTTCACCAACTACTACTGTAAATTTATCTTGAATTACTTGACTGTTGTTAAACCATTAACAGATATGACTAAGAAAGGTGCAGATTTCTCAGTCTGGTCTGATGATCCATTACATGCCTTTTCAGAGGTGAAGGAGTGTTTTTGGTGCAACCAGATGTGTCACAACTAGTTATGATCGAGTACCAAAGTGTTCGGGTGTTTGGCCCGAACACATTTCTATATTCTTGTGCTCAGCCAAGCACCCGAGTATAATGGAAGTCAATAGGAGACAACCAGGCACCCCCTGCTCTGAAGGGGGGAGGGTGTAAACCTACAACACCTCATAAATCAAAAATCACGATCTATAGTCCATAAAAATCACTCATTAGACCCTACAAAGACCATAGATATATTATCAAAAAATATATAAATCTTTATTATTTATATATCACAATAATATGGAATAAGGAAAAAGATAGAAACAGGTTACACACCTGATACAGGGAAACAAGCAGAGCAATATGTAACCCATATACCCCAATCTAATAATGGTAAATATTCAAATGCATAAATATGGAGGAATCTACTACTGCTATATCACTGCAGACCAAGGACTAATTACGTAAAATTGCCCTTCTAACAAGATGGGGTACTATGATTATCATGGGGAAAAATACCACCTAATTGTCTGAGTGTGCAATACCTATGTGTGTTGAAAGCACAAATGATGGGTAAACAAAATCAAAGACAGGTACACTCTGCGATAATACTAAACCCTTACACTGATGTAAAATTGAGAGGTTAGTTCGACATATCCTACTAGGAGGACATGTCTTAAGCTCGGGCACTGCGCCAAGGTCTCTCAAGTAGCCCAAGGCCCCATAACTCACCTACCTGTGCCGTTTGGGCAATACCAGGGGCAAGTGGGCGGATTACAGGAGCATAAGGCCTGACTCACAGACAGCTTACCAGTAACCTCCAGCATGTAGCCATGCCTGCAATGGGAGGTGGGAAGTGCCTGTGAGCCCCACCCAAGACTGGCTGAAATGGCCCAGTGTCGGGATTATAATAATTCAATTAAGAATTATTAATTATGGTCATAAAAATATTTTTTTCAAGACTACCTGAAATTATGACCTGGTGAATTGTAGATAACCCAATCGATACAATTCACATCTGAGGCCGACTATTTCCTCAGATAATAAGTTCTTTTAATGTGAGATGACATTAATGCTAAAGATGTAACTTTTGACATTAAATAATAATACACAGGTATTATAAAAACATGCAGATTTTATTAGTTATACGATTATAAACATTAACTAGTGCATAACACAATGATATATGCCAATGAATATATATGGCGTTAATATAAAGCATTACAAGCTTAAAATAAGTAAATAAACACAATACATGTGGGTAGAAGCAACTTGTCACATTATAACAAAGCTATTATTTGGTTAGGATATCAAAACAAGAAGTTACATTATATACATTACTCCTGTTCAGAGGCGTGTCTAATCCTAGACATCTATATGGAATGATAAATACATTCCCCACCCCTCTCTAACCAAACTAAAATACACCTCACATGTAGTAATGGGCAAATCCATTCAAGTATATAATTTAGAAGATGGTAGTCAAATCCTAGACTACTTTTAATACTTCTGTCAATACTACTTTCATATCTGTATAACCTGGTAAGACTTAAGACAACAGAAATTGGAAGAACTTGGAACAAATCTTCCAGTGGGAATTTATCATCTAGCTTGGCGAAGAATGCTACTATCAATATATCTCCGCATATATATATGCTATCATTTAATACTCTGATAAATTATGAAACTTCTGCAGGTAGAATGAAGGCTCACAATTATTCTATATCTAAGACTACATCTCATATAAAGAGATGATAAATAAATGAATATGTTCGCCAACATAGATGCTATGATTTTACCCACATTATCTAAATAGTCTTAATAAAATGAAACATCATTCTTTGTTTCTTACCAAGTCCTAGCAGGAATCTCACTTCTGCTCCTAGGAAAGCTGGATGGTCCATCACCATGGCTTTCATCTTGGTAGACCCCTCAATCTTGGGTGTAGGCTGGAATGTTGGAATGCTATACTTCCTCCTTTGTTTCTTAGCTTCTCCTTCTTGCCTCTCTCCTGATGCTGATCTATCTAGGGTAATAATCTCCCTTGTAATATAACATTACCACCCCCTGGATTAGTATTCTCCAATCAATTGAGGGGGTGTAAACATATGTAATAAGATCCTATGAGATCATGTTTACCCATAATGCAACTAATGGAGGATGGTGTAACGATATCCATCTGTCTCTGGATGGCACTGTTGTGCAAGCTATTAGCATCATACTATAAAGAGTTAACTAGGGTATTTTTGCATCATATAACTTTGACCTTTGTCGTCGTAAATTCGACGATAACGGATTAATGTAGACATTTTGTATCAACTAAAGATGGACAACTTGGAGTCTCTCTGACACTATTGATCTATGCTCCAAATCATTATGGATTGGGGAACACAATTTTTCCTTGTAATAAATGAATCACAATTTTGTGTGTACTCTTACGACACATATATAACGCACAAACTCTGTTTGGTTTTACTACAAATATGTTACGTTGTTTTATGACCACTGTAGAGAGAAAGACGTTCTGGTAATTTTCTTGACTTTCCGGAAACGTGTCTCTAGTGAAAATGTTTCTTTGGTCCTCTAAGTTAATAACATTGCTGCAAAAATGTAAAGCTTGAAGTAATGGCTTCCTGTCTCGTCAGCAACTTGGTTACTCTTTTTAGCGAGCGGTGTTTGGCAACATATCTTCACATCTGCGATCTCAAATACTTTGTCATGTTGAATCGGCATAAAGCACTCTTGTCGTGGCTGTCGAATCCCCGGGGCTCTGCCCACTTGTCACTCCTGGATACCTTTTGGATTCATCTGGGTGGCTCCGACTGGACGTCTCTTGTTCTCGGATAGCCCTGACCTCAGGTTCTCTTGGTTCCGGATACTAAGACTTTTAGAGTTCCGCCATCAACATGTGATCCCATCTTGGGCATCATCTAAACTTAAGAAAACAACAGACAGTATGAGTAAAACGCAGCAAAACTTTATCAAACATATACCTGCCTATTCTAGGCCTTTGACTTATGACATACTTTAGCCAGCAGCAGCTAGTTGAGGATTTTTTATGTTTTTTTTTTTCCAAAGAAAAACAAACTACAGGGTATCATGAATAGATATAACTATTCTTCCTCTGCCAGGCTAATACAGCCTTAGGTGTTATGCCTATTTAGGATCATAACCCAATCAATACTTTGAGACTACCTCGAAACAGAGCAATATATATGTGTCCATACATCTGCATGGAATACAGCAATGACAAGTTAGTCACAATTGATAGGCAAACTTTTCATGCTTTTATTTTTTTTTTTCATACGATACCATCACCAATCATATGAAATTTATGATGTGTCTCCATCTTTAAATCTTTGATTTTCCAATATCAGTTCAGCTCTTGCCTTTTTTAGCACTGAAATAAAAACTCTACACAAACATCATGTTCATGATCCTGTGGAAAAATTTGATTAATAATCAATATCATCAATCATTTATTGACTTGCTATAATTATTAATTCAATGAAGCACCTTGTTTTGTTTCATTTGCTGGACATTCTTATCTCAGCAAAGTGTTAAATAACTTTTTCTTTTCTCTTTATTCACTTCATGAAGTAAAGAATTTACATGCAATGGATTTGCGAGAATCTTACTCCTCCTTTACTTGAGCTGATTCAGCTCAGAGTGCAGCGCAGCTTTGCGACCTCTGACCTCTTCGCTGACATGTACCTAGGACTTAGGAATGTGCTCCTTCCCCCCTCCCATCTCTAGGATGGTGGAGAAATTTTGGGAAATACAGCATCTGCAAAAACTGCTTGTACATATGATCAGCTCTGTGATCCTGGGAATATACTGTGGTCTGCTGATACCACAAACTACCCCTCCTCCCCCCTTGGGGATTATCATATCGGCGGCAATTACAGATTATATGAAAATTCTGAGTCAAAATATGGACGATAGCCATAGACTCACTTTCTTATCTAGGCTTGCAAAGCCTATGATGGTTCCCTTAAGTGACTTAACTTTTTGGGAACAATTATATCAATTTTTATGTGATTTAAACAATTATGTTTCATAGACAATATGGCTTCTTATAGCCGGTTTATATGTCTTGCATTTATGCAACTTAGAATCAAGAACATTAAAAAGAAGAACAGGGTTACATCAACATTATTGACCTGTTTAAACTGTTCTCTTATAGATTCTATTTATCAATAACATCTGGTCAGACTTTATGTATAAAGTTCCTCTATTATCCTGTAACGCCCTGAGCTACTAAACTCAACCTCCCTATAATCTGGGACTTCAATAAAATCAACTAATATGATCTGAGTCCATTATATATATGGGAGAAATCTACAACTATGGGAGTTAACTGGCCAGGAATTAATAGGAAGGTTCTGCAGTCAAACAAAGGATTAGAACCGGACCCTGTACCGCCTAGGCCAGTGATGGGCAACGTGCGGCTCTCCAGCTGTTGCAGAACTACAACTCCCAGCATGCAAAGCCTGTCTATAGCTATCAGCCTACTACAGGGCATGGTGGGAGTTGTAGTTTAGCAACAGCTGGAGAGCCGCACGTTGCCCATCACTGGCCTAGGCTAATGAAACCTACATCTGTTCCCTATCTTGGGACAATTACAATTAATTTCTGGCGATACAAAAACATCACTTGTGTTTTGCATAGACAAACAACTCCTGAGTTGATTTATATGTCATGCACTGGTTGCATCCGTGTAATAACACTTTACTGCAACTACTTATCTGTGGTTCTGGTACGGGGTTAACCCCTTCAGTACCAGGACAGTAATATTGACTATATATGGACCACACACTTCTAAGGGTTGTAACCGTGATCTCGCTGTAGCATTCTAATGCCAGCAACAATACATGACAATTAATCATTAATATGTCATCTCATCAATAATCTCAGCAAAATGTCATCTTATCAAATCTTAGCAAAATGTCATCTCATCAGTTCTCGCTGGGGCCTCCATTTTTGTCGGGATTATAATAATTCAATTAAGAATTATTAATTATGGTCATAAAAATATTTTTTTCAAGACTACCTGAAATTATGACCTGGTGAATTGTAGATAACCCAATCGATACAATTCACATCTGAGGCCGACTATTTCCTCAGATAATAAGTTCTTTTCATGTGAGATGACATTAATGCTAAAGATATAACTTTTGACATTAAATAATAATACACAGGTATTATAAAAACATGCAGATTTTATTAGTTATACGATTATAAACATTAACTAGTGCATAACACAATGATATATGCCAATGAATATATATGGCGTTAATATAAAGCATTACAAGCTTAAAATAAGTAAATAAACACAATACATGTGGGTAGAAGCAACTTGTCACATTATAACAAAGCTATTATTTGGTTAGGATATCAAAACAAGAAGTTACATTATATCAATTTTTGCAGATGACACTAAACTGTGTAAAGTAATTAACACTAAAGAGGACAGTTTTCTGCTACAGAGGGATCTGGATAGATTGGGGGCTTGGGCAGAGAAATGGCAGATGAGGTTTAACACTGACAAATGTAAAGTTATGCACATGGGAAGGAATAATGCAAGTCACCCGTACATACTAAATGGTAAAACACTCAGTAACACTGACATGGAAAAGGATCTAGGAATTTTAATAAATAACAAACTAAGCTGTAAAAACCAGTGTCAGGCAGCTGCTGCTAAGGCCAATAAGATAATGGGTTGCATCAAAAGGGGCATAGATGCCCGTGATGAAAATATAGTCTTACCACTTTATAAATCACTAGTCAGACCACACATGGAGTACTGTGTACAGTTCTGGGCTCCCGTGAACAAGGCAGACATAGCAGAGCTAGAGAGGGTTCAGAGGAGGGCAACTAAAGTAATAACTGGAATGGGGCAACTACAGTACCCCGAAAGGGTATCAAAATTAGGGTTATTCACTCTAGAAAAAAAGACTGACTGAGGGGAGATCTAATAACTATGTATAAATATATCAGGGGTCAGTACAAAGATCTCTCCCATCATCTATTTATCCCCAGGACTGTGACTGTGACGAGGGGACATCCTCTGAGTCTGGAGGAAAGAAGGTTTGTACACAAACATAGAAAAGGGTTCTTCACGGTAAGAGCAGTAAGACTATGGAACTCTCTGCCTGAGGAGGTGGTGATGGTGAGTACAATAAAGGAATTCAAGAGGGGCCTGGATGTATTTCTGGAGCGTAATAATATTTCAGGCTATAGCTACTAAAGATGGGTTGTTGATCCAGGGAGTTATTCTGACTGCCTGATTGGAGTCGGGAAGGAATTTTTTCCCCTTAAGTGGGGAAAATTGGCTCTACCTCACAGGGATTTTTTGCTTTCCTCTGGATCAACTTGCAGGAAACAGGTCGAACTGGATGGACAAATGTCTTTTTTCGGCCTTATATACTATATGTTACTATATGTTACATTACTCCTGTTCAGAGGCGTGTCTAATCCTAGACATCTATATGGAATGATAAATACATTCCCCACCCCTCTCTAACCAAACTAAAATACACCTCACATGTAGTAATGGGCAAATCCATTCAAGTATATAACTTAGAAGATGGTAGTCAAATCCTAGACTACTTTTAATACTTCTGTCAATACTACTTTCATATCTGTATAACCTGGTAAGACTATTAAGACAACAGAAATTGGAAGAACTTGGAACAAATCTTCCAGTGGGAATTTATCATCTAGCTTGGCGAAGAATGCTACTATCAATATATCTCCGCATATATATATGCTATCATTTAATACTCTGATAAATTATGAAACTTGATTCTTCTGCAGGTAGAATGAAGGCTCACAATTATTCTATATCTAAGACTACATCTCATATAAAGAGATGATAAATAAATGAATATGTTCGCCAACATAGATGCTATGATTTTACCCACATTATCTAAATAGTCTTAATAAAATGAAACATCATTCTTTGTGTTTCTTACCAAGTCCTAACAGGAATCTCACTTCTGCTCCTAGGAAAGCTGGATGGTCCATCACCATGGCTTTCATCTTGGTAGACCCCTCAATCTTGGGTGTAGGCTGGAATGTTGGAATGCTATACTTCCTCCTTTGTTTCTTAGCTTCTCCTTCTTGCCTCTCTCCTGATGCTCCCCTGATGCTGATCTATCTAGGGTAATAATCTCCCTTGTAATATAACATTACCACCCCCTGGCTTAGTATTCTCCAATCAATTGAGGGGGTGTAAACATATGTAATAAGATCCTATGAGATCATGTTTACCCATAATGCAACTAATGGAGGATGGTGTAACGATATCCATCTGTCTCTGGATGGCACTGTTGTGCAAGCTATTAGCATCATACTATAAAGAGTTAACTAGGGTATTTTTGCATCATATAACTTTGACCTTTGTCGTCGTAAATTCGACGATAACGGATTAATGTAGACATTTTGTATCAACTAAAGATGGACAACTTGGAGTCTCTCTGACACTATTGATCTATGGGCCATTATGGTATGAATGGACCTTGTTCTCTAAGACATGTCTGGAGAATCCAGTGTACTCCCAAAAGATAAGCCCACATCTGTGGCAATAACTTTTAAAACAATATTCTCTGTATTCAGTATAAACTTTTTACACAGACTGAACTCTGTGTGACTTCAAATCTTGGCCTGTTCCAGCCATGTATGAAAACTTTGGTTCAACATCAGCCTGTCTTTTGAAGACAATGAGCATGCATTTTGAATATAATATGACCAGGTATCAATATATATACCTATGAAAATGCCCGACACCAGGGCCTAAACAGGTGCACCTGAATGTAGCCTGTAGATGAAAAACAGGCACATTTAAATAGGATTTAGCTGCATATATCTATATTGGGACGGGCACACCTCTCTCTGACCCAGTAGAGCATTAGACATAAATTATGTTGAATAGATCATAGTACCATATGTATTTAGTAAGATACTCCTATTTATTAGCAATCACACAAGGAAACCTTAAAATATAAAAATAAAAATATATATGGTAAAAAAAACTATAAGTAATGGGATAAGGGTAACTGGTATATCATTAGATTAGCATATTACCAAGATTTCTATTGTTGGAGAAATAAAATGACAACCGTAAAATCTAAAGTTCATCACTATATTCGTCCAACAGTCATTTGAATAGTATATTAATAGTTCATTAAAATTGCATGCATCAATTGTGTCCTTGTAGGGATTATGCTGTTTAAAGTGCACTATTGTTCCCAGGTAGAATGTTGCTTTATATTCTCAAACGCGTTTCGGGACCAGCGCGTCCCTTCCTCAGTGGTAAAGCTCCCACCACATTGCTCTCAGTAATTTATAGTCTCTGTATAAGCAGCTTTAGGTTGTTTAGAAATCCTGGAGTGGATTACTTGGGTCACATATCGTGCAGCGTCCTGTATTCCACTGGATTCACACATCCCTTTTTTTTTATTCAAACATATAAATAATAACAGAGCTATTAACCCTATGTACATTATCTCAATCCTGTTTCTATTATTGTATTTCATCCTCTTCGATATATTGTGTCCGCAATTATTCCTCTTTCTAACATTTCCTGGACACACAGTTTCGAAACTACTAATAAATTACTGAGAGCAATGTGGTGGGAGCTTTACTACTGAGGAAGGGACGCGCTGGTCCCGAAACACGTTTGGTGCAAAGACCCCCGCAATACAAGTTTCACTCCTGCAGAAGCGCTCCTGACCCTGTCACCCTACCGGAGGACATACTGAGCAGCGATACCCCCGACACACTACAGGTCCGTATAAGCAGCGCCAGAGGAGGTAAGGCACTCCGTGTAGCTAAACCACGTGGGACGCCACCGGTAGTCAGCGGAGCCGTGAGCCTCATGCACAAACAGGTACTGCTGAAAGCCTTTGAAAGGAGAGTGCTGCAATAACGTGTGGTGATACAGGGATGATGCAAGGACTGTAATACACCAATATACGGCAAGTTAGCATTTGAATGAAATTTTGAATGAACCACTTGAGAATATAAAGCAACATTCTACCTGGGAACAATAGTGCACTTTAAACAGCATAGTCCCTACAAGGACACAATTTGATGCAATTTTAATGAACTTTTTAATGGACTATTAATATACTATTCAAATGACTGTTGGACGAATATGGTGATGAACTTTTGATTTTACGGTTGTCATTTTATTTCTCCAACAATAGAAATCTTGGTAATATACTAATCTAATGATATACCTTATCCCATTACTTATATTTTTATATTTTAAGGTTTCCTTGTGTGATTGCTAATAAATAGGAGTATCTTACTAAATACATATGGTACTATTCAACATAATTTATGTCTAATACTCTGTTGGGTCAGAGAGAGGTGTGCCCGTCCCAATATAGATATATGCCGCTAAATTCACTACTTAGGGTTAGGTGAGACCCATTAGGTGACTGAGCACCCGCTCCATTTCTACCTTCAAGTGAGCCACCCAATATTCCTATTGCTATTAACATTTAAATAGGAGTTTATACACCTCCATACATAAGACTATACAAACCATTAAAAAACGTGGTGTTAAACAGGCAGGATATGCTCAAACCCACATGCGGTTGTGCATATATCTAGGGGAGCATATCCTGCACTTGTAGTCCGTTGCTTATGGCAATCAACAGCAAAAAAATGCATACAATTGAAGATGCTAGCAACGGACTACAAGTACCACAATAACCATCCTACATAAGGTAACAATAAGGTACATAATAACACAAATGATGGGTAAACATATTGTTAAAATCAGGGGATATACAAGCCTGAGTGGATGGAATAACAGTGCTAACACACACAGTAATTTGCACCTCAGATCAAAAGCATGATAAAGTCCACAGTCCCAAATATTACATCCCAAATAGAGATATCTAAGGATGCACTGAAATCAAAAGGTTAAGCAGTATAGTACATACCCATGGTATAAAGGTAACAAATGCCCCGCTAGCTGAATACCTGCAAAAAAGTACAAGCAAAAGGCACTCTGAAACAGCCTGTATATCACATAAAGGGGGGCCTCATTCACATTGTTGTACAATTGTTCAGGTAGTGGGACTCCTACACTCATAAAGCCTATGCACTAAGTGAAAGGGTTGCCAAAAATTACAAGGAACCGGCACTGCAATACACCCTTTGTTACACATAAAGGAGTGCATCATACATACCCTTGAAAAATTATGATTGGTGGCCTGCTGGTGACCCTCAAAAACATTTGGAGCAAGGACCTGCTGGTTACCCTCTAAAACATTAGGGGCCTGCTTCTGAGCATTGCAAAAAATGATGGGCAAGTGCATGCTGCTTAGCTGACCATTGAAAAAATGATGGGCAAGTGCCTGCTGCTGAACTGACCCTGTAAAATATTGTAGTTGAGGGCCTGCAGGTGAGCTGACCCTCTAAAATATTGTAGGTGAGCGCCTGCAGGTGAGCTGACCCTTCCTGAAGAGGGACATGAGATCTTGTGCACTGATTTCCAAACTCTTCAGCATCCATGGTCAGAAGAAGATGACGATGGGGAATGGCAATTAGTGTTTCATGAGGTGGATGATACGGGTGAGAGACAGTTGTCAATAAGTGAGGGTCTTGTTAGGTCAACAACACAAGTCAGGAGGATGACCCGAGCGAGAAAGTGGAAAAGGGGGTGGTGGACGATGACATCACTGACCCAACCTGGGAAGGTGGCAAGCCAAGCTAGGACAGCAGTACAGAGGGAGAGGAATCCACAGCACCGCAACAGGCTGGAAGAGGCTGTGGGATGGCAAAAGAGAGAAGGCGGGCAACACCAAATAGGCCTGCGTACAGATGTCCTTAACCCAGGCCTTTGAACGTAAGCGCAAATACCCACTCAAGCAATAGGCGCCCACCCTCCCACTGGTCACGTGTATTAACCACTCCCCCACTCCATTCATAATGTTGTAGTGGGGATATAAATCGGCAGGTAACAGCAGGATACCTTGGTGAGCTAAAACAGTGGGTGTAAAGGCAGCAACAGCACCCAGAATAGCAGAAGTACCAACAATAATAGTATCTATAGTGATTTCACTTCCATAGCTTGTGATATTCTGGTTGCAATTGATACCCAGAGAAAGCTTGGAGTGACTCCCTTTTTGTCAACCCCTTTCAGCGGCACTTTCACTATACTGGTATTATGTACCTAGCCAGTGTGAATGGTTGCTGACAGCGGTTAATACACTATTGTTCTGTGAGTTGTGTGTTTTGGGCATAGTAAGGCTGAGTGGCGGCATTGCTACCTCAGCATTTTGATTGTGATTGCCCCCGCAACCATAGTTCTTTTAGCGATCAGTTTCGTGCATCTCCCCACCATATTTTAAGCTTACTAATAAAAGCTATATTTTAGCGTTCTCATTTTCTGTTACATAGAGTTTAGTTTAGTGGACGCACACAATCTTCAATTTATTGCCACCAGTCAGCGTTATTATAGTTGGCCACCTGGGATGGCGGGTTTCCTAGCGGGTGGCATTGACAGAAGCAAATGGGATAACGAGGCAGAATCTGTTTCCACCTTGACTATTAATACCGCATTCAAAAATCTCACCCGCACATACAAAGATAACATCCGCAGTTGGTGGGAGGTTGGAACCCTGGACACATATCTTAAACATAAGATTGTACCCAGAGGTCTAAGGATCCCACTGCTCCCTAACAATCGTTTCAAATCTCCCGAATTTAATAAAAAATGAGAATCTATGTCCATTGATTTCTCCCTCCAATTCATGAATTTATTATTGGAGGAAGAGAAATCCCAACTGGCAACAAGTACTGAGGGTCTGACTGAATTAATCAATACAGCTCAGCAGTTTTCTGATCACTCGGATTATACAAAGAAAGAACAGGCTCTAGCACAAGCAGTGGAGAAGTATACTGCCTAACTCAAAGGGAGAAAACATAGTCAGTATTTGAGGGATGCGGCTGACTTCCGGGACGGACGCATTTTTGATTTTAAGAGTAAATCAGCCAAAGCCTTAGAGGTAGATATTGAGGCGTCCTCCTCCGAAAGTGAAGTCGATAGTACACCCCATACTCGACCTCCCAAGTTACCAGCACCCTTCAGAGGCAGCCAGAATAGGTCTAGACGTGGTAGAGCTAATAGATCAAGGGGTGGTTTTTTAAACCAGCGAACCTCCATCTCCTCATACCTCCTACGGGACCGCAAAGATCCCTAGGGATGGGGTTAAAGACCTCCCCTCCTGTTACTTCATCTGATGAGCTTCAGATCATCAATTTATCGGAGCGGGCCCTCACTAAATCAGAGATAGGCATCCTTAAGAAAGGGCTCTCCTTTGTCCCAACACAAAAGTTTGATCTGTTTAGTTGGGCAAAGAATTTGAACCTATTTGTGAGAAAATTAAAATAGAAAAAATTACAAAATGATGCACGTTGGTGCGTTGAGATGGGCATTGACACTGCTGACCTAGGGGATCTTGACAATTTAATGGGTCTCCTGAAAGAGAATGAAAAAATACCAGGAGAGGGCCCATTTACCACCATTAAGTGCCGCTCATGCGCCACTCCCCCCACAGACGACACTTCTCCAATTGACGTGTTCCTCAATTTAGTCATGAGAGATCTAGAAGCTCTAGATCAGGCATGCTCAACCTGCAGCCATCCAGCTGTTGCAAAACTACAACTCCCAGCATGCCCGGTAAGCCTACAGCCATCAGCCTACAGCCGAGCATGATGGGAGTTGTAGTTTTACAACAGCTGGAGGGCCGCAGGTTGAGCATCCCTGCTCTAGATGGTGTTAGACACAAATAATATCACTAAAGTAGAACTTGAAGCATTTCTTGCTCTAGAGAGGGACAAGTCAATTGTGATAAAAGCAGCTGATAAGGGGGGTAATATTGTTATCATGAGTCAAGATCAATACCGCAAAATGTGTCTGGATATTCTTCAGCATACGGAATGCTATGGGGTTTTGTCTGAGAACCCCACAGCTCTGTACATTACCGATCTGAAGAACATCTTAGTTAATGCCTTGTCATCACATCTGATTAGCAGAGATGAATACTCCGTTCTGTTGCCCAGGTATCCACAGTTGGCCTGCTTGAACAGTCTTCCAAAAATTCATAAGGGGGTAACCCCCCTGAGAGGCAGGCCAATTGTGTCTGGGACCAATAGTCTCACACAAGGAATTATCGATTACATTGAGATCATTTTGAAACCTTTTGTCACCGCCCTGCCCTCCTATGTGGGTGATTCGATAGAAGTTGTTAACAGACTTGATGGCCTCCAGGTTGAAGAACATACCTTTTTGGCCAGCCTCTATGTCGAGGCTCTGTACAGCTCCATCCTTCACGTGGAAGGTGTTGAAGCGGTAAAGCAATTCCTTCAGGAACGGGGTACTGAATACCAGCCACACAATGACTTTGTTGCTATGCTTCTGGACTTTGTCCTCAGACACAATATCTTCCTCTTTGATCGCCGTCTCTACCACCAGCTCAAAGGTGTGGCCATGGGGAGCCCATGTGCCCCATCTTATGCTAACCTGTATTTGGGCTGGTGGGAGAGGACAGTGGTTTTCAGTGAGGAATTTGCTGTATGGTCGTCCCGGGTAAGTATGTGGTTACGTTTTATCGACGACATTTTGATCCTGTGGACTGGTACAGAAATTGAATTCAGGGACTTTGTAAGAGCATTAAATGTGAATAGGTTTGGTCTTTTCTTTACATCGGAAATAAGCCCCATTCAGATTACGTTCCTTGACCTCCTGATCTCCAAATCTCCGGATGGCCAAATACAAACCAGCCTTTTTCGCAAGAAGATGGCAACAAATAGCCTCTTGCACTGGGAGAGCTGGTATCCGACGCCATTGAAGAAAGGGATCCCCCGAGGTCAATATCTTCTGGTGCGCCGTAACTGCTCGTCCCTTTCTGATTTTCACTCAAAGGCAAGGGATTTACAGGGCAGATTTCTGAAGCACGGGTACCCACCAAGAATCTTGGCCCAGGCGTACCAACAGTCAGTGGCTTGTTCTAGGGATTCTTTATTTAATCCTAGACTGAGATCAGGAGAGGTTGATCAGATCCGTTTAATAGGGACATTTGATGGGGCAAATCGACAAGTGAATGAGATTCTCAGTACTCATTGGGAGATCTTAAAAATGGACCCTGACATATGTGACCAAATTGCGGATGGTCCCTCTGTGACTTATAGAAGGGGCAGGACTCTCAAAGATAGATTGGTACATAGTTTCTTTCAGGCCCCCCAGTCTGACACCTGGCTGAGAAGCTCGCTTGTGGGCACTTTTCGATGCAGCGGTTGTGTGGCCTGCTCATCTATACGACGTGGTGACACTTTTGTCAGCAGTGTCACCAAAAAGACGTATGATATACGTTCATTTATCAATTGTCATTCCATGGGCGTTATACACCTGGCCACCTGCGCATGCGGGCTGCAGTATATGGGCAAGACCACACGAGAGTTTCGCCGGAGAATCAGCGAACATCTCTGTGATATTAGAAACAAAGCGGACACTGCTATTGCCAGACACCTAGCTGCTTGTCACTCGGGGGATGTACGTGCGATTTCTTTCCAAGGCATTGAATTGGTACAACCGTCACCGAGGGGTGGCGATTTTGAGCGGAGGGTCCTGCAAAAAGAGACACAGTGGACCTTCAGACTGGGAACTCTACATCCGGGAGGGCTCAATGAATACATTTCATATGCTTGCTTCATTGAGTAATGCACTCTATATTTTGTGGTGCTTGATTCCCTCCCTTGAGTCCTGGTTGGTCCCCACCATGATGTCTGATCCTTTTTCTATCTAGATATATGGATCAAATTTGCAGTTTGGGGATTTTGGTCTATTTACATCATCTGTTGCCCATTCAATAATCTTAGGCATCCTTATAAATTCCTCTAATGTATCCTTTATAACCATAGACACCTGTTCACATTTAGCATATGGTTTTCTTATGCAATTGCTCTTCATTAAACTCTTTACACTATTCATGTTTTTGTGGTGTTTTGAATTAGTATACTCAAGATCTTATAGATACTATTATTGTTGGTAATTCTGCTATTCTGGGTGCTGTTGCTGCCTTTACACCCACTGTTTTACCTCACCAAGGTATCCTGCGGTTACCTGCCGATTTATATCCCCACTACAACATTATGAATGGAGTGGTTAATACACGTGACCAGTGGGAGGGCGGGCACCTATTGCTTGAGCGGCGTCTTCACTGCCCACTCACTACTAGCGTACGCTCCGGTCCACACCCAAGGGGAGGTCCGCTCTCCGCTACTTATACTTTCAGATTGCACGGCCGTGATGCGGCCATTATAGCGGTGATAAACGCCATCACAACAACCTAGTGTGGTAGCGTCTTACAGGCTATCCTATCTTCCTCTTTTCTTCAGTGCTCCTGATGATTCTAAGACAGATGAAACGCGTAGAGCCTAGGAGGATAGCCTAGAGGTCTTTGAGCCGATAGTACTGGGTTCACAGGGTGCTTGGACAATCACCAGTCCGGGAGGAAACTACAGGATGGCGTCAGTCTCCTTTTATCCTCACCAACCCCGATACAAATTACCCAGTACCTAGTGATTTCACTTCCATAGCTTGTGATATTCGTTTTTTTTGTTTGTTTTTTTCATCTGAACCAATTACCCAGTATACCTACCTGCTTCTTGCTTCTGGGCCAATGTGAGTAAGCTGCAATATTAAAGTCTGTGGTGAATTATAATATTATTCATTATTAAAAAAAAAAATTATCTTATGGGAAAAATCGGCAATGAAATATTCGCGTTATAGAATATAGTGCTATATTTTAGTTTTTTAGAATATTTGTTATTTTCTTCCATCTGAAGTCATGATTCCCCCCTGCATAAGTTGCTCTTGGGCCAATGTTAAATTGGAAAAAATGCCGAATATTCTAAAAAAAAAATATAGCACTATATTCCATAGTGCTATATATTCAGGTTTTAGAATATTCGCAATACGCAAATATTACATAAGTTTTTCTCTTATGTGAAAATCAGCATTGTAATATTCGCGTAATGGGAATTTTCTAAAACACGAATATATAGCACTATGGAATATATATTCGTCATTTTTTCCGATTTAATGTGAACAGTCTGGCCCAAAAGCAATTTAAGCAGAGGGGAATCATGACTTTAGATGGGGAAAAAATTATGAATATTCTAAAAAAAAGAATATATAGCACTATATTCCATAGTGCTATATATTCGGGTTTTAGAATATTCGCATTACGCGAATATTTCATTGCCGATTTTTCACAATCAATAGAATAATGTCGAATATGAATGTTCGCAAATATATGACGAATATTCTATACAGACACTGTTTTTGGATGCAGGACAGTATATGTCACAGAAACCCACAGAATATGGACACTATTTTAGGCCAAGATTATTGAAATTTGTAATTCAGACACTGTTTGCAGATGTTGTACAGTATTGGTTACAGAACACCACAGATTATGGACACTATATTAGACCCAGATTATTGGAATTTGTAATACAGACACTGTTTGCAGATGTTCTACAGTATTGGTTACAGAACACCACAGATTATGGGCACTATATTGGACCCAGATTATTGGAATTTGTAATACAGACACTGTTTGCAGATGTTCTACAGTATTGATTACACAAAGCCACACACTATGGACAGTAGATCTGGCCTAGATTATTAAAGACACAGTCTGCGGACCATGTACGGTATATATCACGAAAAATATCTTTCTGCTGTCAAACACACACAGTAGTCCTTAAAAGGACTTTGGGGTCTTTGAAAAGCTTTTGGTAGTAAAAACAGCAAATGTCTCTCCCTGCACTATCTGTCCCTTCAGAAGTACTGTCCCTGAGACTGCAGGAGGTAAATAGATTGCTGCTCTAAAACACACACACACACACACACACACAGTAGTCCTTAAAAGGACTTTTGGGTCTTAGAAAAGCTTTCTCAGAATAAAAACTGTTAAAATAGCTCCCTACACTGTCTTTCCCTTCCTACGCTCTGCTCTCCCTGTCTAAGTCTGGGCCGAACATGCGTCATCGGGTGCTATATAGCATCCGATGACGCGTTCCGGCCAGCCAATCACTGTAATGCCAGCAGCCAACATGGCTCTCCCTCACACTCCCTGGATTTTATGTGGCTGTCGTGGCCCATAACAGGTAGGACTTAGCGTTAGGAGGATTTTATGTGGCTGTCATGGCCCATAGCAGGTCAGATTTAGCGTTAGTACCCACTCTAGGAGACAACCGTGTCGGGGTGAGTGGGCTTACTACCTTTTGATCAAAATGTAAACTAATGTCTCCACTGTTTGCATGTGATATCACTAATGTCCTCTTATAGCTCCCAGAGCTCTTGTTGCAGAGTGCTGTTGCATTTCTGTGTTTGTATGTATAATTGCCATAACTTACGTGCACCTGCATACAGGGAGTGCTGACTGAAACACCCCCCCCTTGTGTTTTTGTACTGTCATTACAGTGAGGGCAGTACTTACCTGCACCTTTATTGGCTGCTTAAAATCCACGAAATCTGTGGGACGGAGATTTGAGCATTGCGCTTAAGCACATGCGGTACTCAGTCGAGTACTGCCATGTGCCGAGCAAAGCGATGCTGGAACCAAACAGATATTCGGCCGAGCATGCTCGCTCATCACTAGTCACAACCATTCATTGTGGAAGTTGACGCATCCGAGGTAGGGGTTGGAGCAGTCTTGTCGCAAGGTCCTTCTCCTAGCAAGTGGCGCTAATGTTCTTTTTTCTCTAAAAAAAAAAACCTCTCTACTGCTGAAAGAAATTATGATGTAGGTAATAGAAAGTTGCTGGCCCATTAAGTAGGATTTTGAGGAATGGCGTCATTGGTTGGAAGGTGCGATTCATCCCATTACATTACTGATTACAAAAATCTGGCTTATCTGGATTCGGCTAAACGTCTGAACCCAGGGCAGGCCAGATGGTCGTTGTTTTTTTTATCAGATTTTAATTTTGTTGTCACCTATTGCCCTGGGCTTAAGAACGTCAAAGCAGATGCTTTGTCACGTAGCTTTCCCGGGGGGGGGGGGGGGATTATTCGGAGGATCCTGACACAATATTAGGCAAAGGTGTTGCAGGCCCAGGGAGATGCACCTGACTCTTGTCCACCAGGGAAGTTGTTTACTACGGCACAAGGTGTTCCAGGAACATCACAGTACTGTTCTTATGGGACACCCTGGGAGCAGATCCACGGTTGATCTAATTTCCTTGAGATTCTAGTGGCCAGGCATGTATAAATGTATTGAGAGCTATGTGTCAGCCTGTAAGACTTGTGGTCGTGCCAAGGTGACACATACTTTCTACTTCCCTTGTCTATCCCATCCTGACTGTGGACTCATTTGTCCATGGACTTTATCACAGATTTGCCTAATTCCTCAGGGAAAACTGTGATTCTGGTGGTTGTTGATCGCTTCAGCAATATGTCGCACTTTATAGCATTATCAGGTCTTTGTTTCCAGATTCTGGAAGTCGTTCTGTACTCGTCTGGGGGTCCAATTGTCCTTCTCTTCGGCTTTTCATCCTTAGTCGAACGGACAGACTGAGAGCACTAACCAGAATCTGGAAACTTATTTGAGATGTTTTGTCTTGGAGAATTAGGAGGAGTGGTCTTCATTTTTGTCGTTGGCTGAGTTGGCATAAATAACTGTAGGCAGGAGTCCACTGATAAGTTGCCGTCTTTCGGAGCATATGGGTTCCATCTGCAGTTTGGCACATTTTCTGGTACTGAGACCTCTGGTGTACCGGGAGAATGAAGATTTTCCTCTTGTTATCATCTATTTGGTGGAAAATTCTAAACAATTTTTAAAAAATGGGCAAAAAGTATAAACGTATGGCTGACAAGACACGTATGAGTGGTCCGGACCTGAGAGTGGGTGATTCTGTGTGGCTGTCCACAAGAAACATTAAGTTGAAGGTACCTTCTCGGAAGTTGGGGCCAAGATTTATTGGGCCATATAAGATCTCTGCCGTTATTAATCCAGTTGCTTTTTGTCTTGAACTCCCACAGGCTTTAAAAATTCATAGGCCATGATTTATCATACCTTCACTCGAGAATTCTGGCATTAAAAAGTCCCAAAATAGGGCATTTGCGACTTTTCACACTCATTTGCGCATAATTTTGCGACTTTTTTACACGTGTACACCACTCACTCCAGTTTTGTAAAAATGGGCGTGGTTAGCCATGTTAATGAGTTTCACTCCAGATTTATCATTGGGGCTTTTTAAAAAAGTTGCAAAAAAGTCGCAAAAAAGTCCCAATTTCACTCCAGTGAGGACCATGCTTATCTTATGCGACGTTTTAATAGAACATGTGACTTTTTTGTATAGACGTGCGACTTTTGTAAAGCCACTTACTGGAGGATGAACTGCTGCCATCAAACCACATTTATCACAGTATTAAAGGACCATTAATAAATCTGACTGAGCCAAAAGTGACTTTGGACTTATGTGAAATTAGAGTAATGATAAATCTGGCCCATAATGTTTTTCACAAATCATTACTGAAGTGATATATTGTTTATAGGTCTTATATATTTCTTTGAATGCCGTTTGTATATCACATTGATTAATAGATAGATGCCCTGTTGAAAAGACACATTCAGCCTCCGCAGGGAACAGCCCTACGGGCTCTGATTTACTGGCCAGTTGTAATGCCTTTCCAAAGTACTAGCTGATGATGGCTCTGCCAGTGTAACAGATTATTTGTGGATGTTGATTTACGATACACCTCAGTTACGATGCGATCACCAGAATCCACAGAGATCATAAGGTCCAGGAAAGTGAGTGTGTGTGAATTAGTCTCAGAGGTAAATCTCATACCAATGTCGTTCAGGTTCAATGCGTTAACAAATTAATTGAAGAGTTCAGTGTATAAGAACATCATCTATATATCGACCCCAAAATAAAATGTGAATAAAAAGTGAAGCTGTGATATTGTTCCGTGAAAACAATAGTGTTCTCCCACAAACCTAAAAATAAATTGGTGTAATTCGGTGCCTATTTACTTCCCATCGCAGTCCTATTCTTTTGCAAATAAAAGTGTCCATTAAACAAAAAATAACTGTGTGTGAGTAAAAAATGTAAAAGTGTAAGGACAAAATCATTGAGTGAAACTGTGTGCTTTTGTGCACAGAAAGGAAGAGGTGGCTGCGATACCCAAATCATGTCTAATGTTGGTATAAAACTCTTCAATGTCTAAACTCGCCAGTTTGGTATTAACTGTGACGTGGATCTCTTGGAGTCTGGTGACCCCATCCTTAGTGTCTTTGATATAAAACAGTAAGCTGGGAACAAACTGGGACAGAAATTAATCTACATACTGACTAATGTTTTCTGTAAAGCTGTTATTGCCCGAGACAAAAGGTCTACCAAGGATGTCTTTGTTTATGCACTTTGTCTCAGTATCGTTAATTAGGTCATATACCATATGTTGGTACAAGGATTTGTCCATCAGCACAATATTTCCGCCTTTATCAGACGCTTTTATTACCCCATTTTTATTGTTAGCAAACTCACTCAAAGCCTTCTCCTCATCCCGATCCAAATTTCTGTTGGTGGGCTTAGTGACACTCCTAATAGACTTGAGGTCTCCTGTCAACAGCTGGACAAATGTGTCAATATTTCCGAATTGAGAGAAGGGAGGAGTGAACTTGGATCTGGGTTTGAGCAAGGATAAAGGCGGATCAATAGTATCAGTGCCCCTGGGGCTCTCAGTGTCGAAGGATTCAAAAATGGCCAGGGCAGTAGTTTCTTGTAATAAATAATCGGACACTCTTTGTTGTTCTTTATATGTTTTGTGCAAGGCCAGTTTGCGAGAAAAAAGATAAATGTCCTTTACCCAGGTAAAGCAGTCAAAGGATGGCAACCCTTTCTTAATAATCTGTAATGTTTTTCTTCCAAAGGGAAACTGGAAAGATTACTAACTTGCAAGCCATTATCTAGGGCAGTGTTTCCCAACCAGTGTGCCTCCAGCTGTTGCAAAACTACAACTCCCAGCATGCCCGGACAGCCTTTGGCTGTGCAGGCATGCTGGGAGTTGTAGTTTCGCAACAGCTGGAGGCACACTGGTTGGGAAACACAGATCTAGGGTACTTGTTGACCCTTGCCACTGTAAGCCTATTTGTCCCTGTCTCTGAGCTGGACTCCCTGCGCCAAAAAAGACAGGGAAACTCCCGTGAGGGGCGCAGACGTTGTCATGGGTGGTGCAATTATCGCCCTTGTCATAATGTGGTTTTGAGGTGATAGCACTGAGGAGGCAAATGATGCTGATAGTGACTGAGAGGCCGACATATGGGGAGGCTTGGTTGCTCTCACTTGTGGTTTTGAGCCTGTGTTCATATTTGTTACCTCTGGTTGCCATACTTGGGTATTTCGGGTAGGAGCTGCTGGATGTTGTGGTGCAGGTGCTCTTCTCTGTGAATATGGGGTACGTCCTTTGTTCTTACGTTTAGTCCCTGTTTGAGTATTGGATTGCTTTTTAGATAACGGATCCTCCGATCCAGACCAATCTGATTAGGAGATATTGGTGTTGGAGACTTTAGGAAAATTGCCTCCACCCCTTTTAAAGGGAACTGTATTGGTCTTGTTGAGATAAATTTGACCTGTATCAAAGTCACGTCTGTCCCTAATGTATTTTCTGTATTTACGTTCCTTAATTTCTGTTTGGAAGGATTCAATATTTTTTTGTAACCTCTGCTTACATACAGTGACATCTTGTTGAGCTTTAAACAGTTGTATTTGTGAGATTTCTTGTTCTAATTGTGAGGTAATTTTAACAAAGGCACCTTTTTCATACTCCAATAGATATTGTAACATACGTAGTGAATTGTTTGTGAGCAGCTCTTGCCAACCCTTTATAAAGTCTGCATCTTCCTGATGAATCTGGCACTATATCTATTCCTCATACACCTGTAGACTATAGCCTGCTGGATATACGTCTTCAGGCTAGTAATATCCCATAGGGACCTGATGTATTGTTTATATGTCTTATATATTTCATTGAATGCCGTTTGTATATCACATTGATAAATACATAGATGCCCTGTTGAAAAGACACATTCAGCCTCTGCAGTGAACAGCCCTGCGGTAGGTTTAATGGAGAGAAATCCTGCCATAGAATAGTGACACTGTAGCTGATTAAAGCAGGGCCAACAAACTAAGGCTGTTAAGCCTGAATTGAAACAAGTACAGTATTCCCTACTAAACCCTATCTGTGTAAGGGTATTAATTACACATATATATACCAAGGAAGCTCAAGGCTAAATTACCCTTCTTGACCCAGAAATGGGCGATGTAAAACGTAATTTTTAATGTCTCTGTTTAAAAAAAAAAAAACCCTGTGAGCGCACCAAAGGGTTAAAAATAGCTGTACCCTGCTGGTGTCTATTAGCGTGTGCAGGGGTGTGGAAATAGTATCGCCGGATGCCCGGGAGTCGGGACATGGAGTTCCGGGTGCCGGGCAGGTAGTTTGTTCGGTACCTTAGCCCTGCTTCCGGCAAGTAGCAGGGCTAAAGGGAGGGGGAAGAAAATTTTTAATAAATCACTTGCGCGCCTCTGGCTGGTCACGGCTGTTCTCCTCTGGATGATTGATCATAATATCTTTGGCTCCCGACAAGTTGTTTGAGGACCTGGGAACACTTAGCCAATCAGTGGCTGCAGCTGTATCACGTGTCAGGCCAGGGAATTCCTGCTTAGCCAATCACTGGCCTGACACATGACACAGCTGTGGCCACTGATTGGCTGAGTTTTCCCAGGTCCTCAAAGCCCAAGCAAGGTGCCAGGATCATACAGAGGAGAAGGGGAGTCGCTGCAGACGGGACCAGGTGAGCATAATGGTTTTTACACATTCATAAAGGAGGAGGAGGGGGGGAGTGATGTGACATGGTTGTGTCTAAACTCCAGACACGAAATGGACCTGGTTCTTTTCAAGTATGGGAAATAGCCAGCTCTACGTGAGCTGTCTAAACTCCATACACGGTACGGACCTCTCGGCCCCCTAGTGGACAGGTCCGGTACAGAGCTAGTGTTTAGCCTGTGTTCTGTGAAAATCTGCTGCCCATAAAAATCTGCTGCTCGCGTCACTTCCGGTCAGGACGTCACGCTTCAGAGGGAGGTGTGTCTCCCTGCTCCGCTCCTGATTGGCTGGAAACAGGGTTTGGCTTCACAGCAGCTTTCATTCACAGCGCTGTGAACGCGCAGCACCAGGGCTGAGGGCAGCAGATTTTCACGGGCTGTGATTGGCGGGCAGCAGATTTTCACGGGCTGTGATTGGCGGGCAGCAGATTTTCACGGGCTGTGATTGGCGGGCAGCAGATTTTCACGGGCTGTGATTGGCGGGCAGCAGATTTTCACGGGCTGTGATTGGCGGGCAGCAGATTTTCACGGGCTCAGGGCAGCTCCTTTTAACGGCAACTGTATGGGGATCGCTCAGGGCGGTTTATTTCAACAAGGGCTGTGAATGCGAACGCGCAGCGTCAGCTTATACTACCATCGGCTGTATGAGCCTGTTTGATCCCCGTTAAATGAGCTGCCCCTGCGATCCTCATACAGCCGATGGTAGTATAAGCTGACGCTGCGCGTTCGCATTCACAGCCCTTGTTGAAATAAACCGCCCTGAGCGATCCCCATACAGTTGCCGTTAAAAGGAGCTGCCCTGAGCCCGTGAAAATCTGCTGCCCGCCAATCAGAGCCCGTGAAAATCTGCTGCCCACCAATCAGAGCCCGTGAAAATCTGCTGCCCGCCAATCACAGCCCGTGAAAATCTGCTGCCCGCCAATCACAGCCCGTGAAAATCTGCTGCCCGCCAATCACAGCCCGTGAAAATCTGCTGCCCGCCAATCACAGCCCGTGAAAATCTGCTGCCCGCCAATCACAGCCCGTGAAAATCTGCTGCCCGCCAATCAGAGCCTGTGAAAATCTGCTGCCCTCAGCCCTGGTGCTGCGCGTTCACAGCACTGTGAATGAAAGCTGCTGTGAAGCCAAACCCTGTTTCAAGCCAATCAGGAGCGGAGCAGGGAGACACACCTCCCTCTGAAGCGTGACGTCCTGACCGGAAGTGACGCGGGCAGCAGATTTTTATGGGCAGCAGATTTTCACAGAACACGCGGGCAGCAGATTTTCACAGAACACCGGTGTTCTGTGAAAAGTTGGTACCTGTAAAAAGTTGGTACTCTCGTCACTTCCGGTCCTGATGTCAGGTTGAAACGAAGGTGTGAGCTGAGAGCTCGGCTCCTCATTGGCTGGTGCGAAGGCGTGTTGGCGCCTGCGCACAAGCAACATGGGTACCATGATTTAACATGAAGCGGCTGTGAACGCGCAGAGGGAGGGAGGGAACCTTGGATTTACGGCCCACCGCGCATGCGCGAAAAACACTGCTGCTTTGGTTTATAGGACCTGAAGGAGGGGAGGGACGCAGGGAGGGAGGTTTGGCCGCAATATAAACTTTTGGTTTGGTTTATAGGACCTGAGGGACGCAGGGAGGGGGGCGGGTTTTGGCCGCTGTGTAATTGGCCACTATCAACTTACAGCACAATAGAGCGGAGCCGAGGGAGGGAGGGAGGGGGGCGGGGTTTGGCCGCTCTGTGATTGGTCATTCCCCGGGTACCATATTTTAACAGCTCACTTCATGCCTAGAAGCCGAGGGAGGGGAGGGAGGGGGCGGGGTTTGGCCGCTCTGCGACTGGTCATTCCCCCTGATACCATATTTTAAGAGCTCACTTCATGACTAGGAGCTAAGAGAGAGAGGGAGGGACGCAGGGAGGGGGGCGGGGTTTGGCCGCTCTGTGATTGGTCATTCCCCGGGTACCATATTTTAACAGCTCACTTCATGCCTAGGAGCTGAGAGAGGGAGGGAGGGACGCAGGGAGGGGGCGGGGTTTGGCCGCTCTGTGATTGGTCATTCCTCTGGTACCATATTTTAACAGCTCACTTCATGCCTAGGAGCCGAGGGAGGGAGGGACGGACGCAGGGAGGGGCGGGGTTTGGCCGCTCTGCGACTGGTCATTCCCCTGGTACCATATTTTAAGAGCTCACTTCATGACTAGGAGCTAAGAGAGAGAGGGAGGGACGCAGGGAGGGGCGGGTTTGGCCGCTCTGTGATTGGTCATTCCCGGGTACCATATTTTAACAGCTCACTTCATGACTAGGAGCTGAGAGAGGGAAGGAGGGACGCAGGGAGGGCGGGGTTTGGCCGCTCTGTGATTGGTCATTCCTCGGGTACCATCCCTCCCTCCCTCTCTCAGCTCCTAGGCATGAAGTGAGCTGTTAAAATATGGTACCCGGGGAATGACCAATCACAGAGCGGCCAAACCCCGCCCCTCCCTGCGTCCCTGCATCCCTGCATCCCTCCCTCCCTCAGCTCCTAGGCTTGATGTGCACTGTTAAAATATGGTACCCGAGAATGACCAATCACAGAGCGGCCAAACCCCGCCCCTCCCTCGGCTCCGCTCTATTGTGCTGTATGTTGATAGTGGCCAATTACAGAGCGGCCAAAACCCGCCCCCTCCCTCCCTCCCTCGGCTCCGCTCTATTGTGCTGTAAGTTGATAGTGGCCAATTACAGAGCGGCCAAAACCCGCCCCCCTCCCTGCATCCCTCAGGTCCTATAAACCAAAAGTTTACATTGTGGCCAAACCTCCCTCCCTGCGTCCCTCCCCTCCCTCAGGTCCTATAAACCAAAGCAGCAGTGTTTTTCGCGCATGCGCGGTGGGCCGTTAATCCAAGGTTCCCTCCCTCCCTCTGCGCTTTCACAGCCGCTTCATGTTAAATCATGGTACCCATGTTGCTTGTGCGCAGGCGCCAACACGCCTTCGCACCGGCCAATGAGGAGCCGAGCTCTCAGCTCACACCTTCGTTTCAACCTGACGTCAGGACCGGAAGTGACGAGGGTACCAACTTTTTACTGGTACCAACTTTTTACAGAACACCGGAACTATGATGGGATTTAGCTGATTCAAAGTGAATTGGCTAAACTCCATACTCCGTAAGGACCTTCTTAACCCTTTGTGATATGGGATCAATTACAATTAATTTTGCCCAATAAAGTGGAACAGATGAGTGGTAGAAAATCAGGTTTTTATCTGTGTTTTATTTTTAATCCTTATAACTGTTTAATATCACCATAAGACATGAATCCATATCATGGACGCACCTCACCCCGAGTCCTGTGAGAACAGGGTTTGAGCTCAGATGATACTGCAGATGAGCCTCTAATCACTGAGAAATGTCTGCCATTACGAGAAAAATAATGTATTGGCTGAAATTTTCTATTTATCAAGAGTTATCCGTGAATTGTTCCCACCAAAGTATTCATTCAGATTGCAAGATTTTGGCGGTAACCTGTGATTTCACCGTCAGCATTGTTAAAGGAAAGCTCAGCATGTTTCCCTATCAGTTTTCCTGCTCGTGAGGTCCTCTTCAGGTATGGGGTCGAGTCTGCTCACAGTGAACTGTCTATTTCCCGTACACCAGACGGCCCTTTTCTATGTGTTATATACAGAGAGGTTATCCTGATGGTGAGGTCCTCTTCAGGCATGGAGTTTAGCATGTTCACATAGTAACAGACCTTTTCTATCTGTTAGGCCTCATGCACACAACCGTATGTGTTTTGCTGTCCGCAAAACACTGAAGCTGCTGTGAGTTCCGTTCTGCAATTTGCGGAACGGGACACGGCCCATTGTAGAATTGCCTATTCTTGTCCGCAAAACGGACAAGAACAGGACATGCTCTATTCTTTTGCGGGGCCACTGAACGGAGCAACGGATGCAGACAGCACCCAGAGTGCTGTCCGCATCTTTTGTGGCCCCATTGAAGTGAATGGGTCCGCGCCCGAGCCGCAATATATGCGGCTCGGACGCGGACCACAACAATGGCCGTGTGCATGAGGCCTTATAGAAAGGTTTTGCTGCTGGTCAGGTCCTCTTCAGGCATGGAGTTTAGCCTACTCACAGTGAACTGTCTATTTCCCATACTCCAGACGGACCTTTTCCATCTATTATGTACTAGGGATGATTTATACTGCTGAAGTCTGTTTGAGGGATGAGATTTAGCCGTCTCTCACCTCGAAATAGCTATTATCAATACCCCGAAAGGACTTTTTCCATCTATTACGAACTAGGAAGTTGCTACACAAATTTGATAAAACTGGCGTGTGATGGTGATGGCGGCAGTGGCGAGTTGTCATCAGCGGCAATACAGTTTGGAACATGACACGGGCAAAGCAGCAGATGTCTCGCTGTGTAGTGGTTGAAGCAGCGGTGGCGAGTCAACATAAATGGCTGTACAGTATGAAACATCATGGACAAGGCTGGATTTGAATATCAAATAATGTCTGGCCGTGTAGTGAGAATGGTAGAGGCACTAGTGGTAGTTGTAACTAGTGGCAGCACAGTATGGAACATGATGGACAAGGTGCAGGAGATGTCTGGCTGTGTGGTGGCAGTACAGTATGAAATATGATAGACAAGGTGCAGGAGATGATGTCCGGCTGTGCGGTGGTAGTAGTTGGTGGCAGTTAGGGTTGGGCGATATCAAAAATATTGCCACGATAACGATATTAAGAAATTTATCGCGATAACAATATATATCACGATAAATGCCCATTTAGAAGAAAAAACACTTGGAGACATTATACTGTATGGGGGGCGGCCACAAGGAGTCGTTATACTGTATGGTGGCCACAAGGAGACGTTATACTGTATGGGGGCCACAAGGAGACGTTATACTGTATGGGGGCAGCCACAAGGAGACGTTATACTGTATGGGGGCAGCCACAAGGAGACGTTATACTGTATGGGGGCAGCCACAAGGAGACGTTATACTGTATGGGGGCAGCCACAAGGAGACGTTATACTGTATGGGGGCAGCCACAAGGAGACGTTATACTGTATGGGGGCAGCCACAAGGAGACCTTGTGTGTCATGTTCCATACTGTACTGCCAACAACTACTACCACCACACAGCCAGACATCATCTCCTGCACCTTGTTCGTCATGTTCCATACTGTGCTGCCACCAACTACTACCACCACACAGCCAGACATACTGTATGGGGGCAGCCACAAGGAGACGTTATACTGTATGGGGGAGACAAGGAGACCTTGTCTGTTATGTTCCATACTGTGCCTCCACCAACTACTACCACCACACAGCCAGACATCTCCTGCACCAAACCCTCCCGGCTCCCCACACTTTTAGAGGCGGAGCAGAGTCGGAGATTGTCAGTGAGTAAACTGGTAGGAGGAGGCGGAGCCAGGGATGGAGTGTAATGTTCCTGAGCCACGCTGCTAGTTAAATGTACAGGCGGCTCTCTTTGTGCGGGTGGACGGCGCTGCAGACTGGGGAATAGATAGAGCGCATGACGTCACAGAATACCGCGGTTATTAGGAAACAGCCATATCGCAATATCGCTGTTTTTTAATACCGCGGTATATCGTCATAACCGGTATATTGCCCAACCCTAGTGGCAGTACAGTATGGAACATGACTGACAAGGTGCAGGAGATGTCTGGCTGTGCGGTGGTAGTAGTTGGTGGCAGTACAGTGTGGAACATGATGGATAAGGTGCAGGAGATGTCTGGCTGTGTGGTGGTAGTAGTTGTTGGCAGTACAGTATAGAACATGACGGACAAGGTGCAGGAGATGTCTGGCTGTGTGGTGGTAGTAGTTGGTGGCAGTACAGTATGGAACATGATGGACAAGGAAAAGGTGCAGGAGATGTCTGGCTGTGTGGTGGTAGTAGTTGGTGGCAGCACAGTATGGAACATGACGAACAAGGTGCAGGAGATGTCTGGCTGTGTGGTGGTAGTAGTTGTTGGCAGTACAGTATGGAACATGACAGACAAGGTGCAGGAGATGTCTGACTGTGTGGTGGTAGTAGTTGGTGGCAGCACAGTATGGAACATGATGGATAAGGTGCAGGAGATGATGTCTGGCTGTGTGGTGGCAGTAGTTGGCGGCAGTACAGTATGGAACATGACGGACAAGATGCAGGAGATGTCTGGCTGTGTGGTGGTAGTTGTTGGCAGTACAGTATGGAACATGACAGACAAGGTGCAGGAGATGTCTGGCTGTGTGGTGGTAGTAGTTGGCAGTACAGTATAGAACATGACGGACAAGGTGCAGGAGATGTCTGGCTGTGTGGTGGTAGTAGTTAGTGGACAGGATGGAACATGATGGATAAGGTGCAGGAGATGATGTCTGGCTGTGTGGTGGCAGTAGTTGGCGGCAGTACAGTATGGAACATGACGGACAAGATGCAGGAGATGTCTGGCTGTGTGGTGGTAGTTGTTGGCAGTACAGTATGGAACATGACAGACAAGGTGCAGGAGATGTCTGGCTGTGTGGTGGTAGTAGTTGGCAGTACAGTATAGAACATGACGGACAAGGTGCAGGAGATGTCTGGCTGTGTGGTGGTAGTAGTTAGTGGCAGGATGGAACATGATGGATAAGGTGCAGGAGATGATGTCTGGCTGTGTGGTGGCAGTAGTTGGCGGCAGTACAGTATGGAACATGACGGACAAGATGCAGGAGATGTCTGGCTGTGTGGTGGTAGTTGTTGGCAGTACAGTATGGAACATGACAGACAAGGTGCAGGAGATGTCTGGCTGTGTGGTGGTAGTAGTTGGCAGTACAGTATAGAACATGACGGACAAGGTGCAGGAGATGTCTGGCTGTGTGGTGGTAGTAGTTAGTGGCAGGATGGAACATGATGGATAAGGTGCAGGAGATGATGTCTGGCTGTGTGGTGGCAGTACAGTATGGAACACAATGGATAAGTGCAGGAGATGATGTCTGGCTGTGTGGTGGTAGTAGTTGGTGGCAGGGCAGTATGGAACATGACGGACAAGGTGCAGGAGATGTCTGGCTGTGCGGTGGTAGTAGTTAGTGGCAGTATGGAACATGATGGACAAGGTGCAGGAGGTGTCTGGCTGTGCGGTGGTAGTAGTTAGTGGCAGTATGGAACATGATGGACAAGGTGCAGGAGGTGTCTGGCTGTGTGGTGGTAGTAGTTGGTGGCAGGGCAGTATGGAACATGACGGACAAGGTGCAGGAGATCTTTGGCTGTGTGGTGGCAGTAGTTGTTGGCAGTATGGAACATGACAGACAAGGTGCAGGAGATTTCTGGCTGTGCGGTGGTAGTAGTTAGTGGCAGTATGGAACATGATGGACAAGGTGCAGGAGGTGTCTGGCTGTGTGGTGGTAGTAGTTGGTGGCAGCACAGTATGGAACATGACGGACAAGGTGCAGGAGATACTGATACTGCAGATGAGCCTCTAATCACTGAGAAATGTCTGTCATTACGAGAAAAATAATGTATCGGCTGAAATTTTCTATTTATCAAGAGTTATCCGTGAATTGTTCCCACCATATACATTCAGATTGCAAGATTTTGGCGGTAACCTATGATTTCACCGTCAGCATTGTTAAAGGAAAGCTCAGCATGTTTCCCTATCAGTTTTCCTGCTGGTGAGGACCTCTTCAGGTATGGTGTCGAGTCTGCTCACAGTGAACTGTCTATTTCCCGTACACCAGACGGCCCTTTTCTATGTGTTATATACAGAGAGGTTTTCCTGCTAGTGAGGTCCTCTTCAGGCATGGAGTTTAGCCTGTTCACAGTGTACTGTCTATTTCCTATACCCCAGACAGACCTTTTCTATCTGTTAGGCCTCATGCACACAACCGTATGTGTTTTGCGGTCCGCAAAACTTGGAAGCTGCTCTGCGTTGCGGAACGGAACACGGCCCATTGTACAAATGCCTATTCTTGTCCGCAAAACGGACAAGAATAGGACATGCTCTATTTTTTTGCGGGGCCACTGAACGGAGCAACTGATGCGGACAGCACACGGAGTGCTGTCCTCATCTTTTGTGGCCCCATTGAAGTGAATGTGTCCGCGCCCGAGCCACAAAGTATGCGGCTTGGACGCGGACCACAACAACGGCCGTGTGCATGAGGCCTTATAGAGAGGTTTTGCTGCTGGTCAGGTCCTCTTCAGGCATGGAGTTTAGCCTGCTCACAGTGAACTGTCTATTTCCCATACTCCAGACGGACCTTTTCCATCTATTATGTACTAGGGATGATTTATACTGCTGAAGTCTGTTTGAGGGATGTGATTTAGCCGTCTCTCACCTCGAAATAGCTATTATCAATACCCCGAAAGGATTACGAACTAGGAAGTTGCTACACAAATTTGATAAAACGGGCGTGTGATGGTGATAGCGGCAGTGGCGAGTTGTCTTTAGCGGCAATACAGTTTGGAACATGACGCGGTCAAAGCATCAGATGTCTCGCTGTGTAGTGGTTGAAGCAGCGGGGGCGAGTCAACATAAATGGCTGTACAGTATGGAACATCATGGACAAGGCTGGATTTGAATATCAAATAATGTCAGGCTGTGTAGTGAGAATGGTAGAGGCACTAGTGGTAGTAGTAACTAGTGGCAGCACAGTATGGAACATGATGGATAAGGTGCAGGAGATGATGTCTGGCTGTGTGGTGGCAGTAGTTGGCGGCAGTACAGTATGGAACATGACGGACAAGGTGCAGGAGATGTCTGGCTGTGTGGTGGTAATAGTTAGTGGCAGCAGTGGCAGTATGGAACATGATGGATAAGGTGCAGGAGATGATGTCTGGCTGTGTGGTGGTAGTAGTTGGTGGCAGCACAGTATGGAACATGACGGACAAGGTGCAGGAGATAATGTCTGGCTGTGTGGTGGTAGTAGTTGGTGGCAGTACAGTATGGAACATGACGGACAAGGTGCAGGAGATGATGTCTGGCTGTGTGGTGGTAGTAGTTGGCGGCAGTACAGTATGGAACATGATAGATAAGGTGCAGGAGATGTCTGGTTGTGGTCTGGTAGTAGTTGGCGGCAGTACAGTATGGAACATGATGGACAAGGTGCAGGAGATGATGTGCGGTGGTAGTAGTTGGTGGCAGTACAGTATGGAACATGACGGACAAGGTGCAGGAGATGTCTGGCTGTGTGGTGGTAGTAGTTGGTGGCAGCACAGTATGGAACATGACGGACAAGGTGCAGGAGATGTCTGGCTGTGTGGGGGTAGTAGTTGGTGGCAGTACAGTATGAAACATGACGGACAAGGTGCAGGAGATGATGTCTGGCTGTGGTGGGTTTGTAGTGGTGGCAGGAATGTCCACTTTAGTAGTGGACGGACCTAGAAATGACTGTCATTTTCTTTTGCCAAACATTTCCTAACCCAATATACTGATGTCTACCACACACCAAATCTCCATCTGTGATGCAGGAAGTGTAAACTTTTTTTAAATACACACATAAATGGTGTTTATTGGCAAGAAATTAAATTACCACTGAAAATACAATTTTGAAACTTAAGTTTTCTCAAATACTCACCAAAATAGCGTGTGATTATTACCTGCTGTATAAAATGCAGAAAAAAATATAGAAAAAGCCAATTTTGAGTGACACTGGACTAAATCCAGAGCGCACAGTCACTAAAGTGTCCGATTTCTTTTGTGCAGGGATTTGTGAATGTGATGCCGAGCCATCAGTGACGCACACGGCCTGTGTAAATGGCTGCTACGACCCTACCTGGCACACTGTGCAGAAACTGCAGGGGTGACAGTGTAAATGGCTGAGATTCCCCTCCCTAAGCACGCTTGGGGTCATTTATCAAACTGGTGTAAAGTAGAACTGACTTAGTTGCCCATAGCAACCAATCAGATCCCTTCTTTTATTTTACACAGCAGCTTTGGAAAATAAAAGGATGAATCTGATTGGTTGCTAGGGGCAACTGTCAGTTCTACTTTACACCTTACACCAGTTTGATAAATGACCCCAACTATTTTTACTCTCTAAATCTCTTTAGTTATTAATAACTACCTCTTCTCATTATCTCTGTCCGCTCTGTGGAGGCTATTTACGGATTATTAGTATTTTATACTGTCTCTGCCGGCAGATTAGCACATGATGCATCTCTTCTCATTATGTCTGTCCGTTCTGTGGACGTTTTTTTTATTGATTATTAGTATTTTTAATACTTTCACATATATGATGGCGCCTGGTTTCTTTTTTCCTTTCGCACATAACGGCGCCGTTCTGGGTATCAATGATGCCGCCAGGAGAACGCATTCAGTGTTGCAACCAAACATGATTTAAGGGGTTATCATGTTCGTGTGCACGAGCCGTTATATAGTTTTATGGGTTTTGTTTTTACATCATTCCCTATGAGATAAAACTGACCTGTTCTCTTCATTCTCCAGGTCAGTACGATTACAGCGATACCACATTTATATAGTTTTATGGGGTTTGGTTTTACATTGTTCCCTGTGAGATAAAAACTGACCTGTTCTCTTCATGCTCTGGGTCAGTACGGTTACAGTGATGCCACATTTGTATAGTTTTATGGGTTTTGTTTTTACCACGTTCCCTATGAGATGAACAGGTCATTTTTTTTTGGGAAGGTGAGATGACAAAAGGCGTTTTTGATGTATTTTTTTTTTTTTTTTCCCCGTTATGCCATTTGCGATAAATATTTTTATATTGTAATAGTATAGGTGTTTCTGCGTGCAGTAATAGCGATGATGTTTATTTTTCAAATTATGTATTTTAATTTTGGGAAAATAGTGTGTTTTTTTTATTTTTATATAGTTCCCCTAATAGTCTCCAATGTACAGGTAGGGACTTCATCGGAAGACGGCTGTTGCAGCCTTGGATCACCAAGGGACAGTGGGAGGAGCCGATGCATAGTCACATTTCACCAAGGCATCTGAAGGGTTAAATGTGTGCAGTTATCGTCAATCACATACATTGGCCCCAGGTGTCTGTACCCAACAGCTATGGTGCTAGCGAGTGTCCGCCATATTTAAATATCCACCCACTGAGGTATATTTACGTTCGGTGGTCAGGAAGGGGTTAAAGCATTGTACGATGTAGGGAGTCCCCGTGTAGCAGTAAGTGCCGCTCCTCACAGATCCGCAGGGCGGTGTAATGTGCGCGTCTCTTAGGCCATTGCTGGTGTTGAGGGAAGCGGGTTTTAGAAGCTACAGCCGAAGGCGCTTCGGTCAAAAATTCAGCCTTACACCAGTAAGTAAGGTGATCCGCCTCCGTACAGTGTTAAAATGTATGGGCTCCGAGGAGCCAAAGTCATGGATGGCAGATGCCACAAATATCCAACCTTTATAACTATGCAAATAAATGACACCGACACCAATGTTAGATGGAAATAAATAGGCCGTGTTGCTTTATTTGGGCTTTTAACCATTAAAATAACCAAATATGAGAATAATAAATTAATAATAAATAAACCACCATAAATATATAAATTAATTCCATGAAATACTTAAAAGTCCAAATTATCATAGACCATTAAGTCCACCCAGCACGAGCTGGGTGACCGATTACCCACACGCCAGGCCTAACAGGCGTGGCCCCCCCCCCAAACAAGCAACACAGCCCTTCTTCAATACTGTTTTGCAGGCCCAAATTGAAAATGTCTAAACCAACATCCGACAGGTGCACATTATCAGACCTGAATAAACCCGGGACAAACCCCTCCAAATCCACATGGCGGAAACTCTTTCCCCCCAGGGTCAGCATAAATTTTGAAATGGCTCTATTGATTCTTTTTCTGATCTTCTCCAACTTACGTCCTTCTTTTTCAGCCCAAACTAACCTTTGAACTATTTCCGAAAAGACTAGGACTGCATCAGGAAATATGCCCTTAAGTAAGGCCAGATCCTGCTTCATTCTGGCTAACAAGTCTACTGTTTTGACTTTACCCACGTCATTGCCCCCCAAATGGATAACAATGACGTTCGGCAAAGGCCACTTTAAAATTAACTTCTGGATTACTGTAATCAAATCGTCCCACCGAAGACCCCAAACTCCAAACCACAACACTGAATACCTATTAACTTCAAAAGATAATTTCTCTGAATATTGCCTCTTTACTGCTCTCTTCTGAGCCCAGTGAATAAATGAGTGTCCCAGTACCCAAATGACAATACAGGGACCTGTAAAAACAAAATTAAGACACTAGTAACTGTGGTCTAACATATAATTTAAACCTATTAGAAGACCACCTCCCGATTCTTTTTATCACTGCGTCTTCCATACCAAAATTGGCAGCCTCAGTCGCTGCACCTATTCTGAATGAATGAGAGGACAAACGCAAATGGTCCAATTTAATTGCTTTTAAACACTTTTTAAGCACAGAATTAAATTGAAATTTAGTCAATGGGCTGAAATCCTCATGAATTAGAAAAGCCCCATCAACTTTAGGACGGGCTGTAATCCAGGCAGCCACTGCCTCAACTGGGCAAAGAAGCGAACCATACCACTTACCCAATGTGATTACCTGACCACAGCCCATTTGATCCATCTTTGACTTTCTAATTTTTATTCTTACATTTTCTCCAATAGAAACGTCTGAATAAAGGAGACTAGGGCAAGCTCTCCTTGATTCAGCTACTAACTCGCCTACTCTAAATGCTCCAAAAAATGCTAAAATAAGAGCCGTTTTGAACAGTAATGATTCAAATTGATTTTTCGTCACCGTGCCCAAAACCTCAACTAATTTTGATAAAATATTTAATGATATTGGACATCTTTTGTCCTTAGTATGGTTGCCCCTTTTTACTCCCTTCAGAACTTGTTTTATAATGAATGAATTAGCTAAGCATTGCTGACCATATAATTTTTGAAAAAAGGAAATACCTGCAATTGTTTTAGAAATATGCGAAAAGGAGCAACCTTTCTCTAACAAAGATGAAATAAAAGCTAAACCAACATGCTCTACGCATAGCCCACTGTTCTTGCTTTCAACCTGAATAAACGTAAGCCACCTATTCCAAGCGGATGCATAAGCCTCCCAGGTTCTAGGTGCCAATGATTTTTTAAGCTTTTCAATTATTATTCCCAAACCAAATCCCAGAGGTGCTTCGGGCATGGGACACCCTCCATTTCGGCCTGTGGCGCTAGTTCCCGGAATCTCTTCCACTGAAAACGAGATAATGCATCTGCAATGTCATTCCTTTTTCCAGGGATATATTTAGCCTTAAGCCAGATATTAAATTTCATACAACATAAAACTAAATGCCTTAACAACCGAACTGTACTCGCACATTTTGATGATAAAGTATTCACAGCGAAAACTACCCCTTGATTATCCGAAAACAAAAGAATTCTCTTATTACTAAAATGTGAACCCCAAACAATAGAAACAACAACCGGGAACAACTCTAATAAAACTAAATTAACAACTAACTTATTTACAATCCAGGATACTGGCCACCTTTCAGCGAACCATTTATTACTCCAGAAAGCACCAAACCCCACACTGCCAGCCGCATCAGTAAATAAATGCAAGGCATCAGAATCTACAAATTCTTCCTGGAAACAAACTTTACCATTAAACTTATTCAAAAATTCTGACCACAACAATAAATCATCCTTCAGTTGACTAGATAACCTGATATGGGTCCTGGGAGATTTCAAACCCCTCGTCGAAAAGTATAACCTTTTACAAAATACTCTCCCCATAGGAATAACCCTACAGGCAAAATTTAATGAACCTAACAATGACTGCATTTCCTTCAGAGTACATTTGTTCTTATTTAACAACCTAGCAATATAACCATTCAATTCCCAAATTTTCTTTTTGGGTAGACGAAATTCCATACAGGAACTATCCAATTCAATGCCCAGAAACTCAAGACAGCAGCACGGATACACTGTCTTTTCATGGGCAATTGGGATACCAAATTTAGAACATATCCCCAAAAAACCCTGCAATAACTGACTACAAACCAATGAATCTGCATTGCCAACAAACAAAAAATCATCTAGATAATGTAAAACCCCACCTATTGGGAAGGCGTCCTGTATTACCCAGTTCAAAAAGGAAGAGAAAGCTTCAAAATAGACACACGACTTAGAGAAACCCATAGGTAGACACTTATCAAAATAAAATTTTCCTTCAAAACTAAAGCCAAGTGAATTAAAACCTGAAGGACTAATTGGGAGCAACCTAAATGCAGCTTTTATGTCAGCCTTAGCTAATAATGCATTATGACCGAACTGTCTCAACAACTGTACTGCCTCATCAAATGACGAGTATGATACCGTAGCTTCAGCCTCAGGTATTTCGTCATTTAAGGAAAAATCCTTAGGGTAGGACAAATGGTGTATTAACCTGAACTCCCCAGGATTTTTCTTTGGTACTATTCCTAACGGAGATAGTCTAAAATTCCTGAATGGTGGATCATCAAACGGGCCCGCAATCCTACCATTCCTCAGCTCCTTACCTAACTTATCTCTAACAACATCAGGAAACTCAAACAGACTTTAAATTATCTACCAATGTACAACCAAAACCATTAAACTCAGGAACATGAAAACCGGATAAAAAACCATTAAAAATTAAACTAGCTCTCGCCCTGTCTGGGTATCTGCTTAACCATGGGACCATTTCTATTAGCCTCACTGGCGTCGATGCTTTTCGATAACTGTTCTTTTGAGGAGAGAAAGGAAGCCTGATTCCTTTTAAAGCATCTCACCAGCGGGTGACTACCACCACAAAGGGAACATTCGCGCTTGTAACGGCAATTTGCAAGCCACTTACAGGATGATTCATTAAATGCGAAACAGACCCCTTTCCTCAAAGACTGGGAAGGGGTCTGTTTCTGTTGCACTGTCCTTTGAGGTAACATTAAGTTAATCCATAACCCTATGTCTTTAACCCCAAACTTCAAGGAAGGGTGAATCGCCAACTTCTGTCTAAACATCTCGTCATATTGGAACCATGCAATACCTCCAAAATTTCTGTATGCTTCCAATATGATATCCAGATGTTGGAAAAGACCCGAGCACATATCTGGATGCCTTTCTCCCAGAACTGCTGCGTAAATACAAAACGCCTGCAGCCAATTGAAAAAGGATCTTGGCTGCAAACGCTTCCTTATATCTTCACTTTTTTCCTCTTTTTTTTTATCAGAAACCACATTTTGCTCCCTATTAGAAGGCAATAATGATAACAAATCTACAAATTCACAATTCCAGATCTTCTCTTTGATTCCATTTGATAAATGGAAACCAAGAGGAGATGTCTCACAGGGGAGAACTTCTTTTATAAAGAGTTCTGGAACCCCTGACCCTTTTTGCAGAACAGGTAAAGTATTGGACTGCGGCGCAGGCATGGGAGACCATACACCAGCAGCCGCAGTCCGCACATTAGATTTGACAAATTCAGAAAACAAAGAGTTAAGACCTAAAATAAATTTTTGGTTATTCAAAATAGACTGCAGATGGATATTCTCACCACTGCTTGGGACCTCCTGCCCAGGACCGGACTGAGGGATCTTCATTCTTATCTTTCCAGGATATTCTCCCATTACTTCAAATGAGTGCTGCACAGACGTGCCAGCCTCATCTCCGACCGCTTCACCCAGACGGGCCGATGCTGATTTCCCTCCGGCCGATGGGTCCGATGATCGGGATGCTGAGCGCCGCCGGCTGGACCCTGAAGCTTTTCCGGCCGGCGCTTTCTGATGACGGCGCCGGGCTGTGGCGTCATCAGCGGCAGTCGCCGCATCTAGCCCGGCGCGATCACGTGATGCCGGCGTGATGACGTCTTCGGGGGCGGAGTGACGGCACGCGCATGCTTCCTGGCTCTTTTGCTGCGCGGCGCCACCACCACCGCTTCTCCCTCTGTTGAAGTGAAGACTTCTCCGGCGTCTTCTAATTCTGGGGCTCCGTCTTCTTCCCGATCCACCGCCGCTTCAATGCCACTATCTTCAGGCTGAGCGAGACAGCGCCTCAGCCACTCCTCTCCGCCCGCAGAATCAGGCTCCTCAGTAAGTCCTCCATTCTTCTGTCTTGACAGGCGATGCTCCCTGGCTGGTGCTCAACAGACTGACAGCCCAGTGACCCCGTGCTGCTTCTTTTATTCTTCCAAGTCTCCCGCCGAAAATGACAGCTGCCAATCAGCTGTCTGTCAACTTTCCCGCTCCAGAACAGCTGACTAATCCTGCAGCTGCTCTGGACGTCACTATCACCAGGCAGATCACCAGGTGAGCTGGATTAAACCAGAATTCTGTCAGGTACAACACCTATAATAGAGAAAAAGGGGGAGGGGGGGAGAGAACAAGGGGAAAGGGAGAGAAAAACCAAGCAAAAAAACACAACAACTTGACCCAAAATTAAAACATTAAAATCGACTTGTGTCCCTGCCACCATGTGTCCCCCAAGCTAGGCGCTCTGGGGGCCCCTCAGTTATGTTATTCACGAAGTCGGGTGTGACTTCATTGAATAACTCAGGTAGTTGATTCTTAAAGTGGAAAAACACTTAAAAATTTAAGCCGAACTTGGCTTCAGCTCTGTCTAGTACTGAGCCTCTGAACCGAAGCAGAGTTCAGCTTCAAGTTTTAACCACTTCAGCCCCCCTAGCTTAAACACCCTTAATGACCAGGCCACTTTTTACAATTCTGCACTACGCTACTTTCACCGTTTATTGCTCCGTCATGCAACTTACCACCCAAATGAATTTTACCTCCTTTTTTTCTCACTAATAGAGCTTTCATTTGGTGGTATTTCATTGTTGCTGACATTTTTACTTTTTTTGCTATTAATAAAAATTTAACGACATTTTTGCAAAAAAATGACTTTTCACTTTCTGTTGTAAATTTAAAAAAAAAAAACACTACCTTTCTATATAAATTTTTCTCTAAATTTATTGTTCTACATGTCTTTGATAAAAAAAAAATCCAATAAGTGTATATTTATTGGTTTGGGTAAACGTTATAGCGTTTACAAACTATGGTGCAAAAAAGTGAATTTCGGCATTTTGAAGCAGCTCTGACTTTCTGAGCACCTGTCGTGTTTCTTCAGGTGCTAGAATGTCAGGATAGTATAAATACCCCCAAATGACACCATTTTAGAAAGAAGACACCCCAAAGTATTCGGAGGGGAATGGTGAATTCATGTATCATTTCATTTTTTCTCACAAGTTAGCGGAAAATGACACTTTGAGGAAAAAAAATAAATAAAGTTTCCATTTCTGCTAACTTCTGGCAAAAAAAAAATAAATCTCCCACAGACTCACTATGCCCCTCAGTGAATACCTTGGGGTGTCTACTTTCGGAAATGGGGTCATTTGTGGGGTGTGTTTACTGTTCTGGCATTTTGGGTGGGGCTAAATTGTGAGCCGCCATGTAAAACCTAAAAGGTACTCGTTGGAATTTGGGCCCCTTTGCGCACCCAGGCTGCAAAAAAGTGTCACTCATGTGGTATCGCTGTACTCAGGAGAAGTAGGGCAATGTGTTTTGGGGTGTATTTTTACATATACCCATGTTGGGTGAGAGAAATATCTCTGTAAACTGACAACTTTGTATAAATTTTTTTTTAAAAAGTTGTCAGTTTACAGAGATATTTCTCACACCCAGCAGGGGTATATGTAAAAATACACCCCAAAACACATTGCCCTACTCTGAGTACGGTGATACCACATGTGTGACACTTTTTTGCAGCCTGGGTGCGCAAAGAGGCCCTAATTCCAATGAGTACCTTTTAGGATTTCACAGGGCATTTTTACGCATTTGGATTCCAGACTTCTTCTCACGCTTTAGGGGCCCCTAAAATGCCATGGCAGTATAAATACCCCACAAGTGACCCCATTTTAGAAAGAAGACACCCCAAGGTATTCCGTGAGGGGTATGGTGAGTTCATGTAAAATTTTATTTTTGGTCACAAGTTAGTGGAATATGAGACTTTGTAAAAAAAAAAAAAAAAAAAGATCGGGGATGTATTCCGGGCAGAGAGCGAATGTAGCCGGGGGGTGGAGCCGTAGCCTTGCCTCTGGGACGAGATTTTAGCTGCTGGAGCAAAATTTAGGCGGTCTGGGCACATCAGGGGGGCGTTCCTGGGCTCCTTGGAAGAGAAAAAACGCCCCTCTGGGCTCCTTACAGCCTAATTTACATAATGGATAAAGCGGTTTTTAACAGAAAATACAAGACACACAGAAAAAAGAACAACAGATCCGGATATAAGGTACTTTATTGCCCTAGGCTAAAGGAAAAAAAAATTTGTGGATAGCCAGGTGACAGATTCCCTTTAAGGGTGTTTAAGCTAGGGGGGCTGAAGTGGTTAAAGAGAGACTCAACTAAAACTACAACAACACTTTAAATGACTGTTAATAATATGATTTTATTAAATCTAATAATTATTATATTCATATAGCGATATAATGTCTGTCTTTTCCACTTATCTATATAAAAAAAATATAGAACATAATACACAATTACATCAACACTTCAACTGTAGTCCTGGCTACATCCAGAATGAAGGAATCTACATCACCTATTGCAGGGCTTGACAAATTTCCTTGGAATCTAGGAGCCAGCTAAAAAAAGTTAGGAGCCAGACGGAGCCGCATCATAAAGCCCCCATAGTGCTTCTCCTCCCCCCCACTTCTCCATAGAGCCAACCAATAATGCATGCCACTACATAGGGCCCCCATAGTGGTCCTTCCCCTCTTCTCCATAGTGCCCCTCATAATGTGCCAGTATATAGGGGCCCCCCATAATGTGCCAGTATATAAGGCCCCCATAGTGCTTCCCCTCTTCAATTGGTTATATGACACGTCAGATGCTGCCAGCATCCAAGTGATCGCCCCTGGCGGCCGCCATGACAGTTGGAAACCCTTACAAGGATTACAGGGTCCGGAGGGGAGAGCAGAGAGGTCCGGAGGGGAGGGCAGAAACACAGCGGGCACCATGACACTTTACTGAGCACTATAACCCCCAGCCGGCGCTCAGCCTCTGCAGTCCCCACATCACTACAACCGCCTCTTGTCATTCACTTTCCCCCCTCTTGTCATTCCCCCCCATGGCATTCTCTTTCCCCATCTTGTCATTCACTTTCTCCTCCCCCCTCCTTTGTCATTCTTATTCCCCCCTTTTCATTCTCCCTCCCCCTTGTCAGTCTCTCCCCTCTAGTGTAGGGTGGCCGAGCTCTGTATGGTCCACGGGTACAGGAGCTTTAGTTTCCTGTACCCGGGCGGACTGACAGGAAGTGCACACTGTGTGCGCACTTCCTGTCAGTGCTGCCGGGTACAGGAGACAGATGCTCCCTGTACCCGCGGACCATACAGGGCTCGGCCACGCTACAATGAGGGAGTGACAGGAGGGAGCGCTGAGCGCTTCCCTCCTGTCAGTCTCTCTCTTCATGCTGCGCCCAGGCGGTGCGCCCTCATGGACGTGCCAGCCTGAGCAGTGCTGCAGCCACCGGAGGCTCTATATAGAGCGCTCGGGCGGCTGCAGCATGAAGGGGGCAGCGCTTCTATTCCGCCTATAGGACGTGCCGGCCCTGCGCCCTGGCACCTTGGAAAACGGGCTGACAAATACCCAGTTTGTCGAGCCCTGACCTATTAAGTTAACAACACTGTTTTGGTCCGTACGCATATGGACTCATATTGGTCACTAGCATGAAGTACAATGTGCCTAGGCTTGTATTCATAAAAGCATTCCAAATTTATTGCCACATAAAATGACACATGTCAGCTTTGCGTAAATAACCATAGTCAGGAAGCTGAAAACAGCAGAGTCTTGAAGGGGTTAAGCTTTTCTTTCATTCTTCAGAACCTCCAAATTACAAATGATAAAGGTTTTCTGAGAATCAGAAAAAGCCTTTATATGAATACTAGCTGAAGGACCCGGCTTCTCTCGGGTATATTTAATCTATTTCATTTAATGTTTGTGTGTGTCGTTAAAAGACATCAACACTATCCACTATAGCAGTGTGTCAGGGATCAGAGAGGAAGGAAAGAGGGTGCACTCTGACTCCACCCTTAACCCCTGTCCCTGCCTACTTACACTACCTGGGGCGTAACTGGGCGACGGTCCCTTACTTAACGTAAGTGCACAGAGGAAAGATAAGAAGGGTCAACAAGCCAAAGGTCAGAACCAGGAGAAGCGGGCCGTACAAATGGAACGAGCAAAAGCAAGGTCAGCAGTCAAAGTCGAGGTCGATCCATGGAAAGCAAATACGTACAAAGGATGAGACGAAGTCGAGGTCAAAGAACGAGCCGAGGTCACAAGTTCAGGAGGTCAATCAGATAAGCAGCTGCAGACTAGAACCAAAGGACAAAGAAGCTCCAATAGACCAGTATCACAGGCAACCTGTGGCCAGCAGGTTGCCTGTATTTATAGTGGGGAGTGAGGGTCATGTGACGTGGCCAGCGTCACATGACCGACAGACAGATAAGTCGAGCACCGAGTGATCAGCTCGGTGCTCAAGGCAGACCTAGGAGCAGGGAGCCTCCCAGCTAGCAAAGCTGCCCTGGGAACAAGGCTGAACACAGATCCTTGCTCCTGAAGTTAAGCAGCAGGTCTGCGGCTGATGGGAGACCGAGTGCACTTGTTACACAGTGACATCTACAGCACCCCGCCCCTTAACAGTGACCTCCACAGCAGCCAACCCCCTTAACTTGGACCTTTACAGCATTCTTCCCCTTTAACAGTGAGTTTCACAGCACACCACCCCCTTGACAGTGACCTCCACAGGTGGCCTTTACAGCAATCTGCCCCTTAACACTGACCTCCATAGCGGACCATTCCCTTAACTGTGACCTTCACAGCAGCCTGCCCCTAGGGGGCCAGAGGTCCAGTTTTAGGCCGGACAGTCCGGCTTTCAGACTCCATGTCCTCTGTCTGGCGCAGGGCCTGGATGGACACAGAAAAGTCCTTTTCAACAGCTCACACTCAGAAAGCAGCACTTTGCTGTCTGAGCATGAGCTGCAAGAAGAAATTCACCCTCACTCCTGCCCTTATAGCTGACAGAAATTGATTTTTTTTTTTTAACTTCAGTTGGCTGCGTAGGGGGCGTGGCCCAACCAGGTCAGGGTTGTGGCTTAGCAGGACCTAGAAGTTGATTTTTAACTTAATTTTTTCAATCCTTGTTGACTGAGGAGTGTGAGGGGGCATGGCCTAACTGGATCAGGGGCGTGTCCTTTTGAACAGCTCACCCTAAGACAGCAGCACTGTTCTGTCTGAGCATAAGCTGCAAGGAAAAAGTCACCATCCCTCCCACCCCTGCAGCTGACAGAAGTTGATTTTTAACCACATCAGCCCCCCTAGCTTAAACACCCTTAACCACTACAGGACCGCCTAACGCACGGATGCGTCCGGCGGGCGGTCCTGTAGTTCTGACTCGGCGCGTCATCTCGCGAGATGTGAAACTTCCTGTGAACACGCGCGCGTCTCACAACTTGTACTGCATCGCTGGCAGGCTGTAGATGTGAAATAATTTGCATCAAACAAGTATATCAGACGCTGTTTTGTTAACAGCGTCTGATATACCTGCTACCTGGTCCTCTGGTGGTCCCATTTGCTGGGATCGACCACCAGAGGACCAGGTAGCTATGTAAAGTTGCACCAAACACTACACTAAACCCCCCACTTGTTAACCCCTTGATCACCCCATCTAGATTCCCTGATCACCCCCCTGTCATTGATCACACCCCTTGTAAGGCTCCATTCAGACGTCCGTATGTGTTTTGCGGATCCGCAGATCCTCAAAACACGGACACCGGAAATGTGCTTTCCGCATTTTGCAGATCCGCACATTGCCAGAACTATATAGAAAATGCTTTTTCTTGTCCGCAATTGCGGACAAGAATAGGACGTGTTCTATATTTTTGCGGAACGGAAGTGCAGACCCGGAAGCGCGGATCCGTAATTCCGGATCCGAGCGGGACAAAGTCTGTCCCCATAAAAATGAAAGGGTCCGCAATTCCGTTCCGCAAACCGAATTGCTGACGTGTGAATGGGGCATAAGGGTCCCTTATCACCGCCAGTTAGTTAGCTACTTGTTCGGTAGTTAGAGCCCAGACCACCGCACCGCAGTCACTGATTTTGGCAGAAATTTTTTCAACCACATTGATCGATGCGAATTAAAAAATCTGTGCCGTTCATTTTTTTATTTTTTTTTTCAACCCAGAGGCTGAACGGAAAAAAAAATCTCATTATCCGTATGCTCAATAAAAGGAGAATAGCAGAAACTCCTAATGCTGGCCATACGTGTAATCGTTGCGGAGACCCTCAAATGCCAGGGCAGTACAAAAACCTCACATGTGACCCCATTTTAGAAAGAAGACACCCCAAGGTATTCCGTGAGGGGTATGGTGAGTTCATGTAAAATTTTATTTTTTGTCACAAGTTAGTGGAATATGAGACTTTGTAAAAAAAATATATATATATATATATCTATTTCTTCTAACTTATGCCAACATTTTTTTTTCTGTGAACTCTCCATGCCCCTCACAGAATACCTTGGGGTGTCTTCTTTCCAAAATGGGGTCACTTGTGGGGTATTTATACTGCCCTGGCATTTTAGGGGTCCTAAAGCGTGAGAATCCAAATGCGTAAAAATGCCCTGTGAAATCTGTTCTGGGTGTGTTTACTGTTCTGGCATTTTGGGCGGGGCTAAATTGTGAGCAGCCATGTAAAACCGAAAGGTACTCATGGGAATTTGGGCCCCTTTGCGCATCTTGGCTGCAAAAAAGTGTCACACGTGGTATCGCCGTACTCAGGAGAAGTAGGGCAATGAGATTTGGGGTGTATTTTTATATATACCCATACTGTGTGTGAAAAATATCGCTGTAAACGACAACTTTTTACATTTTTTTATACAAAGTTGTCAATTTACAGAGATATTTCTCTCACCCAACATGGGTATATGTAAAAATACACCCCAAAACACATTGCCCTACTTCTTCTGAGTATGGCGATACCACATGTGTGCCACTTTTGCAGCCTGAAATGCATAAGCGGCCCTAATTCCAATGAATACCTTTAGGTTTTCACGGCTGCTCACAATTAGCTCCACCCAAATGCCAGAACAGTACAAACACCCACAAATGACCCCATTTTGGAAAGAAGACACCCCAAGGTATTCACTGAGGGGCATAGTGAGTCCATGAAAAATTGAACTTTTGTCAAAAGTTAGCGGAAAGGGAGACTTTGTGAGAAAAAACAATAAAAATCAATTTCCGCTAACTTGTGCCAAAAAAATCTTTATGAACTCGCCATGCCCCTCACGGAATACCTTGGGGTGTCTTCTTTCCAAAATGGGGTCACATGTGAGGTATTTATACTGCCCTGGCATTTTAGGGGCCCTAAAGCGTGAGAAGAAAAATGTGTAAAAATGCCCTCCTAAAAGGTACTCATTGGAATTTGGGCCCCTTTGCGCATCTTGGCTGCAAAAAGTGTCACTCATGTGGTATCGCCGTACTCAGGAGAAGTAGGGCAATGTGTTTTGGGGTGTATTTTTACATATACCCATGCTGGGTGAGAGAAATATCTCTGTGAATTGACAACTTTGTATAAAAAAAATTAAAAGGTTGTCGTTTACAGCGATATTTCTCACACACAGTATGGGTATATGTAAAAATACACCCCAAAACACATTGCCCTACTTCTCCTGAGTACGGCGATACCACATGTGACACTTTTTTGCAGCCAAGATGCGCAAAGGGGCCCTAATTCCAATGAGTACCTTTAGGATTTCACAGGGCATTTTTACGCATTTGGATTCTCGCACTTTAGGGCCCCTAAAATGCCAGGGCAGTATAAATATCCCACATGTGACCCCATTTTGGAAAGAAGACACCCCAAGGTATTCCGTGAGGGGCATGTCTAGTTCACAGAATATTTTTTTTTTTTGGCACAAATTAGCAGAAATTGATTTTTTATTTTTATTTTTTTGTTTTTTTTACAAAGTCTCATATTCCACTAACTTGTGACAAAAAATAAAATTTTACATGAACTCACCATACCCTTCACGGAATGCCTTGGGGTGTCTTCTTTCTAAAATGGGGTCACATGTGGGGTATTTATACTGCCCTGGCATTTTAGGGGCCCGCCCCTAAAGCATAAGAAGAAGTCTGGAATTCAAATGCGTAAAAATGCCCTGTGAAATCCTAAAGGTACTCGTTGGAATTAGGGCCCCTTTGCGCATCTTGGCTGCAAAAAAGTGTCACTCATGTGGTATCGCCGTACTCAGGAGAAGTGGGGCAATGTGTTTTGGGGTGTATTTTTATATATACCCATACTTTGTGTGAGAAATATTTCTGTAAACGACAACTTTTTAAAAAAAATTTATACAAAGTTGACAATTTACAGAGATATTTCTCTCACCCAACATGGGTATATGTAAAAATACACCCCAAAACACATTGCCCTACTTCTCCTGAGTACGGCGATACCACATGCGTAACCCTTTTTTTCAGCCTGGGTGCGCAAAGGGGCCCAAATTCCGAGTACCTTTAGGTTTTACATGACTGCTCACAATTTAGCCCCGCCCAAAATCCCAGAACAGTAAACACACCCCACAAATGACCCCATTTCGGAAAGTAGACACCCCAAGGTATTCACTGAGGGGCATAGTGAGTCCGTCTGAGATTTTTTTTTTTTTTTTCCCCAGAAGTTAGCAGAAATGGAAACTTTCTTCTTATTTTTTTTTTTTCCTCAGAAAGTGTCATTTTCCGCTAACTTGTGAAAAAAAATGAAATGATACATGAACTCACCATGCCACTCCGCGAATACTTTGGGGTGTCTTCTTTCTAAAATGGTGTGATTTGGGGGAGTATTTATACTATCCTGGCATTCTAGCACCTAAAGAAACATGACAGTTGCTCAGAAAGTCAGAGCTGCTTCAAAATGCGGAAATTCACTTTTTTGCACCATAGTTTGTAAACGCTATAACTTTTACCCAAACCAATAAATATACACTTATTGGATTTTTTTTTTATCAAAGACATGTAGAACAATAAATTTTGCGGAAAATTTATATAGAAATGTAGTTTTTTTTAAAAAATTTTACAGAAAGTGAAAAATGACATTTTTTTTGCAAAAATGTTGTTAAATTTTTATTAATAGCAAAAAAAGTAAAAATGTCAGCAACAATGAAATACCACCAAATGAAAGCTCTGTTAGTGAGAAGAAAAGGAGGTAAAATTCATTTGGGTGGTAAGTTGCATGACGGAGCAATAAACGATGAAAGTAGTGTAGTGCAAAATTGTAAAAAGTGGCCTGGTCATTAAGGGTGTTTAAGCTAGGGGGGCTGAGGTGGTTAATGACCAGACCACTTTTTACAATTCTGCACTACACTACTTTCACCGTTTATTGCTCCGTCGTACAACTTACCACCCAAATGAATTTTACCTCCTTTTCTTCTCAATAATAGAGCTTTCATTTGGTGGTATTTCATTGCTGCTGAAATATTTTACTTTTTTTGCTATTAATCAAAAATGACCGAAATTTTTGCAAAAAAATGACATTTTTCACTTTCTGTTGTAATTTTTTTTTTTTTTTAAAACTAGATTTCTATATAAATTTTTCTCTAAATTTATTGTTCTACATATTCGCGGAGGGGCATGGTGAGTTCATGTATCATTTCATTTTTTTTCACAAGTTAGCGGAAAATGACAATTTCTGAGGAAAAAAAAATAATAAAGTTTCCATTTCTGCTAACTTCTGGCAAAAAAAAAATAAAAAAATTTCCACGCACTTACTATGCCTCTTAGTGTATCTTGGGGTGTCTACTTTCCGAAATGGGGTCATTTGTGGGGTGTGTTTACTGTTCTGGCATTTTGGGCGGGGCTAAATTGTGAGCAGCCCTGTAAAGCCTAAAGGTACTCGTTGGAATTTGGGCCCCTTTGCGCACCCAGGCTGCAAAAAAGTGTCACTCATGTGGTATCGCTGTACTCAGAAGAAGTAGGGCAATGTGTTTTGGGGTGTATTTTTACATATACCCATGCTGGGTGAGAGAAATATCTCTGTAAATTGACAACTTTGTATAAATTTTTTTTAAAAAGTTGTCATTTACAGAGATATTTCTCACACCCAGCATGGGTACATGTACAAATACACGGTGATACTACATGTGTGACACTTTTTTGCAGCCTGGGTGCGCAAAGGGGCCCAAATTCCAATGAGTACCTTTAGGATTTCACATGGCATTTTTACGCATTTGGATTCCAGACTTCTTCTCGCGCTTTAGAGACCCCTAAAATTCTAGGGCAGTATAAATACCCCACAAGTGACCCCATTTTAGAAAGAAGACACCCCAAGGTATTCCGTGAGGGGCATGGGGAGTTCATAGAAGATTTATTTATTTTTGGCACAAGTTAGCGGAAATTGATTATTTTTTTTTTTTCATTGTTTTTTCTAATAGTCTCCCTTTCCGCTAACTTGTGACAAAAAGCGAATAGCTTGGGGTGTCTTCTTTCCTAAATGGGAAAGCTATTGTTGTGTTTGAGTGGTCTCCGAGGCATTGCTCCCGGTTAGCCAGAATCCTACTCCACACTGATGAGGGGCAACACCCCGAAACAGCTGTCTGTGGATGGATACCTGGCTTAGGTTTTCCCTGTCACATCCTTAAAGCTTGTAAAAAAGCGGGATCTTGACATAGGGACCACTTAATATGGTGGATTTGGTGATCTCTGTAATGGAGACACCCCTTCGCTTGGTTTTCCTTCCTTTGAGGGATATCTGGCTTTCATTGTGTTGTAGACCCATAACTGGGGCTCCACATTTATTTTGCATATTCCTGTTTCCCAGGGAACTTTGCACTTCGGATTGCTGTGTTGAGACTCTTAAGTGAGGCTCCGCGGTGTTTTGTAGCTGGTCTCCCTGAGATCAGCTATTGTTGTGTTTGAGTGGTCTCCGAGGCATTGCTCCCGGTTAGCCAGAATCCTACTCCACACTGATGAGGGGCAACACCCCGAAACAGCTGTCTGTGGATGGATACCTGGCTTAGGTTTTCCCTGTCACATCCTTAAAGCTTGTAAAAAAGTGTAATCTTGACATAGGGACCACTTAATATGGTGGATTTGGTGATCTCTGTAATGGAGACACCCCTTCGCTTGGTTTTCCTTCCTTTGAGGGATATCTGGCTTTCATTGTGTTGTAGACCCATAACTGGGGCTCCACATTTATTTTCCAAAATGGGGTCATTTGTGGGGTGTTTGTACTGTTCTGGCATTTTGGGCGGGGCTAAATTGTGAGCAGCCCTGTAAAGCCTAAAGGTACTCGTTGGACTTTACGCCCCTTTACGCACCTAGGCTGCAAAAAAGTGTCGCACATGTGGTATAGCCGTACTCAGAAGAGTATTGAGATTTATATCAAAGAATTTTAAATGTGTCTTCCATATTGAATCTCTTATGAAGACGTTATTGAGATGGTATTATACCCCAGATAAATTGAGCTCTATGTTCCCAGAGACCCTAAATCAATGCTGGAGAGGATGTGGTGAGAGGGGGACCCTCTTTCATATTCTGTGGAAGTGTCCCTTAATCCGCAGACTATGGAGGGAAGTCTTCTTTCTTGTATCAGAATTAATGGGTAACAAGTTAGATCCCTCACCACAGATGGCTTTACTCTTTATAGATATTAAAAATATGCCGAAGAACGTAAGATTACCTGTAAGCCATTTATTTTTAGCAATGAAGATAGCGATTGCCCAGTACTGGAAATCTGACAAGACTCCTTGTTTGAGGGAGATTTTGCAGAGAGTAAACCAAACCTTTATATATGAGAAGATATGGGCGAGAGCTAATTATACGTCTTCACGCTTTATAAGAGAATAGGGTGTTTGGAGTTCCTCTGTCTGGACCACATCTACCACAGACTGACTAGATGTGATGTCTGAATACTGCTGGTTTGCACTTGTGTACTTCCCTTTCCCTTTTGTTTCCCTAGTCTTTCCCCCTTTTTTTTGTCTTGTCAATGTCTGGTTATGTATATTTGGATTAATTATCTATATGAGCAGGGCTGCACTGTTAGTGTGGCTGTAAAGTGCTAATGGATTAACTCTATTGTACTGTGATTTGATGTGTAAATGTTTATTATATTGAAAAAAAAAAAAAATTTAATAAAAAAAAAAAAAAGAAGTAGGGCAATGTGTTTTGGGGGGTATTTTTACATATACCCATGTTGAGTGAGAAATATCTCTGTAAATTGACAACTTTGTATAAAAGAATTTAAAAAGTTGTCGTTTACAGAGATATTTCTCACACACAGTATGGGTATATATAAAAATACACCCCAAAACACATTGCCCTACTTCTCCTGAGTACGGCGATACCACATGTGACACTTTTTTGCAGCCAAGATGCGCAAAGGGGCCCTAATTCCAATGAGTACCTTTAGGATTTCACAGGGCATTTTTACGCATTTGGATTCTCGCGCTTTAGGACCCCTAAAATGCCAGGGCAGTATAAATACCCCACATGTGACCCCATTTTGGAAAGAAGACACCCCAAGGTATTCCGTGAGGGGCATGGAGAGTTCACAGAATTTTTTCTTTTTTTTTGGCACAAGTTAGCGGAAATGTATGTATGTATGTGTGTGTGTGTGTATATATATATATATATATATATATATATATATATATATATAATTATTTTTTTTATTTTTTTACAAAGCCTCATATTCCACTACCTTGTGACAAAAAATAAAATTTTACATGAACTCACCATACCCCTCACGGAATACCTTGGGTTGTCTTCTTTCTAAAATTGAGGCTAAGAATAGTCATTTTCTATATAGTTCTGGCAATGTGCGGATCTGCAAAATGCGGAAAGCACATTGCCGGTGTCCGTGTTTTGTGGATCCGCAAAACGCATATGGACGTCTGAATGGAGCCATACAGGGGGGTGATGAATGACAGGGGGGTGATCAGGGAGTCTATATGAGGTGATCAGGGGTTAATAAGTGACCGGGGTGTAGTGTGGTGCTTGGTGCTACTTTACATAGCTACCTGGTCCTCTGGTGGTCGATCCCAGCAAATGGGACCACCAGAGGACCAGGTAGCAGGTATATCAGACGCTGTTAACAAAACAGCGTCTGATATACATGTTTGATGCGATGTATTTTACATCTACAGCCTGCCAGCGATTGATCATCGCTGGCAGGCTGTAGTATACTGCCGCGCTGTGCGCTGCTGTAAACGCGCGCGCGTTTGCAGCAAGTCTCGCAAGATGACGCACGGATGCGTCCAGGAGTAGTAAACCATCCGCCGCCTGGACGCATCCGTACGTTAGGCGGTCTACAGCTGGTTAACTTCATTTTCCATTTCATCCACCATGACGGCACCTTACAGAGAGATGACCCTTGACCTTATAGGGGCAGGAACACAGAGAGATTAAAAGTCCACCACCCACACACACACCTCAGTGTTTCCCGTCACTATAGGACTCTATACACAGAGCTCCTCTTTGGAGGAGTATTTATCTCTTATTTATTTATTTTCTTTCTTTCTGTTATTTTAGGGGAAGGTGAGGCTGCCCTTGGAGGGTTTTTTGTCCTAGGTGCGCACTCTTGGGCATACTCGCTCCTGTGGATGTCCTGTTTATTGCCCAGCCTCACTATTTTCCCCTTGGAGGAGTTTTTCCCTCCACGCACTCGTTAGCCTGTGGTGGTTACCTGCTTGCATCCATAGCTTGGGCGCACCGTGTGGGGGGGAAAGCTCGCACCTGTTAGCGCCCTGTCTCCCCTCCCGGACGTATGGACCTCCTGTGTGCGCGCTGCCTGCTGCGCGGGATTCCTCCACCTCCTCCTCCTCCATTCGGACGGCGCGAGATTCTGTAAGATCACGCGCGACCTGAGGTATCGCGGGCAGACGCGCTCTCACAAGGCAGACGAGATCGGGGCTGCAGGTAGGAGGATCTGGGTGTTCAGATTAGTTCCTTCTGAACCAATAGGATTAGGAGGGGGGCGCAATATGTATATAAATAGGGCATTCTGGCTCGCAGATGGCGTCACACGCTGAGACCTGTGCGCATCTCTGTCAGCATGTCTACTCCTGACAACGCTGCTGTTCACATGGAGGCTTCTGATACACCCTCGGTGGCTCAGGCTGTGAGTACCCCTGCGGTGGAGCAAATTATGTATTTTTTTCATGTCTCTCTCGTGCCATTAATCTCTGGTGCTCCTCTCTTGTAGGGAGTAAAAGAGCCCAGAGTAAAATCAATATCTGCCAGATGTGCGACTTGTGGTTTCAGACTCCCGGAGAGTTATAAGAAGAAAGTATGTAAAACTTGCATTGCTGATATTGTCAAAAAGGAACAACCATCCTTCCTTTCCGAGGTTAAACTATTAATCCAAAGTGAAATTAAAAGCTCTATCGCCTCTTTAAAATCTGCGACTTCAGCTCCTCCTGCTAAAAAATCAAAAATTTCGGCTCCATCCTCCTCAGAAGCCGAGGACATGGGGAAGTAGCTTCTACCTCTAAACAGGATAGTATGGAAGCTCTATCGGAGGGGGAATTAGCAGACAAAGAAAGAAAGTTCTTTTTCTCCTCAGACGATATGAATGATCTAATATCGGCTGTAAGGTCCACAATGGGTATCGAAGATGTCACCAAGCCTAACACTCAGTTCACACTTTCGCGTAAAACGCCGCGTTCGAACGCACATAAAAACGCACAACAGTACAGGAACCATGCATTCCAATGGGGGTGGTTCACACTTGCACGTTTTTATGCGCGTTCATAGGCGCCTATAAACGTCCGACGATAAGCAAGTATGTTTGCGTTAATTCGGGCTTTTTTCGAGCGTTTGGTGCCAATAGACTTCAATGGGAAACGCGATAGGCCTGTTGTTCGGGCGTTTGTGCAGCATAAAACGCGCCTATGGATGCGCGTTTTACAAAGTTTGCAACATGCTGAATCAGCCACCATGGAATGTCACACCTCTAAAGCACTCAGATTGGCCAAACTATATCATTGGTCATTGGCCAACTATGCAGTCAATCACATAACGCGCCAAACGCGCCTACACTATTTACCAAAACGCTTGAAAACGCGCCTAAACGCCCATCTTGAACGCGCATAAACGATAGGCTTCTAAACGCTCAGGTCTGAACCCAGTGTTACACTGGGTTCAGACCTGAGCGCTTAGAAGCCTATCGCTTTATGCGTGTTACACTGGGTTCAGACCTGAGCGTTTAGAAGCCTATCGCTTTATGCGCGCTCAAGATGGGCGCTTAGGCGCGCTTTTTCAAGCGCTTTGGTAATAGTGTAGGCGCGCTTGACGCGCGCTTATGTGATTGACTGCATAGTTGGCCAATGACCAATGATATAGTTTGGCCAATCTGAGTGCTTTAGAGGTGTGACATTCCATGGTGGCTGATTCAGCATGTTGCAAACTTTGTAAAACGCGCATCCATAGGTGCGTTTTACGCTGCACAAACGCCCGAACAACACGCCTATCGCGTTTCCCATTGAAGTCTATTGGCACCAAACGCTCGAAAAAAGCCCGAATTAACGCAAACATACTTGCTTATGCGTCGGACGTTTATAGGCGCCTACGAACGTGCATAAAAACGCGCAAGTGTGAACCACCCCCATTGGAATGCATGGTTCCTGTACTGTTGTGCGTTTTTATGTGCGTTCGAACGCGGCGTTTTACGCGAAAGTGTGAACTGAGTGTAAGTCTATCCAGGATGAAATGTTTGGTGGATTAAAGGCAAAGAAAACCAAAGTATTTCCCTTTAATGAAAATATTAAAGAAATGATTTTAGACGAATGGTCGGACCCTGAGAAAAGACTAAGTCTTTCAAGAGATTTTAAGAACCGACTCCTCTTTGATAACGCAGAAACAAAGATATTCGATAACACCCCTAAGGTAGATATTCAGGTCGCTAAGGTGGTGAAAAAGACCTCACTCCCCTTCGAGGACTTCTCTCAGCTTAGAGACCCCATGGAGAGGAAGGCAGATTCACTATTAAAAAGATGTTGGGAGACGGCCATGCTTGGTATAAAAACCAACACGGCAGCCACTTCGGTAGCAAGGGCTTTATATGTTTGGCTCAATGAGATAGAGGACCATGTCAAAAACGGGTCCCCTAGAGAAGAAATTTTAAACTCCTTCCAAATCTTAAAAACGGCGACTAATTTTCTAGCGGACGCCTCTGCTGAATCTATTAGATTTGCAGCTAAGGATGCGGCATTATCCAATGCATCAAGGAGGGCCTTATGGATGAAGTCTTGGAATGGGGATAGAGCTTCAAAAGCAAAATTATGCTCTATCCCCTTTTCAGGCAAATACGTTTTTGGTCCCGTTCTGGATACTATCCTCGAGAAAGCGGCTGACAAAAAGAAAAAATTTCCAGAGGAAGTTAAAAAGAAGCCTTTTCGTTCCCTCCCTTCCCAATCAAGATCGTATAGAGGGAAGGGTAAAACAGGCCGCTGGAGCTATGCAAAAGGAAGAAGAGGCAGGGGTTCCTTCCTCAACTCTAAGGAAAAATCCTTTGATAGGGCATGATGCCAAAGTAGGAGGGAGATTGAGGAATTTTCTATCGGCCTGGTCTCTGACCACTCAGAATCCATGGGCGCTAAGCATCATAAGAGAAGGCTACAAGATAGAATTTTCCTCAAACCCTCCAAAAAAGTGCAGTGTAACATCGCACAGCAGATCAGTAATGTCCCAAATATGGAAAGGCGTTTTAGATTTAAAGTGAGCGGATGTAATAACAGAGGTCCCTGCCTCAGAAAGATGGAGGGGCTTCTACTCAAGACTATTCCTGGTTCAGAAGCCAGACGGCTCGTTCCGCACAATTATAAATCTAAAACAGCTAAACCAATCAATAGCATACAGGAGATTCAAGATGGAGACTATATCTTCCATAACTCCATTAATAAATCAGGATGCGTTCATGACTACAATCGACTTAAAGGACGCATATTACCATATACCCATTCACGCGAAATCCCAAAAATATCGCAGATTTGCGCTAAAGGACGACTACGGTTCCATTCATCATTTCCGCTTCACAGCCCTACCCTTCGGAATCTCTACAGCTCCAAGGGTTTTCACGAAGCTAGTCGTAGAAATGCTGGCTCCAATGAGAACAGAGGGGATAAAAATATTCCCATATCTGGACGACTTCCTTCTGGTGGCCAACTCAGAACCAGAGGCAAGGGAAGTAACTGCAAGAGTCTCGCAAAAATTATGAGACCTGGGATGGATATTGAACCTAAAAAAGTCAAATCTCTCCCTTTCCACAAGAATAAAGTACCTGGGAGTAATGCTGGACTCAATAAGGCCTCTTTCACATCTGCGTTCTTCTGATCCGGCGTGCACTTCCGTCGCCGGAAGTACACGCCGGATCAGTAAAAATGCTTGAAAACGCACTATTTTATGATAACGGATCTGCCTTTCCGGCTTTTAATCGGAAAGCCGGATCCGGAATGCCGCAAGACAACGTTTCAGTTGTTTTTCCTGATCAGTCCTACGGATCCGTCCCCATTGCGGATCCGTTGTACGGATCCGGAAAAACAACGGATCCGTTCTTTCCGTCTGCATCCGGATTTCCGGATCCGCTATGTAAATTTTTCTCATCTTAAAAATAAAGATAGGCAAATTTTGCTTGGACTATAAAAGTCCAGACAAGGTCACTTACCTCAGATGCTGCATTGGAACGTCACCAAGATGATGCCAGAGCAGGATTTATATATCTAACAAACGTACATAACAATATACATATATCTAACAAACGTATCTAACAAACGTACATTTAACTACCGTCTCACACGTGCCAGAAGGATGGTGGAGTGCACATTTGGTTTATTGGTTTCAAAATGGCGAGTTTTTTCAAAAACAATTGAGCTCAAAATAGAAATAGTGGTGAAGTGTGGGGTTGTGCTTCATAATTTCCTCCGCAGTAAAGAACCTTTACTAATCCAACAGATACAGGAGGACAGCCAGATAACAAGCATAACCAGCTTTGGACCAAGGTCTACTTTAGCGGTGGCAGCTATGCGTGACTCTTTTGCCGCCTACTTTAGCTCTGCTGCGGGAAGGTTAGACTGGCAGGACCATTACATCTAATCGGACTATATTGTGTGTCTTGTTTTTGAGTTATGTTATATACTGTAATAATCTTTAATAAAAATTTAAAAAAGTTGACATTCTTTGTAGTGTAACTTATATGTTTCAGCAAATACTTGATCATAGCATTCTCTCTCGCCTCTTGGGGAGCGACAATGGAGTGAGTCGCTCCCCAAGCGGCAAGAGAGGATGTTGGGCCTTTATACCAGGCCCCATCATCTCATAGCATTCTCACTCGCATCTTGGGGAGCGACAATGGAGTGAGTCGCTCCCCAAGCTGCGAGAGAGGATGTTGGGCCTTTATACCAGGCCCCATCATCTCATAGCATTCTCTCTCGCCTCTTGGGGAGCGACAATGGAGTGAGTCGCTCCCCAAGCGGCAAGAGAGGATGTTGGGCCTTTATACCAGGCCCCATCATCTCATAGCATTCTCACTCGCATCTTGGGGAGCGACAATGGAGTGAGTCGCTCCCCAAGCGGCGAGAGAGGATGTTGGGCCTTTATACCAGGCCCCATCATCTCATAGCATTCTCTCTCGCCTCTTGGGGAGCGACAATGGAGTGAGTCGCTCCCCAAGTGGCGAGAGAGTATGATGGCAGCAACATTTTTTATATAAATATATGTTTATCAAATTAAAGAAGCAGCGACATACATTTGCAGCCACTCAATTAATTTGATTAATAAAAAAAAAAAAACACTAGAGACATTTTCTTTTTAAATTCAAAACTTTTTATGTACATATTTTAAAAAAATAACAGATTTTTAAATAAAGAATAAATTAAATAAAAAAACTCAAAGCTCCTCAAAAGTGTCCTGCGGCGAGGTCGGAAGGGGGGTGGAAGGCAGGACATGGCGGGGTCCATCTCTGCCCTGTGGCTGTGTCAGAGTGGACAAAGAATGCTGTGATGAGGCAAGGGAAACAGAGGGAGTATGTAACCGGGATGGTGGAAAGGGAGATGGAGTTGCCCGAGCCAGAGAAGAAGGAGTGGTGAAAGTGGTAGGAGCAAAGTAGTGAGGAGGAGATGGAGAACAGTGTTGATGATAGGGCTCGGGGGTTTGTGAATGGGGGCGAGGAGGTTGGAATGTGGGAAAGGTAGTTTGGGATGGGTAAAAGGACTGGGATTGGGGATATGTATGGGGTGGGGGATAGGTCAGGGCTGGGGGAAAGGTCAGGGCTGGGGGATAGGAAGCTGGTGGGGGAACGGGTGTGGGGTGGTATTTAACTTGCCTCACCACAGCGTCCACCTTCTCTCTGACCTCTAACACCTGGTCGGGCGTGAAATTTTCAACCAGTGGATTTAGAGTTAACCAATACGCATTGAGCGGACCCTTGTTCGGAATCTGCGCCACAACCTCCCGCAGATTACGCACCTCGGCCTCCAAGGCTGCAATGCGATTGTTTTGACCACACATGGTCTCGTAAACGAGCCTTGTGAGTTCCTCGTAATCCGCCTGGCGGCTCCTACCGGACCTCTGGCGACGAATCAAGGCCTCGAATAGAGGAGCCATAGTGGCCATTGTCGCGTCGCCAGAGGGAACCAGTAGGGGCCTATTTAGTTCCTGACCAGATGTTTGAGCAGGAACAGAGGGACCCGCGGTGGCCGGCTCATCAGGGACTGGCTCTGGCTCCTGGAGTACACGAGGAGGTTCCGGTGCCCGAGTACTGCATGTTGTTCTGGAAAAAAAGAAATAATTACTTATGGAACTTCATGTGTGAGATGATCAATGAGACTAGATAGTACTGATAATGTGCTGAAAAATAACTTTTAATTAGAATTCTAAACTTTTTAAGAAAAAAAAAAATTAGTTATATATTTTTAATTATTATGCACTATATCGGTACTATCAAGGCTCATAAAATAAAAAAACATTTAAAAAAAAATTGTATTTCCCAGACTGCCATCTACCCGCAAACTTGGAAATACACATACTGATTTAAAAGTTGTACAAAATAAAAAATTACCTTCGCAGCTCAAGGGTTCGTCTTAGGAACCCTAGGGCAGACGAATGGCTGCCTTCGGGTTCCTCCAGACCCACTCGGGCGGTTAACCTCCTCGTTATACTCTTTCTTGTACCGGTCCCTGATTGAACGCCACCTCACCATGATGAAATCCCCTGTAATAAAATAAAACAAAACAAAAGATTATAAAAATCTCATGTGTATATATTTATAAATGGTTTATGATCTGAATGTGCCCAAAAACAATCTAAATAAAAAAAATCAACTATAAAGGGCAGAGAAAAAAAGACAGTAATCAGATTATAAACCATTGATTGTCAATAAAAAAAGATCTACACTAAATATATCACATATACTTACTGCTGTCTTACTGCTGCTTTTCATTGAGGTCGTCCCAATTTGGTATAATGGAGACGCAGATGTCTCTCCAGAGGACCCGGGTCGCATGGTGGTCTGCGTGACGACGGTCGGTGTGGTCCCAGAGAGGTGTTCTTTCCTCCACCAGATGGATGAGGAGTTCATTATCTATCCAGAATCTACTGGCATCCTCCTCATCCGTTCTGGTGGAGGCCCTAGAACCCTAAAATATATATATATATAAAAAAAAAAAAATTAATAAAAATGAAATATTATGTACATTTTTAATAATTAGATATGTATGACACGACCCCGACCGCCGCGTGCTCCCCGACGTCCTCTGGGCGCCTCCTGACGACCTCTCGAAGCAACAGGAAGAGCAGTCTGGAATTTTAATAAAAATTTTATAGAAAAAATTTAAAAAAAAAAGAAATAAAACAAATAAATAAATAATAATAAATTACCGGTGCACTGTCTCCACAACTGACTTCCTACTCTACCGCAGGAGCACTCTGGGTTCCTCTCCTCCATGGATGATGTCTGTTAAAAAAATATATATATAAAAAAAAATTGGTCAAATCATGAGCTCTATGTAATAGATTTTATAAGAATCTGCTATCTTTATATACCGTATCCATGCGCACACGACGGCGTGGAGGAGAGGCCACAGATTCGGAAGAGGAACTGCCTATAGAAAAAAGAAATACATTTAAAATGTGTTTTTCAAAAATAAAAACTTCCCAAACTATTAATACTTACTGGACATTTTAACAGATAATTTTCTTATCTTGGCACTTTAAAATTTGAATAACTGTGAAAAAAAAAATAATAATAATTGTGGATGGAGACATAATAGCGTATTTAACAAACCCCAAAAAAAAATTCTTACAAATTTTTGCGCAAAACTGCAGCCCCAGTGGGAAAGCAGGGGCTGCAGGAGGGCTGACAGCATGGTGGATGCAAGAGGTAGCAGTGGCCTGGACTACTACCCCCAGCATCCACCATGCCATCAGCCCCAACTGCAGCCCCAGTGGGAAAGCAGGGGCTGCAGGAGGGCTGACAGCATGGTGGATGCAAGAGATAGCAGAGGCCTGGACTACTACCCTAGCATCCACCATGCCAGTCAGCCCCAACTGCAGCCCCAGTGGGAAAGCAGGGGCTGCAGGAGGGCTGACAGCATGGTGGATGCAAGAGGTAGCAGAGGCCTGGACTACTACCCCCAGCATCCACCATGCCATCAGCCCCAACTGCAGCCACAGTGGGAAAGCAGGGGCTGCAGGAGGGCTGACAGCAAGGTGGATGCAAGAGGTAGCAGAGGCCTGGACTACTACCCCCAGCATCCACCATGCCATCAGCCCCAACTGCAGCCCCAGTGGGAAAGCAGGGGCTGCAGGAGGGCTGACAGCATGGTGGATGCAAGAGGTAGCAGAGGCCTGGACTACTACCCCCAACATCCACCATGCAGTCAGCCCCAACTGCAGCCACAGTGGGAAAGCAGGGGCTGCAGGAGGGCTGACAGCATGGTGGATGCCAGGGGTAGCAGTGGCCAGGACTACTACCCCTAGCATCCACCTTTCCCTATACAGCTACTATGTCTAGCACATAGTAGCTGTTTATAGTTTAAACATATAGAACAGACACAAAAAAACAAACTCACCTCAGGTAATGGCGTCCAACTCCACACTCCCGCAAAGGCTGGCAGGAACTAGATGACAAGCGCCGCCTTCTTGTATCCAGGGCGCAGGCGCAGACCGGAAGGACGGATGCGTCGAAAAGTCTCATACGGCGAAACAACTGAAAACAAGACGACGGATCCGGATTAATGCATTTCAATGGGCATTAAATCTGGATCCGTCGTTCAGTTTTCTCTTCCGGCTTTTTGGACGGAGACAAATCCGCAGTATGCTGTGCTTTTGTCAACGTCCAAAAAACGTTCAGTGACTGAACTGATGACATCCTGATGCATCCTGAACGGATTTCTCTCCATTCAGAATGCATTAGGATTAAACTGATCAGTTTTTTTCCATCTTAGAGCCCCGAGGATGGAACTCTAGGACGGAAAAGAAAAACGCAGATGTGAAAGAGGCCTAAAACAAAGTACCTCACTCCCCCAAGAAAAAATATATCTATTAAAGGGGAAAATAAGAGCCTTCCAGGAACTAAGACGGTGCTCGATAAGGAAAAGCATGAGCATCCTGGGCATTTTGACATCATGCATCCAGGCAGTAAGCTGGGCACAGGCGCACTCGAGAGCCATGCAGACCTGGATTCTGAGAAAATGGGACAAAAAGAGCTCATCCTTGGGCAGGATAATTCCTATCCCACATCAAGTGAAAGTAGACCTGACATGGTGGAGAAAAGAACGGAATTTAATGAAAGGAATCCCTTGGGTCAAATACCCAACAACTCAAGTTACCACAGACGCAAGCGGCTTTGGCTGGGGAGCACAGATCTCCCCATGCTTTCCCTGACAGCCTTCCACATCAGAGGCAAAGCAAATATAGAGGCAGATTTTCTCAGCAGAAGAACTCGGTTTCCGGGCGAATGGTCCTTAAAACAAGACATATTTCAAGAAATCTGCCAGAAATGGGGGACGCCGCAAATAGACCTATTTGCATCAAGAAGAAACGCAAAGGTGGAAACTAGAGATGAGTGAACTTCAAAAATTAGTTCGGCGTTCGGGTTGGGGTAATCGCTGGATTTGATCCAGTGCTGAGCCACACCCCCTGCACTGATCACATGACGGTGACGTCACCCCAGGTCCTTCGGCTTTTCCAAAGTTCGGGTTCGTGGAAGCCACCCTTTATGGATTCCATATGCCGGCATAGTCCGCGGTAGTGGAATCCATAACGGGATGCGGAGATTACCCCAACCCGAACGCCAAACTAATTTTTGAAGTTCGCTCATCTCTAGTGGAAACCTTTTGCTCTCTGAATCCCAAAGAAGAACCCTGGGCGGTGTACGCATTTTCAACAATATGGTCCTGGCAAAGAGCGTACACCTTTCCTCCCTGGCCCATGATTCCCAAGGTCCTTCAGAAGATCCTAAGAGATCCAGTCACAGTGATCCTAGTGGCTCCCTTCTGGCCCAAAAGAAGCTGGTTTGCTACCCTGAAACAGCTGGCTCTGGAAGACCCTTGGATAATTCCATCCCAGGACGGGATGCTTTACCAGGGTCCCATTGCTCACGACAACCCGGGGAAGTTCAAACTCTCAGTATGGATCCTGAGGGCGAGATCCTGAAAAGAAAGGGTCTTTCTGACAAAGTTATCTCTACCCTTAGATCATCAAGGAAAAAGGTCACAAGGGCGATCTACTTAAAAATATGGAAGAAATACTGTTTGTGGCTAGGGTATAGCACTCCTAATACTAGAGCCCCCTGTATCCAAAAGATCCTGGATTTTTTACAAAATGGATTGGACCTAGGTCTTTGTCCGAGCACGCTGAAGGTTCAGATCTCAGCTCTGAGTGCTTTTCATGACCAGGACATTGCTAACCACAGATGGATTAGGCGGTTCGTGAGGGCAGCCTCAAGACTGAGACCATCACTTTCTCCCAGATTTCCTCAGTGGGATTTGGGATTAGTTCTAAATGGGCTTATGAATCCTCCCTTTACTCCTCTGTCCCAGATCTCGCTAAAACATCTCACCTATAAAACGGCCTTTTTGATCGCAATAACCTCCGCCAGGCGTCTGGGAGAAATTCAGGTTCTATCCTGTAGAGAACCATACTTAGCGGTCTTTGACGATAGGATAGTCTTAAGATTGGATCCGAACTTCCTCCCTAAGGTCGTGTCTGATTTTCATAGGGAACAAGAAATTATTATCCTTTCAAAATTTCCCTCTTCCCCAAGTGATCAGGGGGACAATGAGGAACATCCCTTAGTTGTTAGAAGTACGATATCATCAGAAGAATTCAGGAAGGAAAATAACCTTCTGGTTCTCTACGGAGGACGGAACAAGGGTAAAAAAGCCTCTAAGGCTTCCATCGGTAGATGGATAAAGGATACTATATCTAGCTGCTACAGACTGGCAGGGAAAGGTTGTCCGTTAAATGTCAGAGCTCATTCTACTAGGGCCATGGCCTCTTCCTGGGCGGAAAGAGAAGGGGTCTCTTTAGAGAACATCTGTAAAGCAGCTACCTGGTCTTGCAGAAGCTCTTTCGCCAGGCACTATAGGATTGACTTAGCAAACAGTGCAGACTTGTCTATCGGTCAGAGTATTCTGCAGACAGCTGCCCCCCCTCGTTAGTGATCTGTTAGGTCTATGTAAGGTGCCGTCATGTCTCCCCAGCCGACAGGGATTAAAAAGACCGTATTAGACTTAACGGTAATTCCGTTTCCTTGAATCCACCATGACAGCCTATATATTTCCCCCCCTTATTATATTCTGAGTATGAAGTAATACTGGAAAAAAAAAATATAAAAAAATAATAATAGTTTTTCTTAGTTAATTAGGTTGCACCCACTAGGTAATTCAGAAAGCACTGAGGTGTGTGTGTGTGTGGGTGGTGGCCTTTTAATCTCCCTGTGTTCCTGCCCCTATAAGGTCAAGGGTCATCTCTCTGTAAGGTGCCGTCATGGTGGATTTAAGGAAACGGAATTACCGGTAAGTCTAATACGGTCTTTTTAATCCCTGTCGGCTGGGGAGTGGCCTAACCGGATCAGGGTGTGGCTTAGCGCGACCTAGAAGTTGATTTTTAACTTAATTTTTTTCAATCCCTGTTGGCTGAGTTAGATGGGGGTGTGACCTAACTGGATCAGAGGCGTGGCTTAGCGAGCCTGGGGGTGGGGACTTGAATGGCCACCCAACCTGCCCCCTGAACTGTGACCTCCACAGCACTCTGCTCCCTTAAGGCCCCATTCACATGTCCGCAAGTGTTTTGCGGATTCGCGTTCCGCAATTTGCGGACCGCACATCGCCGGCACTATATAGAAAATGCCTTTTCTTGTCCGCAATAGGACATGTTCTATGTTTTTCGGGAACGCGATTGCTGACTTGGAAGTGCGGATCCGCAATTGCGGACCCGGGCGGGACATCGTCTGTCCCCATAGGAATGAATGGGTCCGCAATTCCGTTCCGCAAAATGCGGAACAGAATTGCGGACGTGTGAATGGAGCCTAACAGTGTCATCCACAGAATTGTTAGGAAACCTCAGGAAATAAGGTAGTAAATGCTATTAGACCATGGCTTTACTTCAATAGCGATTATCCTGGTGACAGATTTCCTTTAAAACTCATCTACAGCAGTGATGGCTGGGTTGTTATGGTTACCTGGAATAAAACTGTGTGTGTGGAGACAAACTGCCAGCGAGTTTCTATTGGCTGATAAGGGTCATGTGACCAGGCTTCTATTGGCTAATGCATTTTTTGAGAATATCTCAGGAATGGTACGTCCCAGAGAGCTGAGACCTGGTCTAAAATCTTCCCGGACACCTGGTGTACCTGTTTGCTAAATTTCGTGATTATAAATGCGACGGTGCTGATTCCTTTAGCGGACATACACCCATACATACATACATACAATCAGCTTTATATATTAGATTTAATCTTATAACGCAGAAGCAGATAATGAAATAACATTGTAAATTACATTTTGGTTAACCCCTTCTACCCTGGGTCAGTTTTCACCTTCCTGCCCATTGCAAATCTGACATGTCACCTTATGTGCTCATAACTTTTGGAATGCTTTTACTTATCTAACAGATTATGAGATTGTTCTCTCATGACACATTATACTTCCTTTTATGAGGACCATTTCAGTTCTGACGTGACTTTGAGGTGCTTACATAATGGAAACCACCCATAAATGACCCCATTTTCAAAAATACACCCCTCAGATTATTCAAAACTGATTTTACAAACTTTGTTAAGCCTTTAGTTGTTCCATAGGATTTAAAGTAAAATGAGGTGAAATTTTAAAATGTCACTTATAAACACTGGGCAATGAAAATGAAAAATGTCATATTTTATAAAAAAAAGTCTCTTTAGGCCGAAATTTTTCATTTTCACATGGGGTAACAGGAGAAAACCACTCCACAATTATCACCCACTCTGTTCCCTTCTGCGCCTGGAAAGCGTATAGCGATGTTCTAGGAAATCACAGCGGTCCACCTCGGAACTTCTTGTTAATCCTTTATTGACAGCACAGGGTAAGGGTGAAGTACAGCTCAATGCGTTTCGGGGCTTGATAAATCCCCTTCATCAGGAACATACCTGAAATACACAGCATCTAGTATTTGTACATGAGTGAAAAGCGCCAAAAAACTTGAAAGGACGTAATTTCCCGTTTGCGTACCATCGTGGAATGCACCGGAAGTGGCGAGTAGCTAATGGCATTCCTGTTGTTCTTCCATTTCGAGTAGTGACAGCTGGAAAAATCTAGGTAGCTATTTGCGTCCACTTTTTTAAAATGAGTTTTAGTTGTAATTTTCCCTGCCATTATTTTTATGTGGATATCCAGAAATATGGCCTCTTTATCGTCAGATTCGGAGCTGAATTCCAGGCCCCAGTTGTTATCATTAAGATCTTTAATGAATTCAGTCAGTTTTTCTCTGGTCCCATCCCAGATAAAGATAATATCGTCAATATATCTTTTGAAAAAAAGGATGTTTTTATGGGAAATGAGGCCCAGTCGCTCTTCATAGAGGCCTAGAAACAGGTTGGCATAGGAAGGGGCAAACTTAGTCCCCATATCTGTGCCCTTGTTTTGAAGATAAAATTTGTCTCTAAAAATAAAATTATGGTGTAAAATAAATTCAATGGATTCCAGAATAAAATCTTTTTGTTCTGTAGGCATTTCTTGGTCTTTCTTGGTCTTTTATTAAAAAGGATCGTATAGCTTCTAAACCTAACTCATGTTGGATGTTACTATATAGCGAGACTACATCTAATGTAGGCTGAAAGGTTTGTGGTGAGCGAATCAATACCTGATAGGATGGGTCTTCCTGGTGAGTTTGTAATGGACTTGTGTATTTTGGGTAAAAAGTAAAAACGGCTGTTGGGTGATTTGTGAAAAGGAACACTTTTTCTTTTTTGTCGATGATCCCAGACGTGTAGCCTATCAGCGACTGTAAGGCTTTCTTAAATATCGGTGTGGGATCAGTCTCAATAGTCCTGTAGTACTCTGTATCAGACAAAATTCTATGGACCTCTGCCAGATAGTACTCTTGTCAGCGCTCTTGATGACAATGTCTTTGTTGTTCTTTAGATTTTTGAGAGCCCTATTTTCTTGTTTGTTGAGGTTGGCTAAAGGTTTGACGGATGGAGTTTTTGTTAGGGTCTTGAAGTCATCTAAGACTATATTATAAAAGGTTTCGAGGTGAGGACCTCAGCTCTCTAGAGCAGTGTTTCCCAACCAGTTTGCCTCCAGCTGTTGCAAAACTACAACTCCCAGCATGCCCGCACAGCAAAAGGCTGTCCGGACATGCTGGGAGTTGGTTTTGCAACAGCTGGAGGCACACTCGTTGGGAAACACTGCTCTAGAGGATAAGGCTGATTTAGGTTTGAGTTTAGAGGGTAAGGGGGGAGGTTCGTGGGATGTCATGATGTTATCTTCTTTTTTTTGTGAGTATTTTTAATATCAAAAGTGGTGGTTGGAAGTTCGCCTTCTCCCTCATTAAATCTCTTAATCGTAAAATGTCGCTTTAGGGTAAGTCTGCGGATCAGCTGATTAAGATCGACAAAGAGTTCAAATGGGTCGGGATATTGGGTTGGGCAAGAGGATAGACCTTTACTAAGTAGTGATATCTCATCTGGCTTCAGTGGGTGTCTAGAAAGATTGAAAATACCCTTTTTTTCAGTATCTGTTGGAGGGTCTGTTATTGGGGGTTCGGTGAGTATGCTGCTGATGGAATTTTTTAGCTTTTTCTTTTTCGGGGTGTTTGTATCTTCCGCCTCTACATCCTCGTGTTCTTTTATTTGTCTTTTTCTTGACAGTGATATTGGACTGAAAAAATGTGTGATTTTTTTTGTTGTTGGTGTTTGGTGGGTGATAAGTGGGGGTGGAGTTGAAGCCTGTGGGAGTGAAAAAAGGACTCAATGCCTGTATACTGGAAAGGACTATTCGAGTTGGAGTGATGGATGGAGTGGCAGGTGATCCGGGCGATATTTTCCCTAAAAAAGGACTCTGTGAGAGATTTGTCGGTAGGGCTAAAAAAGGCTCAGAATGTGTACTGGAAAGAGAATGGGTGGAAACGTTAAGGAGGGAATAGGATATACTGGAATTGATTAGCGGTGGGGAGCTTAGTGGAGCTGGTTTTAAGGGGAGGAGTGATATAAATAGAGATATTATCAAAACTAATGGATGGAGGATCCGAAGTGACAACAGGCGACTGGGGACGTTCTACAATTGTGGAGGTAGTGGGAATGATATTGGCCCCTGAAGATGTTGGGGAAGTTGGTGGATGGGTGTTTGAGGTCTTCGCAAATTGTTATTCTAGAAAATTCTAGTGGGATTTGGGGGTCTGAATGAAAAGTGACCCTTCGTGGGATAACTAGTTATTTTATGTGTAGGACTGTTGATCTTTATGTGGTCCTTGGGGGAAAATAGTCGGTCTTGTAACTTGACAGTGGTGGAAGCGTGAGGTATGTTTTTTCTCCCAGGGTCTAATGGTATTGTAATGGTAATCTAATAGATCCCTAAGTAATTTCTTACACTTTTTTGTGACCTCATTATATAGAAAAACTCTTAGGCCCCTTTCACACGGGCGAGTTTTCCGGGCGGGTGCAATGCGTGAGGAGGACGCATTGCACCCGCACTGAATCCGGACCCATTCATTTCTATGGGGCTGTGCACATGAGCGATGATTTTCACGCATCACTTCTGCGTTGCGTGAAAATCGCAGCATGCTCTATATTGTGCGTTTTTCACGCAACGCTGGCCCCATAGAAGTGAATGGGGCTGCGGGAAAATCGCAAGCAAGTGCGGATGCGTTGCGATTTTCCCGCAAGGTTGCCATGGCAGTAGCGTCCTGGCTGCCATGGTAACCGATCGCAGTGTAGGGCTCCCATCGGTTATCGTGGCAGCCAGGACGCTACTGAAGCCCTGGCTGCCATGGGGAACTGCCACCAATAGAGGGGACCCTGTGGCCACTGCCACCAATGCTCTAAATTCTTTAATACTGGGAGGGGGGGTGGGATTGAGGGCGCCCTTCCCACTCATTGAGTTTAAAACGGGGTGGGTTGGGGAGTCGCACTGTCCACACAATAATTAGCCTTTAATACAGATACAGGAGGTGGATACCGCCGGTGTTCTGTTAAAATATGGTACCTGTAAAATCTTGGTGCCCTCGTGACTACCGGCTTGCATCGCGTCACTTCCGCTATGACGTACCGCATGAAAAGGAGGTGTGATTGCTGAAGGCGGCACCCGATTGGCTTAAAAGAAGGCAAGTTGGGCGCCTGCGCACAGCCAACCTGGGTACCATAATTTTACTTTCAGCACATGTGAATGCGCGCGGAGGGACGCAGGCAAGGAGGGGGTGGGACAAACAACCTGGGTACTATAATTTTACTTTCAGCTCATGTAAACGCGCAGAGGGAAGGAGGGTACCGTGGATTTACGGTCCCTCCCCTCCCTGCGCTCCTTCACAGGCGCAAGCTGTAATATTTCGGTACCCGTCTGCTTCACGCATGCACAGTGGCCCGTAAATCGACGGTACCCTCCCTCCGAGCCTCAGGTGCTGAATGTAAAATAATTGTACCCAGGTTGGTTGTCCCACTCCCTCCTTGCCTGTGTCCCTCCCTCCATGCACGGTCACATGCGCTGAAAGTAAAATTATGGCACCCTGGTTGGCAGTGCGCAGGCTCCAACTCGACTTCTTTTAAGCCAATCGGGTGCCGACTTCAGCGATCATACCTCCTTTTCATGCGGTATGTCATAGCGGAAGTGACGTGATGCAACCCGGAAGTGACGAGGGTATCAAGATTTTACAGGTACCATATTTTAACGGAACACCGGCACCCACCTCCTGTATCTGTATTAAAGGTTAATAATCATTGTGTGGGCAGGACGGGGCAGAGCTGCAGGCTCCTTACGGAGGACAGCGGAGGAGGAGGAGGCTGCTATCGTTCACCTGGCGCAGCAGTTCTCTCCTCCCATGTCCCTCCTCCCGCACTAATCACCGGCGGCTGCGTCATAGGAGGGATTCCCTACCTCCCCCCTTCCTCACTGTCTATGGCCGCAGAGAACACAGCGTGTGCCGAGCACTGCACACGCCGTGTCTTAACAGGAGATACTAGACAGGGCAGTAGCGCGGTCTAATATCGAAAAAACGAACATCCCGATACCGAATCGACACTGGCATAAAAGTATCGATTGGGTATCGAAAGTTCGATACCCGAAACAACCCTACTATATAGTGTACTATATGTATTATACAGACATCAGACCCACTGGATCTTCAAGAATCAAGTGGGTTTGGGTCAAAAAACGGTCATGTTACTTTCCCTGCATGGTGAACGCCATAAAAAAATTAAAATAAAAACTATGATGAAATTGAAATTTTGCCCACCTTACTTCCCAAAAAAAAATGATCAAAAAAGTCATATGTACGCCAAAATGGTGCCAATTAAATTAGCACCTCATCCCGCAAAAAATGAGCCCCTAACATGAGACAATCGTCCAAAAAGTTAAAAAATATATAACTCTCAGACTATGGAGACATTAAAACATTATTTTTTTTTTGTTTCCAAAATATTATTGTATAAAACTTAAATAAAAAAAGACATAATAGGTACCGCTGTGTCCATAAAAACCTGCTCTAGAAAATTAACACATGACCTAACCCCTCAGGTGAACACAGCAAAAAAAATTGTATAAATACAGTGTCAAAAGCCATTTTTGTCACCTTACGACACACAAAGTGTATTAGCAAGCGACCAAAATGTCATATGCACCCCAAGATAGTGCCAATCAAACCGACATCTCATCCCGCAAAAAATGAGCCCCTACATAAGACAGTCGACCAAAAGAAAAAAAAATATGGCTTTCAGAATGAGACACTAAAAAAATCATTTTTTTCAAAAATGCTTTATTATGTAAAACTGAAACAAAACCCCCCAAAAAGTATTTGGTATTGTCACGTCTGTAACAACCTGCTCTATAGAAATGGCACACGATCTAACCTGTCAGATCAACGATGTAAAAAACAAAAAATAAAAACTGTCCCAAAACAGCTATTTTTTTTTTTGAAAATATTCCATTTTAATCCATTTTTCCAGTAACAAAGCAAGGGTTAACAGTCTAACAAAACTCAATATTGCCCTGATTCTGTAGTTTGCAGAAACACCCCCATATGTGGTAAACTGCTGTACGGGTACAGGGCAGGGCACAGAAGGAAGGGAACGCCATATGGTTTTTGGAAGGCAGATTTTGCTGGACTGGTTTTTTGACACCATGTCCCATTTGAAGCCCCCCTGATGTACACCTAGAGTAGAAACTCCAAAAAAGTGACTCCATCTAAGAAACTACACACTCAAGGTATTCAAAACTAATTTTGCAAACTTTGTTAACCCTTTAGGTGTTCCACAAGAGTTATTGGCAAATGGAGATGACATTTTATAATTTCTATTTTGTGTTACCTTGCCTCAAAAAAAGTGTAATATAGAGCAACAAAAAAAAATCATATTTACCCTAAAATAGTGCTGACAAAACTGCAACTTTGTCCCATAGTTTCCAAAATGGGATCACATTTTTGGAATTTCTACTCTAGGGGTGCATCAGGGGGCTTCAAATGGGACATGGTGTAAATAAACCAGTCCATCAAAATCTGCCTTCCAAAAACCATATGTGTTCCCTTCCTTCTATGCCCTGCCGTTTGGCCATACAGCAGTTTATGACCACATATGGGGTTTTTCTGCAAACTACAGAATCAGGGCAATAAATATTGAGTTTTGTTTGGCTGTTAACCCTTGCTTTGTTACTTGAAAAAATGTATTAAAATGGAAAATGTGCCCAAAAAAATCGAAATTCTGAAATTTTATCTCCATTTGCCATTAACTCTTGTGGAACACCTAAAAGGTTAACAAAGTTTGTAAAATCGGTTTAAGTGGGTTTTGGAAATTTTCAGAAAAATTCCAAGATTTGCTTCTAAACTTCTAAGCCTTGTAACGTCCCTAAAAAATAAAATCGCATTCCCAAAATTATCCAAACATGAAGTAGACATATGGGGAATGTAAATAAATAACTATTTTTGGAGGCATTACTATGTATTATAGAAGTAGAGAAATTAAAACTTGGAAATTTGCTAATTTTTCCAAATTTTGGATAAATTTGGTAATTTTTTTTTTATAAATAAAAATGATTTTTTTTTACTCCATTTTACCAGTGTCATGAAGTACAATATGTGAAGAAAAACTATCTCAGAATGGCCTGGATAAGTAAAAGTGTTAAAGTTATTTACACATAAAGTGATACTGGTCAGATTTGCAAAAAATGGCCTGGTCCTTAAGGTGAAAATGAGCCCATTCCCAAAGGTATTAAAGCGCCATTCATTCTCCTTGTGGCCTGCCTCCCCATACACTATAATGTCTTCTTGTGTCCCCAAGTGTTTTTTCTTCTAAATGGGTATTTATCGCAATATATATCATTATCGTGATAAATTTCTTAATATCGTTATAGTGGGAATATATTTTGATATTGGCTAACCCTAGTGGGAAGGGGGTAAAAGAAAATTGCATTTACGTAGGTTCACAAACCTCTATCCTTTTTGAGTGGAGAGAGAAAAGAAACAGAGTGGAAGATTTATCAAACTGGTGTAAAGTAGACCATCGCAACCAATCAGATTCCACTTTTCATTTTTCACAGCTCCTTTGGAAAATGAAAGGTGGAATCTGAATGGTGGCAATGGACAACTAAGGCTACTTTCACTTTAGCGGCAGCCTTCTCTGGCAGACTGTTCGGGCAGGTGAACAGCCTGCCGGATCTGTTCATCTGTAGTTTTATTCCGGCCGCCTCTCGGCATGTTTGCCTTGCTGCCGCTGGACCATCCGGCCCATCCCCATTATTGTGAATGGGGCCGGAGCGGACTTCCGGCTGCACACGTGCATTAGTGGCACAACGGATCTGGCAGGCTGTTCACCCCCCGGAACAGCCTGCCGCTAATGTGAAGGTAGCCTAAGCCAGTTCTACTTTACAGCAGTTTGATAAATCTCCCTCAGAGAGTCTACACTTGGAGACTAGGAAATTGACTCTGGCAATTGCCTTTTCCTTCATGATTTTTGCCTTCTGGCTTTTACATTACACTAGGAGCCTGCTGTAGCTTCTTTGGGGGAAGTAAAACTCAGATAAATAGTGTAGGGGGTGAGTGCATTGGTCACTTCCTTTTGACGATCTCCTTAATCCTGAGGAAAAGCCTGTTATGTAAATAACTATTAAAGACTTGGGAAAAGGAAAATGTAATAAAACGCTTTTTTTTTTTCTAGGACTGAAAATGAAGGCAGTAATCTTGGCAGCTGGCTATGGAACCCGACTTCTGAAAGATCTGGAGAATGTAAATGAACAACGATTAAAATGTCTCATTGGAACGCCCAAACCATTACTTCCAGTTGGAGGTTTCCCTTTAATTTCTTATTGGATAGAAGCTTTAAAAGCAGATCATGACCTTAAAGATATTCATATTGTTGTAAGTGTTCCTTTTACAAATAATAAATGATTATATACTATGTATATGTGTTTGTATGTAGATACTGTAGATGGAGAGATTTACACCGATCAGCCATAACATTAAAACCTGGCTCCCACCAGTTGAGGCTTAGACTCTACAAGTCCTCTAAAGGTGTTCTGTGGAATCTAGCTGTAAATTGCGAGCTGGAGCCTTCATGAATAGGACTTGTTTTGCCAGCACAATTGATTGAGATCTGTGGAAGAAAACACCATGAACTGTCATATTCCTTAACCACTTCAGGACATATGCCAAACATGTACAGTGAATGTTTGCATGTTAAAGATGGTGACTGCTCCGAAGTGGAGCGAGGGCCATAGCTGCCAGGATTCTGTTGTTTTACATACCGGCAGTACCACCATCAATTTTGACCACATCATCTGAGATGGCTTTCCCCAGAAAAGCTGCTCTCCAGGGCCTGAACAGCTTCCCTGTGCGGCGATCTTTGGAACATTTGTTCCCTTTAAATACCCTCTATATCTGAAGGAACCAAGGCTACTACAGCCGTAGTTCCAATGAAGGCCTGCAGGTGGTAGGGCTCAATAGGAACATAGTTCAACTCCCATAGACTGTTATGTTAATTCATTGCAGTCTATGGGGCAAGATATATAAAAAATGCTTGTTAAAGTCCCCTAAGTGGACAGAAAGTATGTGTAAAAAAGCAAAAATACAAGAATATAAAATAAAAATTCACCCCCCTTTCCTTATATTAAAAATAAATAAAGAAATAAGGATCATTCACACCACCGTGTCTAAAAGATGCTGGTACTATTAAAATTTAAATGTATTTATGCGGTACGGTGATGTCACGGTGGGGAGTGGTGGAAAACTCCCCACCATATAGCGTAGGAAAAAGGGGCAGCAACTAGGCCTAGATAGGAGGAACAGGAATCAGGTCACCTCCTAAAGCCACCCTAATCCTGGCCCTGACTCCTAACAATATGAGCGGACGCAGATAGTAGGTGGGCTCATACACAGGAACCTCGGACAACACAGACGAACAGGAGTCTCACAGGCCTAGCAGCAGGGATAAGGGAAGACAGTGAACAGCAACTGGATCAACAGCTAAGAACCCAGAGATACAACAACACACAGGAACAACTAGCACTATTTGGCCGCTGCAACAGGATGGAACACAGACACCAACCACTACCTGAACCCCCATGCAGACAGGATGCATGGCGGCCCCAGGCAGAGCTGCTCACTGACTTGTAGTTCCCCCTCCGGGGAACCCAGGAGCCCTCTCACCGGAGGCATGACAAACAGGAATGTCTAGCATCAATGCAGGACTATACACACCATAGACAAACCAAACATGTAACAACAACTAGACATACCACAAACACCCTGAACATAAACCACACCAAACATAGCAACAGTTGAGGATGAGAAAAGGACATAGAATCAAAGGGAAGACAAAGAAGCGAACTTGATGTCAAACTAAGTGGCCCTCGCACTGGAGAGATGGAAGCTCCAGCATAGGATCATACCTCCAGCACACACCAAGGCTGGAGTACAACCGACCTCAGGGTCACAGCACCAGAATAAGTAGAGTCATGAGGCCACACCCAGAACACAGCTAGATCCACACCTTAACCCCCCAAACACACCAGACTGGGAAGGAACCAGGAATTAAGGGCAGAGTACACACATGCTGGAACACAACATGTTGCCCCTGGCAACCAGCATGCACGGCAACATGTCACAACGAACATATGTTTGTAGAAGTTAGGATTAAGGTCTTTTTCTCAACTCTATTCATGTTATAACATTTTTGCTGTGAAGAAGAGGCATGTGATCTCTGCTGAGTCAAATTCAGCTTTGAGAACTGCAAAAGTAAACCAAGCATCTGTGACAATATCTTGTAGGCAGAGAAACTGCCCAATAATCTTACAAAAACCTCTGGAAGAGCATGACATTGTGAATAGATTAATGGCATTTATTTACCAAAAAAATTAAACATATACAGCCTTATTCTACATAATTAAATAACTAATCTTTATTTCATGATGGAATAACCTTTGGATTGTAATATATTTTCCTCAAAAAGCATTTTATATAAATCGGATTTAAATAAAAAATTCGGATTTTTTTTTTTTTTTTTTTTAATCATTGATTTTTATCCACCCTGCACACTATAGAAGTAATCAAAAGATTGCCTGTTAAAGTCCCCTTGTGGGGCTGATAAATGGTTAAAAAAAGTAAAAGTTTAATTAAATAAAAAAAAATCTCCAACTTAAAAAAAACTTTTACCTTCAAAAAAAAGTTTTAATGGAAAAATTATAAAACTAAACTCTCTCATTCATATCTGGTATCTATGCGTCTGTACAAACCTGCACTACACAATAATCCTGTAAAGTGAATGCTGTAAAAAAATATATATTTTCCACCAAAAAAAGGAATAAAAAAGCGATCAATAAGTGTTACCTATAACCAAAATGATACCTATAAAAATTACAAGTTGTCTGCAAAAATCAAGAGCTTACACAGCTCAGTAGAACAAGAAATAAAATAAAAAATGATGGGTCTTTTCTTTTTATTGTGCCAAAGTAGTAAAACGTAAAGAAAGCTATATATATTTGCTATCTTTGTAATTGTACTGACCCAGGGAATGAAGATATAATGTTAATTATGCCAAAATATGATTGCTGCAAAATGTATAATGTAAGAACTCTGTGGCAGTATTGCTGTTTTTTTCCATCCACTCAAAACAGGTTAAATAGTATAGTAAGTTATGTGTACCTCAAAATGTTGTCATTAAAAACTGCAACCTGTCCTGCAAAAAATGAGCCCTTATATGACTACATAGATAGAAAAATAAAAATGTTATAGGTCTTGGAATGCAAGACCTGGAATGTGCACAGAGTGATATCCATAAAGACATGGTTTGATGAAGTGAAGAAACATGAGTAACCTGAAAGCATTGCCCTCACCCCCATCAAACACCTATCTACACCAGTAGTAGGCATCAAATCCCACAGATAAGGGGTTGGTTAGCTTTTCTTTTTTTGTTAAATTTGCAGCCCAGCCTGAATTACTTGTGGAGAAATTCATACTCCCCTGCTTCCTTGACACTCTGTAGCCGCACACATGACTTCATCTGTGCAGAAGAAGGACAGATGGGAACTGGAAGAACAGTGAAGAGAGGCATGGAATTGGAATTTAGCAGCAAGGAGCAGATGATCTTGAATTTCTCCACAGTATCCCAGATTGGGCTGTAAATTATAAAAACATAAATTAATAAATAAAAAAGCTACAAAGCCCCTTTAAGGAGAGCCAGAACTCCCCATGGCATTTCACTCAAGCAATCAGAATCCTACTATGTATTTATGCGTTTTTAATATATGTTTAAGAATATTAATCTCTCCAAATATGGGGGATAATTGTCTTTTTTTCTAATGCTGCCTATTTTTTTCTGTTTCTTCTCTTAGACCAATGACATGTACTATAGTAAATTTAAAGAATGGGCAAAGAATTACCCGTTTGTAACAGTACTTAGTGATGGGACATCTACAAATGAGGTATGTTAGTGGAATGCAAAATCGTAAAAAAGCAAAACCTATAAAAAACACACCTTGCAATTAAAATAATGAAGATTCAGTCAGGTCAAAATAGTCTTGCAGACACTACTGATCTTCACAGTTTATTCCTCATTTTTTAATACAGATGTAAACTTGCAGACACAGTCAATGTCTATTAACAACTTTGTGCTGTAAGACTGATATAGGCATCATACATACAAAAGGTATTTATGAAACCGGCTCACAAGCTGAGTCTTCCCCATACAAGGTGGATGCCAGGGTCAGTAGCAGCTACAGCAACTGACAGGTTAGTCAGAGGGAAGGCGCTCCCTCTGTCCACCAGTCGGACCTCCCACGCCACAATTGCAGGGTTGCAGTCAGTTGCTATGGCAGCTTGGATCCTCAGGCAAGACATGACGTCTACTATTAATGCTATACAGTGCCAGGTACTGTATTTATATTGTAATGTCAGGATTGGTGAAAGGTCCCGCAATTCCGGATCCGAGCGGGACAAAGTCTGTCCCCATGGAAATGAATGGGTCCGCAATTCCGTTCCGCAAACAGAATTGTGGACGTGTGAAAGGGGCATAAGGGTCCCTTATCACCGCCAGTTAGTTAGCTACTTGTTAGGTAGTTAGCGCCCAGCCCACCGCACCGCAGTCACTGATTTTGGCAGAGATTTTTTCATCCACATTGATCGATGCGAATGAAAAAATCTGTGCCGTTCATTTATTTATTTTTTTTCAGCCCAGAGGCTGAACGGAAAAAAAAAATCTCATTACCTGTATGCTCAATATAAGGAGAATAGCAGAAACTCTTAATGCTGGCCATACAGGTAATGATTGTGGAGACCCTCAAGTACAAACACCTCACATGTGACCCCATTTTAGAAAGAAGACACCCCAAGGTATTCCGTGAAGGGTACGGTGAGTTCATGTAAAATTTTATTTTTTGTCGCAAGTTAGGGGAATATGAGACTTTGTAAAAAAAAAAAAAAAAAAAAAATATATATATATATATATATATATATATATATAAATTTCCCAAAACTTGTGCCCCAAAATTTTTTTTTCTGTGAACTCCCCATATCCCTCACGGAATACCTTGGGGTGTATTCTTTCCAAAATAGGGTCACATGTGGGGTATTTATACTGCCCTGGCATTTTAGGGGCCCTAAAGCGTGAGAATCCAAATGCTTAAAAATGCCCTGTGAAATCCTAAAGGTACTCATTGGAATTAGGGCCCCTTTGCGCATCTTGGCTGCAAAAAAGTGTCACATGTGGTATCGCCGTACTCAGGAGAAGTAGGGCAATGTATTTTGGGGTGTATTTTCATATATATATACCCATAGTTTGTGTGAGAAATATCTCTGTAAATGACAACTTATTAAAAATTTTTATACAAAGTTGTCAATTTACAGAGATATTTCTCTCACCCAGCATGGGTATATGAAAAAATATACCCCAAAACACATTGGGAACCCGAACCCGAACCCCATTGAAGTCAATGGGGACCCGAACTTTTGGGCACTAAAAAGGCTGTAAAATAGTCCAGGAAAGGGCTAGAGGGCTTCAAAAGGCAGCAAAATGTAGGTAAATGCCCTGCAAACAAATCTGGATAGGGAAATGAATTAAAATAAAATAAATAAAAATTAAACAATATCAATTGGAGAGAGGTCCCATAGCAGAGAATCAGACTTCAAGTCACCCACCACTGGAGAAGGCCACTTTCCGTTATTTAGACCCCAGCACCCAGACAGAGGATAGAGGTCCCACAGCAAGTAATAAGGCGTCATATCACCCACCACTGGAGAAGGCCACTTCCAGATATTTAGCCCACGGCTAAATATCTGAGAGAGGTCGCATGGCAGAGGTTCAGGCTTCATGTCACCCACCATTGTAACAGGCCACTTTCAGTTATTTAGATTGAGGAGAGGTTCATTCAATTTTGGGTTGAACCGCAAGATCATGGTAAAGTTAAAAATTTTTGGATTCAATAAAGAAGTTCCCCGGAGTACAAGAATACATGGTTGAGGGGGAGGCAGTTATAAATGTCTATTCTGCACAAGGGAGGGACAGGTCCTGTGGGATCCATGCCTGGTTTATTTTTATGAACGTCAGCTTGTCCACTTTGGCTGTGGACAGGCGGCTGCGTTTGTCAATAATGACGCCCCCTGCCGTGCTGAATACACATTCAGACAAAACGCTTGCCGCCGGGCAGGCCAGCACCCCCAAGGCATAAAATGCTAACTCTGGCCACATAGACAATTTGGAGACCCAGAAGTTGATGACCAGTAGCAGGCGAACTCTCTTGGTGGTGGCTGTTCTGCTTTTGACCCCTGCTCCCTCTTTTGCTACGCTGTTGGCTCGGTCTCACCACTGCCTCTTCCTCTGAACTATGAAAGTCAGTGGCACGACCTTCATTCCATGTGTGTTCTAGGACCTCATCGTCCCCTGCATCGTCTTCCACACAGTCTTCCTCCCTGACCTCCTGTTCGGTCTGCACACTGCAAAAAGACGCAGCAGTTGGCACTTGTTTCGTCATCATCAGAGACGTGCGGACTCCGATGAGGTGGTATTCCCATGTCCTCATCATCAGGAAACATCAGTGGTTGTGCATCAGTGCATTCTATGTCTTCCACCACTGGGGAAGGGCTAGGTGGATTTCCTTGGGAAACCCTGCCAGCAGAGTCTTCAAACAGCATAAGAGACTGCTGCATAACTTGAGGCTCTGACAGTTTCGCTGATATGCATGGGGGTGATGTGACAGACTGATGGGCTTGGTTTTCAGGTGCCACCTGTGCGCTTTCTGCAGATACCAAATATCGCAGTAAATTCTGGCGGGTACTGGAACCTGAAGTAGTTGGTTCACTAGGACGTGTGGCTGTGGAAGAATGGCCACGTCCTCTCCCAGCACCAGGGGGTCCACTAACACCACCGCGTCCCTTACTAGATGTTTTCCACATTGTTACCATTCGCCAAGCACCACAATAAGAAAAAAAATATTTGGCCAAATGTATTGATTTCAAAATCGGGCCTTTGTTTTTTTACAAGCACCTAACACTATCTGCCTATTTATTTATGTACTGTATTACACTAATCCAGGCACAGCAGTAACCACTGATTTAGGGGAATATCAATTGTAGGCCTAGTGTTTAGGCCCTGGATCCTTTTATGGACAGATTTACACTTGGAGATGCACAGTAGCGTGTGAAAAAATATGTAGGATTATGCCTTCAGCAATTGTATTTTAACACTTTGTGTAATATACCCTTTAACGGACAGAAATAGAATGGGAGATGCACGGTAGCGTGTGAAGTTGAGGATGACCCTCTCAGCACTTGTATATACACCTTGAGTGTAATATACCCTTTTACGGACAGATTAACACTTAGCCTGCAACAGCTGGAACACCAGATTCAGGGTATTGCTATTTTGGCAATTAAATTTCACCCCAGAAAAAAAATATATCCTGTGCCATACATTATTAAACTTGGCCAGCCACTGCTGGGACAGCAGATTTACTGTATTTCTGTTTTTGCTACTGACTTTCACCCCAGAAAATAATATACCCTTTTACGGACAGATTTAAACGAAGCCTGCAACAGCTGGAACAACGATTTTACTGTATTTCTATTTTTGCAACTGAATTTCACCGCAGAAAATAATATTTTCTTTGCCGGACACTATTAAACTTGGCCAGCCACAGCTGAAGCCACTGATTTATGGTACTGCTATTTTGGCAATTGAATTTCACCCAGAACAAAATATATCCTTTGCCGTTTACTATTAAACTTGGCCAGCCACAGCTGAAACCACTGATTTATGGTATTGCTATTTTGGCAATTGAATTTCACCCCAGAGCAAAATATATCCTTTGCCGGACACTATTATACGCCAAAATTCGGTACGAACCCGAACTATGCTGGAACTGTTTGCTCAACACTGGTTGTAATACCTTTTTTTTTCTCCAGGACTGAAAAGAAAGGGCACTATGAGCTGGGGGCTGGGGGACTCTGGATGTTTTCTAATTTATTTCCAGGTAACAATAGTGTCCCACAATATCACTCAGAGTTTCACTGATCTGGGCAAACAAGATCCCCTATTATAAAGTGGATATACCAAGTTCCAAGGTAAAGCCAGCTCCTGATCCAGCGGAAGACAGGAAAAGAGAGATGTGGATTGCAGCCAATCAATCACATACCTCGTCAGGCATTCTATGTTGTATCCCCCTGATATTTGGGAAGTTTATGCCCCCCACCCATTTGGTGTGCATGAATTTCTGTAAAGCAATGCGTGGACGTCTTCCCACCCAGATAAAGCGTGTAAAATCACTGTTAAGCTCCTGAATGTCTTTGTTTTACCAGCTACAGACTATTACATTATTTTTAAAATACAATCTCGAGAACAGCATCATTTTTGTCAAGTGACACCGCCCCAGTGAGGAGAGGTGGAGGTTGTGCCATGTGGAGAGCTCCTGCTTCATCCTTTGAAAAATCGGTAGGTAGTTTAGAGAATAAATACTAAAGAGAGTTTTCCCTATCTTTATACCCAAATACGTGATATGTGATTTTGCATGTTTCATCCCCTGTAACCAGAGTTTCCCAAAAACTGGGCGGTACCTGCTTCCCTAATTCTAAAATTATACTTTTGCCGTTGTTAATGCAGTCCCCTAAGGGAAGTTTAAAGTCAGAAATGCACTTTAAAGTCCTCTGAATATCTCTTCGAGGGTCACTAAAAAATATTAGGACATCATCTGTAAAGAGTGTGACCTTAACTTCCTGAGAGCCATCTTTATTCCCTTATACAAAGTCGAAGCCTCTAAATAGCGGGCCAAGGGCTCTATAGCTATGTTAAATAATAGGTGTCAAAGGTGTGCCTCTGGTTAATGGGAAAGGGGTCGATATAAAACCCGGCGTGTGAATGCAAGCCATCAGGGAAGTATACAAAGCTGTCAGGAATAATCTAAAGGTTCCCACAATGCCCATCTTGTCCATTTCCTCCCCAAACCAGGACCATTTGACAATGTCAATAGAGTCACTATTGTGGGGTGCTCTCCCAGTTGAGGGGCTATATGGGTCCTGTCCAGGACCTCAAGTAACTTTCTGATATTAGTGACTGCTGCTCGCTTTTTAACAAACCCCACCTGGGCTGAACCTATATTAAAGTGGGAAGAAAAAGTGCTAGGCGATCCCCCATTATTTTAGAGATCAGCTTTATATCCTGATCTATCAGGGAGATTTGTCTATATGACTGTGGAACAAGCACATCTTTGCCTGGCTTATATGCTATTTTTGAGGCACTTGGAACTTTCCTAGTAGTCAAAATAGTATTGAAATATTCTTCTAGTGTTGGATATTTTGTTCAGAAGATCTGTGCCATCTTGTGAGGTTGTGTTAGGGGAATGCAAAGTGGCATAGAACTTCTGAAAAATGTAATTAATCTCACGAGAGTCAGATGTCAAGGTACCCTCAGATGACCTAAGTGTTTGGATATGTGTACGGGGGCACCTGACTTTGTCCAATCTCGCCAAAATGTAGCAATCTCTCCTCCATAGAGGACCTCTGGAAACGCTCCCTCCTTTCCAACCAAACATCAAAAATATGCTTGGCTGAAACCCATCTATCCCTTTTCTCTGGTGTGGGGTCCTGGAGGAAGCAGGTGTAAGCCTGTCTCAATTCACCACTAGCCGCCTCATATTTCTGGTGAGCTGTGCGCTTTAGGGTCCATTCACATGTCCGCATAATGGGTCCGCATCCATTCAGCAATTTTGCGGAACTGGTGCGGACCCATTCATTTTCAATGGGGCCACAAAAGATGCGGACAGCACATTGTGTGCTGTCCGCATCCCCAAATCTGTTCTGCGGTGTTGCAAAAAAATAGAACATGTCCTATTCTTGTCCACGGACAAGAAAAGGCATGTCTATCATAGTGCCGGCCATGTGCGGTCCTCAAAATGCGGAACGCGCATGGCCAGTGTCTGTGTTTTGCGAATCCTCAATTTGCGGACCACAAAACACTTGCGGGCATGTGAATGGACCCTTATCGAGGAAATGTAAGATATCAATTTCCCCCTTATTACCCCCTTGGTCTTAGTCCAAAAAATGGATGGGTCCTCCTTGTGTGGTGCGGTATGAGTGGTGGGCACTGGCAGTGGGCACACTACAGTCTGTGGGCCTGCAGCTCCTCACACATGGGCAGGCCAGTCAACTGCAAAACAAATATATATATATATATATATATATTTAGCTTTTAACATACCAGCTGGTGGAGTCTGAGGCCTTCAAAAATTTGTCGCTATTGGGACACCACAGTGGAAGGTACCCGGGCGAATTTTTTTTTCAAAAAAGGCAATCCCAAACCTCTACTATGTTATTGAAAAGGAATCTCTGACATACAGTGTTGGGGCAAGGGTCCATCTGAACACTGATACCTGGTCTGCAAAGCACGGTCAGGGCAGGTATATCACGTACACTGCGCATTGGGTCAACCTGCTGATGGCTGACAAGCATGGAATGCGTGGCTCCGCAGCGGAGTTGGTGACACCGCCACGACTTGCAGGCAGGCCTACTGCCACCTCCTCTACTCCTACTCCATCCTCTTCGATATCCTCCTCGGCTGAGTCCTTTTCTGCTGCGGCGTCTGGCTGCACATCAACTGAATCCCCCAGCTCCCCAGGGGCTATTCCACATCCCGGATACGACAGTGTCACGCTGTCTTGGGGTTGACTTGCCTGAAAGCAGAGAGCCACACAGGACCATCACTCCTGTCCGCCCTGAATGCACAGGTGGATCAGTGGCTGACCCCGCACCAACTGGAGATTGGCAAAGTGGTGTGTGACAATGGAACAAATTTGTTGTCGGCATTGAATTTGGGCAAGTTGTCACATGTGCCGTGCATGGCACATATGTTGAATCTCATCGTACAACGCTTTGTGTGTCTAAGTACCCAGGCTTACAGGACGTCCTCAAGCAGGCCAGGAAGGTGTGTGGCCATTTCAGGTGTTCCTACACGGCCATGGCGCACTTTTCCGAAATTCAGCGGCAAAACAACATGCCAGTGAGGCGCTTGATTTGCAATAGCCCGACCCGTTGGAATTCAACACTCCTAATGTTCGACCGCCTGCTCCAACAAGAAAAAGCCATAAACGAGTATTTCTAGGACAGCCTCTGCGGAGCTGGGAATTTTTTGCCACGTTACTGGGCGCTCATGCGCAATGCCTGTAGGCTCATGCGTCCTTTTGAGGAGGTGACAAACCTAGTCAGTCGCATGGAAGGTACCATCAGCGACCTCATCCCATTTGTTTTCTTCCTGGAGCGTGCCCTGCGAAGAGTGCTGGATCAGGTTGTAGATGAGCGTGAAGAGGAAGAGTTGTGGTCACTATCACCACCAGAATCAGGGGAAGAGGTGAATGTAATCCTCCTCCTACCACGGCGGCAAGGACTGGGTGATTTACAGATGTGTTGTTGATGGAGGACATGCAGAGCTTTTTCAGTCCTACACATCGCCACAGCCCTTCGGGATCCAGCCTTAGAGAACGACTCGACCGACAGGTAGCAGACTACCTCGCCTTAACAGCAGATATCGACACTCTGAGGAGCAATGAACCCCTTCACTACTGGGTGTGCAGGCTTGACCAGTGGCCTGAGCTATCCCAGTTTGCAATAGAACTTCTGGCCTGCCCTGCTTCAAGTGTCCTGTCAGAAAGGACTTTCAGTGCAGCAGGAGTCATTGTCACTGACAAGAGAAATCGCCTTGGTCAAAAAAGTGTTGATTACCTCACCTTCATAAAGATGAATGACGCATGGATCCCGAAGGAACTGACAGTGGGGGATACATTTGACTAACAAAAGGCCTGATGACATGCCTTGGCCTCACAATGGTCCCCACGCTGCTGTATTTAATGTCTGCATACCGGATGACTTTCGTGAATTCTCCGCCACCAACTAGGGTTCAAGCCGCAATGTTTTAGTCACTTTTCTGCCTGGAAAACATAAATTTTTCCGGCCGCTGCTACAACAGCGGCTGCAATAATGCCATTATTTTTCAGGCATGTGTACATGCCTAATTTTTCTGTCCTATGGTGCAGCACTGTGGCTGCAAAAACAAACCAAAAAAAAGGCACGTACAAGTGTCAATTCCCCTTCGTGATCGTTACCTTGTTGTGGTGACGGGGCTTGCGTATCACAATGACGCAATCATCACCTCTACGAGTGTGTTGGCAATGTTGCCACACCCCAGATGATAAGGCCGTTGCTTCATTATGGTCAGACCAAAAGCGATCGGACGGCTGGATATTTCATAGAAAAAACATTAATTTACCTTTTTTTTTTTAAGTTGTATGGGTTTTTAATACATAAAATAAAAAATCATAATAAAGTCTCTTAATAGTTATTATTAGAAATAATGCAGACAATTAAAAAAATCCCCATCAATTCCAATACAAAGCAAGTACAGATCTCAGAACTAAATTATTTCATGATGTCGTAATGGTTCGTTAATTCGACAATGGTTAATCAATTCAACACACGTCCCCGGATATGGTACGTAACAGGTATTAAACTGATAGGAATAGTACTAGTTAAGACACCACTCATATAGGGTGTCACAGCACATTGCTCTGTGCACGCGCAGTGCCGCAATTTGGGAGTAAGAGGACCGACCAAGCTGCTTTTTCCATCTCCCAGTTTCTAAAATCAATTCAGTTTGGTGTATGAGAGTTTGGTCTGTCACTGTGAAGGCAGTCGAAGGTACCCGGCTTAATTTTTTTTTCACAAAAGGCAATCCCTGATATGGGACGTAACAGGGATTAAATTGATAGGAATAGTACTAGTTAACCCCTTAAGGACCGGGCTCATTTTCACCTTAGGACCAGGCCATTTTTTGCAAATCTGACCAGTGTCACTTTATGTGGTGATAACTTTAAAACGCTTTTTCTTATCCAGGCCATTCTGAGATAGTTTTTTCGTCACATATTGTACTTCATGACACTGGTAAAATTAAGTCGAAAAATTTCATTTTTATTTATAAAAAAATATCAAATTTACCCAAAATTTTGAAAAATTAGCAATTTTCCAAGTTTCAATTTCTCTACTTCTATAATACATAGTAATACCGCCCAAAAAAGTTATTGATTTACATTCCCCATATGTCTACTTCATGTATCGATCATTTTGGGAATGCCATTTTATTTTTTGGGGACGTTACAAGGCTTAGAAGTTTAGAAGCAAATTTTGAAATTTTTCAGAAATTTTCAAAAACCCACTTTTTAGGGACCAGTTCAGGTCTGAAGTCACTTTGTGAGGCTTACATAATAGAAACCATCCAAAAATGACCCCATTCTAGAAACTACACCCCTCAAGGTATTCAAAACTGATTTTACAAACGTCATTAACCCTTTAGGTTTCCCACAAGAGTTAATGGCAAAAGGAGATAAAATTTCAGAATTTCGATTTTTTAGAAAATTTTCCGTTTGAATCCATTTTTTCCAGTAACAAAGCAAGGGTTAACAGCCAAACAAAACTTAATTTTTATTGCCCCGATTCTGTAGTTTTCAGAAACACCCCATATGTGGGCGTAAACTGCTGTATGGCCAAACGGCAGGGCACAGAAGGAAGGGAACGCCATATGGTTTTTGGAAGGCGGATTTTGCTGGACTGGATTTTTGACACCATGTCCCATTTGAAGCCCCCAGATGCACCCCTAGAGTAGAATCTCCAAAAAAGGAACTCCATCTAAGAAACTACACCCCTGAAGGTATTCAAAACTGATTTTACAAACTTTGTTAACCCTTTAGGTGTTCCACAAGAGTTATTGGCAAATGGAGATGAAATTTCGGAATTTCTATTTTTTGTTACCTTGCCTAAAAAAAAGTGTAATATAGAGCAACCAAAAATCATATTTACCCTAAATTAATACAAACAAAACTGCCACCTTATCCCGTACTTTCCAAAATGGGGTCACTTTTTTGGAGGTTCTACTGTAGGGGTGCATCAGGGGGGCTTCAAATGGGACATGGTGTCAAATAACCAGTCCAGCAAAATCTGCCTTCCAAAAACCATATGGCGTTCCCTTCCTTCTACACCCTGCCGTTTGGCCATACAGCAGTTTACGACCACATATGGGGTGTTTCTGCAAACTAGAGAATCGGGGCAATATATATTGAGTTTTGTTTGGCTGTCAACCCTTGCTTTGTTACTGGAAAATTAGCAAAAAAATAGCTATTTTCGGACCGTTTTAATTTTTTGTTATTTACATCATTGAACTGACAGGTTAGATTGTGTGCTATTTCTATAGAGCAGGTTGCTACTGACGCGGCAATACCAAATATGGCTACTTTTTGGGGGGTTTTGTTTCAGTTTTACATAATACAGCATTTTTGAAAAAAATGATTTTTTAGTGTCTTCACATTCTGAAAGCCATATATTTTTTTTATTTTTTGGGCGACTGTCTTATGTAGGGGCTCATTTTTTGCGGGATGAGATGGCGGTTTGATTGGAACTATCTTGGGGTGCATATGACATTTTGGTTGCCTGCTATTACTCTTTTTGTGATGTAAGGTGACAAAAATGGCTCTTGACACCGTTTTTTTTTTTTTTTTTTTTTTTTTGTGTTCACCTGAGGGTTTTGTTCATGTTATTTTTATAGAGCAGGTTGCGACGGACGCGCCGATACCAAATATGTATACTTTATTTATTTATTTAAGTTTTACACAATGTTATCATTTTTTAAAACAAAACAAATCATGTTTTAGTGTCTCCCTAGTCTGAGAGCCGTATTTTTTTTTTTTTTTGGGGGTGATTGTCCTATGTGGGGTATCATTTTTTGCGAGATGAGATGACGGTTTGATTGGCACTATTTTTGGGTGCATATAACTTTTTGATCGCTTGCTATTACAGTTTTTGAGATGTGAGGTGACAAAAATGTTTTTTTTTTTACATTGTTTTTATTTTATTTTTTTAACAGTATTCACCTGAGGGGTTAGATAATGTGATATTTTTATAGAGAAGGTTTTTACGGACGCGGCGATACATAATATGTATACTTTTTATTTATTTATTTTACTTTAACACAATAATAGCATTTTAGAAAAAAAATAATTATGTTTTAGTGTCTCCATAGTCTGAGAGCCATATTTTTTTATTTTTTTGGGCGGGATGAGGACTCATTTTTTGCGGGATGAGATGGCGGTTTTATTGGTACTATTTTGGGAGGCATACGCCTTTTTGATCACTTGGTATTGCACTTTTTGTGATGCAAGGTGACAAAAAATGGCTTTTTTACACCATTTTTTTGTGTTTTTTTTTACGGTATTTGCGTGAGGGGTTAGGTCACGTGATATTTTTATAGAGGAGATTTTTACGGACCCGGCGATACCTAATATGTGTAGTGTATTTGTTTTTTTTTATTTTTATTCATTGATATGTATTTTTCTTATTTTTACATTTGACATTTTTTTGACCCAGACCCACTTGGTTCTTGTAGATCCAGTGGATCTGGTGTCTATATAATACAGTAAGTACACTATATAGTGTACTTACTGTATTTTTTTACTTTACAAAGTCTGAATAGGCTTTTGCCTTTAGCAAAGCCCATTCAGAGTTTCAGTACCATGGCAAGCAGGACGCTTCTGAAAGCGTCCTGCTGCCATGGTAACCATCACCCGCTGCCACAAGAGAGCAGCGGGTGATGGGAAGAGAGGTGAGCTCCCTCCCTCTACTATCCTATCCCGTCGGGGGCTGCAAGGTACAGCAGCCCCCGATGGGAGAGGGAGGAGCTCCCTCCATGTTAACACCTTCTATACCGCGGTCCGTACGGACCGCGGTATAGAAGGGGTTAAACTGCTGACATCTGCTGACACCCCCTGCTATACCCACTAGACACCAGGGAAATCGATTGAAAGGAGCCCGCCTCCCGCGCCGCCCACCCGCAGCACCGCCCGCAATCCCCCCCCCCTGCACCGCCCGGGGGGACACTAATATGGCGGGGTGCAGGGGGGGGTTAAAATTTACACTTTGGGGCATATTTTAGTCTCTGATCCCCGCGGTCACAGACCGCGGGGATCAGAGACTACAGATAGCGCAGCAAACCGCAGGTCTGAATTGACCTGCGGTTTGCTGCGATCGCTGACATGGGGGGGTCACAGGACCCCCGTGGGCATTGTGCCAAGATGCCTGCTGATTGATTTCAGCAGACATCTTGTTCCGATCATCGCCACGTGCGCAGCGGTGATCGGATATTCACAGGGCATACATGTATGCCCTTCGTCCTTAAGGGGTTAAGACACCACTCATATCGGGTGTGACAGTAAATTGCACGGCGCAGACGCAGTGACCGTGGATTAAAACAAAGGGGAGGGAGCCAGCGTTTTTTTAACCATCTCCCCATTCGAAAAATCTATTCAATAAAGGGACCCCAGATTGGGGACGTAACAGGGATTAAACTGATGAGAATAGTACTACAAAAAATACCACTCATATCGGGTGTGACAGTAAATTGCATGGCGCAGACGCAGTGACCATGGATTAAAACAAAGGGGAGGGAGCCAGCGTTTTTTTTAACCATCTCCCCGTTCGAAAAATCATTTCAATTCACCTTTCGGGGACCCTTGGTGTTGTAAGTGGCTGGGTGGAGGAAGAAACCTTCAATGACATCACCGGGACATGGCTAGCTTGGTATCCAACCTTGTGCAAATGGGGAGTTTGCGGTTGTGCAAATGGACTGTTTGCGGTTGTTTTCGGTGCATTAAAAGGGGAGTTTGGTCTGTCAATGTCTGTGAAGCGGGCGTAACTGTTACACTACCTGATCGATACAACATCATACCTGATTGTATATACACACTGAATGTTTTAAAGCATGTTATTCCAAACAATTTAGGAATGTTAGTTGATTTATGCCCTTTATATCCATATAAAACCCGACTCTGCGTCCACTACGTAATTTTCCATGGGAGTTTTGCCATGGATCCCCCTCCGGCATGCAACAGTCCAGGTGTTAGTCCCCTTGAAACAACTTTTCCATCACTATTGTGGCCAGAAAGAGTCCCTGTGGGTTTTAAAATTCGCCTGCCTATTGAAGTCTATGGCGGTTCACCCGTTCGCGAACATTTGCAGAAGTTCGTGTTCACCGTTCGCGAACAGAAAATGTTTTGCTCGCGACATCACTACATGTGGGGTTCATATCATCCCCAACTATCTTGTGCTGCACATCATCTGTAAGGAGTCTAGCCTCCAAAGAGTGAAAAAAGGCAGCGTTTTCTCCATTAGGGCCATATATATTGTAAATGCGCCACCTCTCTCCTTTATGTTGAAACCTTATATGTGTCCACCATCCCTCCACGGGGTCAGCGAAGATGTCGATGATAGAAAGAGAAGCGTTTGTAAATTAGTATGATGGTCCCCTCTTTATGATTCTGAGCAGATGCCCCAAATACATGTCCTACCTATTGCCTGCCCAGGTGGTAGAAGTCCCCTTTGCAACTCCAGCACAAATATCGATGTACTTATCAGGGAAATAGTAGCAAATTAAACTCCAGCTTATTGGACCCCTTTCCGTATTATTCTATAAAATGTTAACTTTATTTGTTATACTCTAAAATGAGACATAACGTCCCTATAAACTAACTAGACAGAAACACAAAACATAAAGTCGTGACAAAGATAGGGTGGGGGAGTGGGGGCAGCCCAGAGGAATAAGTTAAACGGGTCAGGGTCAATGACTCTCCCTGCAATTACCCTATATTACCCCTCTGCCCAGGGACAACCCCTAAAGGTGGGGACTCCCTGTCCTCGTTCCTACCCCTACTTTCCCTTAGATCACCCTGTGCTCATGCCCCGTTTAGGGCTACAATATATGATAAAACGTGCCTCTTACACTAATATTTTGCCTCAACACGTTTCCCCCAGCGTATCTGGGTTCATCAGGAGGCTAATTATCTGATAATTTTGACTATCATGTGATGTAAACATATCAGTCATAACACAAATATATGTGGCTCCCACCATGGGACAACAGCCCCCTCAGTAAGGTGTAACTACCACAGTCTTAGATGGCAGAAGTACAGTATATTAGATACTTGATACTGCAAATTTAATGTGCTTAACATAAAACCTGATGAGGTATAGTTGCCACTAAAAGAGGGATGGAGGCTCCAAATCTGCCCACGGAACACAACTATTAAAGTTCATCCAGGACCTGGAGAGAAATCCAATGGTTCATAAGGTCCTCAAACATAAAATCCCTTAGTATTATTATAAATGCGTAAAGACTTACACAGTGGTGGTAGGGGGTAGTCATTCCCCATCAATATATATAATTCTACCACCTGGTCACCGATATACCTAGATACATCAAATCAGAAACTAGTTGGCAGGTCGCTCAACATTAAATCAGTTCTTAAAAAACGGGGAAAAGAAAAAAGGATTCAAAGTTCTGGATGACTTACTGGTTCGCGGTATTCAAAAACTCCCTCCTCCAGTGCGCACAACCGCCCATTGCCCGGCCGCCTTTTATATGCCCACTGTTCACATTCAATGCTCCCGCCCCCTTCCGATTACCTCACGTCACATCCGCACTCCTTGTGGAGCTTTACCGGATCCCTGACGTCATCAAAACATGACCGCAGCACTGCGGACATGTGATCATTCTTACTCCGTATTCGTCTGCGCTCACCACATGACCGGATGCTATGTCAGGTCCTGGGTCATTTCCTTCAGGTGGAATGCAATGGAACGCAAACCTCGTCTGCGCTCACCACGTGACCGGATGCTACGTCCGGTCCTGGGTCATTTCCTCCAAGTGGAAAGCAATGGAACGCAAACAATATTCATATACATTAAGGGGAAGGTGGATAACCGTTCATAAATCTTGCTCATGCATAAGACTGAGTGATATCACAGCCATGTGTATGATTCCTAGGGGAGGGGGGAGGGGGAAACACTATCAGAGGGCAAAATTTATTTAATAAAGAGAAGATGTGTATCGGCGTCATTTCGGGACACTGAGTGGTAGTTACCACTCTTTACTTAAAGGAGCCAATCCCCATCCTATTACCATATGGGGTTAGCCACCAAGAGACCTTATATTTCAAGTGTCTAGTTATTTAGTTTGATAGATACACACAAGATTAAGCTCACAAGTCTTGTGGCTTTCACTAATTGATGCTTCCCGCATCCGACCAGAATTCAGGACATTCATTATTACTATATATCACCAAGGTGGTAAGTATTCTCCCAAGGAAGGAGGTGTTGTCCCTTCAAAGGGGTTGTCAGAGGAAACAGGAGAAAGTTAATCTTTCATTAAGGCCATGGGGGGACTGGGATCTAAGACGATGTATCCATCTGCACTCCTTCTGTAATATCTCTCGATCCCAGTCCCCTCCCCTAGCCAACTTAGGAACCACCTCTAAGATGGAAAACCGTAGGCACTTTGGGTTCCCTCCATGGAACTCGTTTACATGGGATGCACAGGTGTAGCATTTTTCCTAATGACATCATTTATATGCTCCAAAAATCTACGCCGCGCTTCCCTTATCGTCTTCCCCACATAATCAAGTGGGCAGGGACATTGGCAGATGTAGATTGCTCCCTTGCTTCTGCAATTGAAAAAATCTCTGATGACAAATGTCTGTTTAGTTACTAAACATATAATTGTTTTAGATATGGAGACATAATCACATGCTTTGCATGACCCACATCTATACATGCCCAGTGGTTTACGTTCCAGCCACGTCCCTACCCTTTTCGGGGGGTTATAGTGGCTATGGACAAGTCGATCTTTCAGGCTCCTACCACGTCTATAACATATACTTGGTTTCTTGTCTAAAATATCATCAAGATCCCTATCCATCATCAGGATTGGCCAATACCTCTGTATAATAGACCGTATCTCCTTATTTGCGGTATCAAAGGTGGATATAATACGGGCCTTCTCGTCCCCAGATCTTCTTTCCTTCGGGATCAAGAGATCCGTTCGTTTTTTATCCACTGCAAATTTGAAGGCTGATTTCAAGCATTCACGGGGATAGCCCCTATCCAGAAATCTCTTCTGGAGTACTCGCGCCTCCTTGAAAAAGATCTCTTTTTCCGAGCAATTTCTGCGAGTGCGGAGATATTGCCCCCTGGGTATCCCTCGTTTGAGGGGAACAGGATGGTGGCTTTCCCAGTGCAATAATGCATTGGTTGCGGTAGACTTTCTATATATATCTGTGACCAAACCTTCACCAACTTTTGTGATTCGGACATCCAGAAATGTAATGGTATTCATGTCCATCTCATATGTGAATCACAGACCCACCTCATTTTTATCGAGGTCTATAATGAACCTCTTGAATTCGTCTGACCCACCTTCCCAGACCAGGAAGATATCGTCTATGTAACGGGTCCAAAAAATAATATTCTTGGACCACCACACAGACTGGTCTGGGAAGACATGGGTGTCCTCCCACCAGCCCAGGAAGAGGTTGGCATACGTCGGAGCACAAGGGCTCCCCATAGCCGTCCCCCTGAGCTGGTGGAAGTACTGCCCATGAAAGAGAAAGAAATTGTGGGTCAGGACGAACCCAAGAAGGCCAAGGACAAAGGCATTGTGTGGCCCAAATTGGGTACCTCTTGTTCTCAAATAGTACTCAACGGCCCTCAGGCCTCCACTATGTGGAATCGAACTATACAGGGCCTCTACATCTATACTCGCCAAAAGGCAAGTAGGTTCTATATGTATAGTATCGATTTTCTTAAGAAAGGCCATCGTGTCCCTCGTGTAGCTTGGGAGGGACACAACGAACTCCCTAAGTACTTTGTCCAGATATATCCCACAGTTCTGGCTCAACGATCCTACCCCAGAAATTATGGGACATCCCTTGAGGGGTACCACCCCTTTATGCACCTTTGGCAGTCCATAAAAGGTTGCAATCCTAGGATATTTCGGCAGTAGAAAATCATATTCCACTGTGTTGATTAGCCCCCCAGAGAGACCCGAGTCTAGAATCACTTTTAGTTCCTGCCAATACTGGTCAGTTGGATTCATACATAGTACATCATAGCCCCCCACTGAGCAGATCCAGACACATTTTCGTGTATTTGTTATGGTCCAACACCACAAGATTCCCCCCTTTATCTGAGGGTTTAATGATTATAGACTCATCTTTTTTGAGTGCCTGCAGTGCAGTAGTCTCCTGACGTAATAGATTATGTCTCCTGACTTTGTCAACCGAGATTCCCTCGAGGTCACGAATGACCATCTCTAGGTAGACCATCTCTAGGTAGAAGTCCCCTTTGGACAGATGAGTCTCTTGGAGAAGACCCACATCCGGGCAGAGTCTCTTGAGGTGCCTAAGTACCATAGATCTTTTGTCCAGTGATTGCAGACCTTTGACATTCCAGGACACTATTTTTATGTTGGTAAATGAAAGAAAAATACAGAAGCGTTACCATTGAAGATGGAACAGTATGCCACATGCTGCTTGTACACCAAACCTGGGTAACCATGGTTCCGGGATATGGGAAAATCAAAACTATAGATGTATCTCTGACTAAGTTCTTCTCTCCCCCCGCACATTGTTACCTTCCAGTTGAATACTTGCTGCTCACATACCCCTCTCGCGCCGCTGATAGGAGACTTCACACATGTCAGGTTTTTTTTTTTGTTTTTTTTTTTTCATCTAACAAAAGCAATTAAGCCCTCGAACATGGACCCCAATACCATGGTGTGGTGTAAGGATACACTAACCAATTGCCTTTTTTCTTAGGAAAAGAGGAGAGTGAACCTCCCTACACCCCCGAAGCTCTTGTGAAGGTTAGAGTCGGCATTTACTGATAGTTCAGCCATTGACAGAATTATGGCGACTCTTCTAGCTTGGCTTCGGGCCTTTGGCGAGGTACTCGCTGATGATCTTCATGATGTTTGAGGCCCTCTTGGACTTCCAGGCTTGATTGGAGAGTCTGCGGAGGCCGATTGAGGGGGGGGGGAGGGCTCCCTTGGTACAGAAGAAGAGGATCCCTTCTTGGGTAAATAGCGTTTTCATGGCCACCTCAGGAGAGGTGAAGGATCGAACAGCGCAGTCTGGAGGAAACACCCTTAGAGTCGCCGGGTATACCAGCTGAAATCGGATCTTGTTACGGATTAAAGTGGTACACAGCATGCTAAACTTGTGCCGTTTTTGCTGCACATCCACTGAAAAGTCCTTAAACAAGAGTACCTTTGCTCCTCTGAGCTCCAGAGGTTTTTTTTCGATGGCAGAAGGACCAAAGCATATCTTGCTTATCATTATAATCCAAAAAACGCATGATAATTTGCCTTGAGACTCCCCTCCGTCTGTGTCTATCCCCAGAGGACAGCGGTGAAGTGGTTAGGCCAGCATCTGTCTGGGCCAATCCTGTGCACCCGCTCAACCCTGCAGCAATGACGAAGGCCCAAAGCTGCCGGTAGGTCTTCCTTATATAGTTGTTGCTGATCACTGGCTTTCATAGATTCCGGTATCCCAACCATTCAGAGATTATTTCACCTAGATCGATTTTCCAGGTCATCCAGCTTCAGCAAGATACGTTGATGTTCCGAAAGCAACGTTTCCACCTGTGTTTTTGTGCTCGCCACCCTGTCTTCTACTTCGCTCATACTGTACTCAGCCTCATCCATGCGGGCCGTATGTTGGGAGACCTCAGAGTGTAGGTGGGAGGGTGATTTCTGAATTATAGTTTACAGCGACTTTTAAATGTCCGGAGCCAGGTATCTGGTCACTTCGATGGCCAGTTGTCAGTAATCACCCGAGTCCCTTAGATCAGGCAATCCCTGTCGAAGTGGATCTCCTGCTGCCAAGGAGGCAGGGGTCATCTGAGGAGAGCACCAAGGTGGGGTCTCTGTTAGATCCAGAGCTATTTTTTTTGCAAGGTGAGGTGTGCCAATAGTTTCACTCACGGCCTGTTTTTGAGTGTTTTGGAGGAAATACCGCTCCATAGGTTGGAGAAGGGGTTCCCGGGCTGATTTTGGAGTCTTTGGGCTGCTACTTTGCGAGGTACATGTGCGGATGAGAGCCTCAGGAGCGACGCCATACACATCTCTACATCTCAGTGCAGTAACCGGAAGTCCTCAAGCAGTTTTACCTTGGACTCATACTCCACCCGAGGTGGTTGTTGGCAGCTGTGCATGGGAGATCCATCGCCCCATCCAGATCTAGACATTCTCAGTGGAGGAGAGATTTGGTGATTGAGCTTACCAGAAAAGCTACTGAATACCGTGAAGAGCACATTGTGTAGTTTGGGCATCCATTATTTTGTTGGAACACCACGTCTTCTAAATGAGTAAAAAAAGGGAGTTTGGTTGGTTCCACAATATGCTGGACATACTGAAGGCTTGTCAATCTTCCTTCCATGAATACAGACATGAATAGGCTTGGTAACTAATGGTGCTCCACACTATGATGCCTGTTATTCCTGTGTGTCTTCGCACTAAGCATAATGGAAGAAGGCCAGTTGAAGAAGAAAGCAGTACCAAGGCAAAACCTGCTTCAATTTATTTATTTTATTTTATGCACTTATATAGCGCTACTATATTTCACAGCACTTTACAGACATTAGCATCCAACTGTTGCATTTTCTTCTGGATTCACACCTAAGCTGCTCATTACTGCTGTAAACTAGTGCTAATCCTCATGTAGACACACAACAGCTTATTCTGAGACATTGACTGAAACAACAGTTACACTTTAAGCAATCAGAGAGCTTGTCGAATTTCACAATGAATAGGACTGAGGAGCCTGCAATGTATAATACATGTATGATACAAAAGGCAAACTGTTGAAAATGTTTGATAAAAGCAATTTCCAAAAAATATCCCACTGGTGTCCATAGCCTTTAACATACACTATATGGATAAAAGTATTGGGATATCTACACATTCCACCTACAGGAGGTTTTATGACATCACATTCTAAATCCATAGGCATTACTATGGACTTGCCCCTTCCACCCCTCCTTTCCAGGTAAAACAGCTTCTATTCTTCTGCGAAGACTTTCTGTAAGATATTTAGTGTGTGTCTTTTAAAGTCCGGGACTGATATTGGATGAGAGGGCTTGGCTCAAAGTCTCCATTCTAGTTCATCCCAAAGGTGTTGAATAGAGTTGAGATCAGGTCTCTCTGCGGGCCAGTGAAGTCATCCACACTAAACTCACTGAACCATGCCATTATGTACCTTGCTCTGTGCACAGATCCAAAATATCTTGGTATGTTGAAGCATGAGAGAGGTTGTTCACACCAAGGGACCTTTTGTGCAGACCCTTCAACGTGGCCAGACCTGCAGAGTTCATTCTTACTCATCATCCAATCAAGGAGCAAAATATTAGTGGGTCCTTCAGGCTCTTTGGCATGTGTAAAGTACAGATGCCATTCTTAACTCAGCCAGTGATGTGAGAGAACGTGTGTGCCAAATGTGTCCTTAAAGACACACAAGCCAGCCATATTAGGGTGTTGCAGGAATAGTTTGTTATATATTTATTATTTAGATTGAATTAATAGGTAGAAAAGTCAGGGTTTTATCGGTAGTGAGAACTTAAGGGTATTGTTCTGTCTGTGTGTGATTTACAATGAAGGCAACTGCTGGAAAGTTGTTAATGTAATGTAATGCAATGCAGGCATCCAAGTCCTGCACAAAGAGCTTTTATTCTGTTTAGTTTGCAAGTGTTTTATAGACATATTCCTCACACCTCAAACAGTGTATATATATATATATATATTGTGGGGAATTGCTCTGGTAGACAGGCTTGCGGACGCAGTATAGAGGCAAGGTACACAGTTCTCTGGGTAAAGCAGAAGTGTTTTATTCACACAAGGCAAAACAGAAACAGTCTTTAGTGCTTGTTCACACAAGGCAAAACACACGGCAAAAACATAAGTCCCACAGCAAGGTCACCTGAGTGGTCGGTGTTAGTTCACACCTGGCAGTTAGCTCGGCCACGCAAATTTTCCACCAGCGGCTTCCAGGTAGACTGCACGCCTGTTTGCAGACTCTTGCTCTCAGCCCTGAGAGCTCCACAGCAACACCAGCAGCTTCCAGGATAATCACCTCCCACCTGCTGAGGTGGCTGCCTTTTAAAGGCCCGGAAAAAGTCCGGCCTGGACCGTGGGGAATAGTCTCCCACCCAGCACTTGACTATTCCCAATAAGAGCCGGCCCGGATCGGCTTTGTAGCCATACTAAATATCAATGTGTCAAGCAGCACTAGCTGCTGCTGACACACAAAAAATCCGGCTCTTATCTCACCGAGGCCAGGAACCTCGGTGACACGTACCTTCCATCGACGACTGGTACCTTGCGCCCTCTTACAAAAAATATATATATATATATATGTCTGGATATACTTCAATTCTACCTTTTTCTTTCTAAAAATCAGTTGTAATTGTGCTGTTCAATTATTTATACTGCCTCAATATATCATTCAGTGCATTCTAGTGTGTGAACATATCAGGTTCATTCAGTGCATTCTAATAACATAGTAACATAGTACATAAGGCAGAAAAAAGACATTTGTCCATCCAGTTCGGTCTGTCATCCTGCAAGTTGATCCAAAGGAAGGCAAAAAAAAACAACCTGTGAGGTAGAAGCCAATTTTCCCCACTAATGCGTCGATTTACCTTTTTTTTTTTAACACATTTTCCTGCATCATTTTACCAGTTTAATTTAATGTATTCAATACATTTTACTGTGTCAATATACCATTAGAAATTGTCAAAGCCAGTGTACTGTGTGTTTGTAGAAGGTGACTGTTTAATTGCACCTCAGTTAATTAATGAAAAAACTGTTGCAATTTTGCTACCATTTTATAATCAATGACTTTTAATAACCTGTGATTTGTTATTGTTTAAGTCAACCCCTTAATAAAAGGTCTGGTAAACAACAGAGTGGGACACAAAAGATCGTCATTCGCAAGTGAAAATGAAGGTGACTGTAGTAATGCAAACAGCAGTAGCAGCACCGTCCGCACCACACATCCGCCCAGTGTTAGTAGCAGCAGGCCGCAGTTCTCCCTAATTTCCAGTAGGCGCCAGATAATTATTGAGGACAAAGAGTTTGATATTGTGGACTGGGTGGCTCTTCCTCTCAGGTAATGTGCATAAGTTGGCAATCGGGTATAAGTTTGATGTGGTGCTCGCGTCTAGGAGAAGCAATCCTCATGCATATAAAAAAAAAAAGATTGGCACTCGCTCGTCGATAGTGTATCGTGTTATTTATTGTCACATTATCTTAGTTATGTGATGCGTCTCGGCTCAATGAACTCCCTACCTCTATGATTGTCGGGGTCCCAATTGATGTGGATATATAAGCACTCATTGAGCTGACACAGACACACAGCTGAATCAGATTCACTCCTTTATTACACACAAGCATACATCTTTATAACACTACAGATAAACATAGACAAATCAGGCACCCCACCAAGGGGGTGGAAATCAAAACTAAGCATTTGATTAGTGTGGGGAGTCGCTCTGGTAGACAGCGTTGCGGGTGCAGTTTAGAGGCAAAACAAGGAGTCCAGATTGTGCATCAAACAGTGTTTTATTCACACTTGCACACCAGAAATGAAAACAGTCTCTTGGTGACAGTTCACACACAACAGAAATCATGTGGCAAAACCAAAAACAGGCCAACACAGGGTCCAGTCACCTTGGGTGGTTTAAGTGCGGGTTCACACCTAGCCGTCGGTTCAGCCGCAGGCGATTCCTCCTTCAGGTTGCAGGGAAACACCACCTTGCTGGGCTCCGTCCTCCAGCACAGAGAACTCCTCAGCCCTGTTAGCAGGCTCCAGGATAATCACCTCAGACACAGCTGATGGCTGTGTTTTATACCCAGCCCAAAACTCGGACTGGACCGTGGGGAGCAGCCACCCACCCTACTCTTTAGCTGCTCCCAGTAAGAGCCGGTCCGGATCGGCTTTGCAGCCATGCTATTTAACCGAGTCAAACAGCACTAGCTGCTGCAGACAAAAACCCGGCTCTCACCTCACCGAGGCCAGCAACCTCGGTGACACGTACCTGCCATCACATATGACACCTTGCACCTTACCACATACCCCCCTTTGTTCAACCCTGAGGGGTGAACACACGTGAGGCAGTGGACGCGGGACAGGGCATCTGCGTTGCCCTGTAAGCGGCCTGCCCTGTGTTCCACGGAAAACTTGAAATTTTGAAGAGATAGGAACCACCTGGTGACCCGAGCATTCCTCTCCTTGGCCTGACTCATCCATTTGAGGGGGAATGGTCGGTCACCAGACGGAACCTCCTCCCTAACAGGTAGTAGCGGAGAGATTCGAGTGCCCACTTGATAGCCAGGCACTCCCTCTCCACTATACTATATCTGGACTCGGCGGGACTGAGCTTACGGCTCAGGAAGACAACGGGATGTTCTTCCCCGTTGACCTCCTGCGACAGTACCGCACCGAGGCCTACCTCCGAGGCGTCGGTCTGTACGACAAACTCCTTGTTGAAGTCGGGTGTCACCAAAACCGGGGACCCACACAGGGCCGACTTCAACGCGGAGAAAGCCTCCTCCGCCTTCTTACTCCAGCTAACCCTCCCAGACTTTCGCCCCTTCAACAGGTCTGTCAATGGCGCTGCTATTGTGGCAAAGTGGGGCACAAACCTCATGTAGTAACCTACAATCCCCAGGAACGACTTTACCTGCCTGGTGGTGACCGGTCTGGGCCAGTTACGAATGGCCTCTACCTTAGTTACCTGAGGTTTGATGACTCCCCGCCCAATTACATATCCCAGATATTTTGTCTCCTCTAACCCTATGGAGCACTTCTTTGGGTTAGCGGTCAGTCCGGCCTTCCTCAGGGCATCCACTACCGCCTGCACCTTGGGTAAATAGCTTTCCCAGTCGGTGCTGTGGATGACTACATCATCTAAGTAGGCCGAGGCGTACCGACGATGTGGTCGCAGCACTATGTCCATTAACCTTTGGAAAGTGGCGGGGCGCCATGCAGGCCAAAGGGTAACACCTTGTAGTGATACAGGCCCTGCGGGTAACAAATGCGTTTTTTCCTTAGCCGACTCCGTTAAGGGTACCTGCCAGTACCCTTTAGTAAGGTCCAGCACAGAAAAATAACGGGCTTGTCCTAAACTTTCAACCAGCTCGTCTACTCGGGGCATGGGATACGCGTCAAACTTGGATACTTTATTTAACTTGCGAAAGTCGTTGCAGAACCGCAACGTCCCATCCGGCTTGGGTATTAGGACTATGGGACTGGCCCACTCACTTTTCGACTCCTCAATGACATCGAGCTTCAACATTAACTGTACTTCCTCCGCGATGGCCCGTCGCCGAGCCTCGGGTACCCGGTATGGTTTTAACCGGATCTTGGCCTGAGGCTCAGTGACGACGTCATGTTGGATGAGAGACGTGCGGCCAGGGAGGTCCGAGAACACATCCGTGTTCCGACTGATGAACTCCTGACTTCCTGAACTTGTTTGGAAGACAGGCTGTCTGCAATTTTCACCGTGGTTACTGCTTCACAGGCCTCGAACTGTGGGGCTGGACCCTTTTCACCTAGAAGCCCTGGCCGGGGGCTGTGGTCGTCGGCTGTGTCCCTATCTTTCCACGGCTTAAGTAAATTCACGTGGTACACCTGCTCCGGCTTGCGCCGCCCTGGCTGGTGTACTTTGTAATTTACTTCCCTACCTTCTCGATCACCTCATAGGGGCCCTGCCACCTAGCTAGGAACTTGCTGTCAAGGGTGGGTACCAGAACCAAAACCCGATCTCCCGGATGGAAGCCCCGTACCCGAGCCTGACGATTATACACCCTACTCTGGGCTTGTTGCGCTGCCTCCATATGCTCCCGGACCAGCGGCAACACCCTTTCTATCCGTTCCTGCATCTGGGTGACATACTCAATGACACTTTTGTGGGGGACAGGCTGTTGTTCCCATGCTTCCTTGGCGATATCCAACAGGCCCCGAGGGTGTCTGCCATAAAGCAGTTCGAAGGGCGAGAACCCAGTAGAGGCCTGGGGTACCTCTCGCACTGCGAACATGAGATAGGGCAGAAGCAGGTCCCAGTCCTTCCCATCTCTAGACACCACCCTTTTTAACATATTTTTTAGAGTTTGGTTAAACCTCTCAACAAGACCGTCTGTTTGCGGATGGTAAACGGACGTCCGTAACTGCTTTATACGCAACAATTTACACAGTTCCTTCATTACTTTGGACATAAAAGGGGTCCCTTGGTCTGTCAGAACCTCTTTTGGCAGGCCCACACGGGAAACCATCTCCATTAACTCTTTGGCAATGAGCCTAGCTGAGGTATGTCGCAGAGGCACCGCCTCCGGATACCGAGTGGCATAGTCGAGAACTACCAGAATGTGTTGGTGGCCCCTGGCAGACTTTGGTACAGGCCCAATTAAATCCATAGCGATTCGCTCAAACGGTACTTCAATAATTGGCAGAGGTACCAGAGGACTACGGAAATGAGGCTGGGGGCTAGTTATCTGACAGGTTGGACAGGACTTACAATAATTTTCTACCTCCTTGAACACACTGGGCCAATAAAACCGCTGCAGTATGCGGTCCTGGGTTTTCTGCCACCCCAGGTGTCCCCCAAGAACATGTTGGTGGGCAAGCTCCATGACAAGCTTGCGATACGCTGTGGGCACCACCAACTGTTCAACAGGTTCACCTCGGACTTGGTTCACCCGATACAACATATCCTGTAGAACAACAAATCGTGGGAACATGGTTTCCCTGGTTTCTGGGGTTTACCATCAATTTCCAGCACATTCTCCCAGGCCCTGGTTAGGGTTTGGTCCCGGTGTTGTGCGGTCCCAAAATTTTCCCCGGAGACATTGAGGTCTGCCAACTCAGGTCCCGGTGGCAAGTCCTCCGTGTCTCCCACCATTACACTCAGTGGGGTTGTCTCCCCCTCTACCGCTGGAGCAGTGGTCACCCCTACCGCCGGTCCTTCAGACTCGGGCTCCCAGGGTTCTGGCCTTCCAGCGGTATCAGGCCACTCTACTAGGGTCACCCCTGTCTCGGGTCCCTCAGATACCTTTATTGCCGGCCACAGCGCCGGAAAACCAGGGAAGTCCCTCCCAAGTATTAGTTCGTGTGGGAGTTTAGTAGCGACAGCCACCTCGTGGGTCCACCTACCAGCCGCTGTGGACAAAGTCACTAGTGCAGTGGGGTAGTCTTTCAGGTCTCCGTGGATGCACAGGACCCCGACTTTACGGCCAGTATACTCCGCAGGCCGTACAAGGGCAGCCCTTACCAGGGAGACTAAACTCCCGGAGTCCAGCAGAGCCACCGCCAGCGAATCTCCCACCTCTACCTGACACAGGTGGTTATGGTCTTGCACCTCACGGGTGCCAGTTGCGCACAGCTTCCGTGCATACAAGGAGTGGCGACCCCGTAGTTCACCTCCATCAGCTCATCCCGATGCGGACAGTCGGCCCTGATGTGGCCTGGCTCCTGACACCTCCAGCATACCACGGGAGGCGGACTCGCAGGGGGTATATTCCGTGCAGGCCGCTCTGTCGCCGGACGTCGGAACTGGGGCAGAGGCCTCCGGGGTTTGACTGACCCCTTCCCAGCAAGACTCCCTGCAGGTTTCTGGTGGCCTCGTACCGCTCCACCAGGTCGACCATCTCCAGGGCATTGGTGGGCGATACCTGGCCGATCCAGTGCTGGAGAGGGTAAGGCAAAGCCCTCCAGAAGACATCGGCTAACAGACGGTCGAGCATAGCAGTGGGAGTCAGTATGTCTGGCTGCAGCCATTTTTGCAACCGTTGTAGCAAGTCATAGTATTGAGGCCTGGCGGGTTCAGCCGGGTTAAACTCCCACTGATGCACCCGCTGGGCCCGGACCAAAACATTCACCCCCAGTCTTGCCAGGATCTCACCTTTCACAGTCGGGTAGTCAGCTGCTTGGTCACCTGGGAGGTCAAAAATACTTGCTGGGGTCCAGACGCCAGGAACGGAGCGACGACCTCTGCCCACTGTTCTCGGGGTAATTTCTCCCTCACGGCCACCTTCTCGAACACCGCCAGATAGGTCTCAACATCATCCGAGGGGGTCATCTTAGGGATCGCGGCACGGACAGCTTTCCGGGCATCGTGGACGCGGTGGGACGCTCCTGCCGCTTGCAACGCCATCACGTGCTGTAGCAGTAGCTGGTTGGTCTCCCGCTGCTGCACGTTAGCCTCTATGAGGGCCTTCACAGCCGCCTCCATTTTGTCGGGGATCACAGGCTGCAACTTTGCTGGCTTAATATAGGACATTCACTTTTTGCTCAGCAAAAACAAAGTTCGGCATTCACGCCAGCCTCACTGCGCATGCCCGCATCCGACACCAAATGTGGGGAGTCGCTCTGGTAGACAGCGTTGCGGGTGCAGTTTAGAGGCAAAACAAGGAGTCCAGATTGTGCATCAAACAGTGTTTTATTCACACTTGCACACCAGAAATGAAAACAGTCTCTTGGTGACAGTTCACACACAACAGAAATCATGTGGCAAAACCAAAAACAGGCCAACACAGGGTCCAGTCACCTTGGGTGGTTTAAGTGCGGGTTCACACCTAGCCGTCGGTTCAGCCGCAGGCGATTCCTCCTTCAGGTTGCAGGGAAACACCACCTTGCTGGGCTCCGTCCTCCAGCACAGAGAACTCCTCAGCCCTGTTAGCAGGCTCCAGGATAATCACCTCAGACACAGCTGATGGCTGTGTTTTATACCCAGCCCAAAACTCGGACTGGACCGTGGGGAGCAGCCACCCACCCTACTCTTTAGCTGCTCCCAGTAAGAGCCGGCCCGGATCGGCTTTGCAGCCATGCTATTTAACCGAGTCAAACAGCACTAGCTGCTGCAGACAAAAACCCGGCTCTCACCTCACCGAGGCCAGCAACCTCGGTGACACGTACCTGCCATCACATATGACACCTTGCACCTTACCACATTAGTTATTCATATAAGGCAATATTTCCGCACTATACTAACAGAGTTCTAATAATTAAAAGGTTTCTGCAGCATCTTATCTCAAGGTTGGCATTCTCTAACATCGCATCCCGAAACACAGAGAGAAAATAACTCCCTTGCACGTCAAACTCTGATACGGGAGAGACTACCCTGGCCTTTTCAGCAAGAACATTTGGTCTACTCCTATGTTCTCACAGCTGGCTCATTCATTTTCCACATATGCACAAGATGGAGGAAATACTTATCCAAAATGGATTATCATCCCTCACAAACCCAAGTGTGACATCACGTTACTATAGTGATGAGTAAATAAAGTAAAACAGCATATATACTCATATAGTTTATAGAAGTTAGTCCTATGTCCCAGTGAAAAAAGCCTTGATATAGAGTGCATATATGCTATTATTTCTGTAGATAGAATTTAATTGTTAGTCATTGGAAATAAGCAGTTACAAAAAACTATTGAGTTCATACTTGTGGTTCAGGCCCCATGGTTCAATGGTTTTCAACCTGTATATCCAGAAAGCTTCTCGCTTTAATAACAGTTTGTTTTCTATTCCCCCCTCTCCATGGTTGTTGTACCTGGTCAATAATTTGGAAGTGCAGTTGAGATATGTTATGTTTTTGTTGATAGAAATGGTAATGGATTGGGAGAAGCAGGCTACCTGTGCATATATTATAAAAGTCCACATGGGCATTTCAGAATATAAATGACATAAGTACTATTGCAAGTTAAAAAAAATCCTTGTACAGGGAATTTTTCTCCTTTACGTGGATATGTAAAATATTCTCCTCCTGATTATGCTAGAACAATGGATACACCCTAGACAGGAGTATGTTCCCCGTTTAGGAGATTAGGGCTGATCATGTACATCCACTCTAAGTCTCTGCTGTTTGAAACAGCAGAAACCCTGCACACGTGAGTGGGCGCCATCTTTAAAGTGGCAACTCCCGTTGTACATATATGCCAGAGGTTACCAAGGGATTAAAGGGGTTGTCTGAGTTATGAAAAAAAAAATATATAGCACTGAAAATCTGATGGGCAGCAATATATGGCTAAGCTAAGCAAGTTTTAGGCAAAAAAATATATATATATTTCCTAATTTCCGTGGTTCTTTTCTGGCCCTTGTTTACATGCAATAACAACAATCTCTGCCCCTCCCCCTGCTCTGCTAAGGGAATGGATAATGACACTGCTAAGGGAGTGGACACAAGAGCTGCCCTGAGTGCTGGGAGATTCTGCAGCATGTTGTATGTGTAGAACTATAAGTCCCAGCTGTATGATGACAATGCTAAGGGAGTGAATACAAGAGCTGCCCTGAGTGCTGGGAGAATCAACAGCAACTTGTATGTGTAGAACTACAAGTCCAAGCTGTATAATGACACTGCTAATAGTAACATAGTAACATAGAATATAAGACCGAAAAAATACATTTGTCCATCCAGTTCGGCCTGTTTCCTAATACACACAGGATCTTCCCCCTACCTTCTTGTACAATGGTCTCTCTAGTCTGTCAGCTCCTGTGCTCAGCATTGTCTCCTCACTGCCTGCAGCTACCCAGTCTGTGCAGCTGAAGGGGTTAAGAATCCTAGGAGAGAGCAGACAGCCCGGCAGTGTAGGGGGGCGTGGCCAGCACAGTGACATCTCTTTGTGCAACGAACTTTATCAGAGCAGGGAGAGAAGCTGACATCATAGGTCATTTGACCCTCAGTCAAATCTGATAAACCAGGCACTGCAGATAAAGTGAGTTAATTGTAAAGTTGTTCTATTTGCCTAGTTTGGAACATAGAAAGAACAAAAAAATAACTCTGACAACCCCTTTAATAACCTTTTCTTCTAGAAGTTCAGAGATGCTGGTACTATAATGGTAAGTAATAGGACAGCATTTGTTTGTTTTCATGCAATAATCTGTGTTTTTTGTTTTGTTTTGTTAAACACTTTTTTATTGAGATTAGGAGACAGCAGTTATGTACTATGTTAGCATACAAAGTAGGGATGTCCCGATATCAGTATCGGGACCGATACCGGCATTTTCACGAGTACTTGTACTCGTGAAAATGCCGCCGATACCGCTGCCGATACCGGAAGTTCCAGTCCGGCAGCTCATATACACTATTGAAGTAAACCTAACCTCTATTATCGTGGCCAGAATTACTAACTATTGATGAGCAGTCTCCCTCAGGTTCGGCGCTCAGTCCCTCCATGCTCCTCCTGCCCCGCCTGCCTTCTTCATTCATAAAAGTGGGCGGAGCAGGCAGGCGGGACAGGAGGCGCATGGAGGAACTGAGAGCTCAAGCTGCCCTATTCCTCCAAGCACCTTACGTCCCTCCTGCGCGCTCCGCCCATTTTATGAATGTAGAAGGCGCGCGGGCAGGAGGAGAATGGAGGGACTGAGCGCCTAACCTGAGGGAGACTGCGTATCAATAGTTAGTAATTATGGCCACATTAATAGAGATTAGGTTTACCTCAATAGTGTATAGGAGCTGCGGGGCCGGTGTATGAAAGAGTCAAGCTACACCGGCCCCTGCGAGTGTAAACTGCCCCCCCACACACATACACTCTGATGGCACTTATGGGGGTCTGTGGATGACATTAATGGGGGATCTGTGGATGACACTTATATAGCATAATATGCTATATATGTGTCATTCACATAGCCCCCTAACAGTGTCATCCAGAGATCCCACCCCATTAGTGTCATCCAGAGATCCCCCCCTATTAGTGTCATCCAGAGATCCCCCCATTAGTGTCATCCAGAGATCCCCCCTATTAGTGTTATCCACAGATCCCCCATTACAGCGTCATCCACAGATCCCCCATAACAGTGACATCCACAGATCCCCCCCATAACAGTGTCACCCACAGATCACCATTACAGCGTCATCCACAGATACCCCCATAACAGTGACATCCACAGCGCCCCCATAACAGTGACATCCACAGCGCCCCCATAAGTGTCATCCACAGCACCCCCATAACAGTGTCATCCACAGATCCTCCATAAGTGACATCCACAGATCCCCCATAACAGTGACATCCACAGATCCCCCATAACAGTGACATCCACAGCACCCCCATAACAGTGACATCCACAGATCCTCCATAACAGTGACTTCCACAGCGCCCCCATAACAGTGACATCCACAGCGCCCCCATAACAGTGACATCCACAGCGCCCCCATAACAGTGACATCTACAGATCCTCCATAACAGTGACATCCACAGCACCCCCATAACAGTGACATCCACAGCGCCCCCATAACAGTGACATCCACAGCGCCCCCATAACAGTGACATCCACAGCGCCCCCATAACAGTGACATGCACAGCGCCCCCATAACAGTGACATCCACAGCGCCCCCATAACAGTGACATCCACAGCGCCCCCATAACAGTGACATCCACAGCGCTCCCATAACAGTGACATCCACAGCGCCCCCATAACAGTGACATCCACAGCGCCCCCATAACAGTGACATCCACAGCGCCCCCATAACAGTGACATCCACAGCACCCCCATAACAGATCCCCCTGGATGCACATTGGTTGGAAAACACTATTATATTCCCATTTATTAATTTATTAACACTTGTACAAAGGAAAAGAAAAGCCGTTGTCCATAGCAACCAAATTCCAGCTTTAAGTTTTTTCATTGCTATCAGTAACTGCGGCTCTGTTTATACGAGGTATCGGTAATTGGTATCGGCGAGTACTTAAATAAAAGTATCGGTACTCGTACTCGGTCTTAAAAAAATGGTATCGGGACATCCCTAATACAAAGAATATATATCATAGTGGTCATAGTATATCATAGTGGTCTTCGTCTTCAGAAAAGGATACATGTAACTGAAATACAATCTATATATTATATTTAGGCCCCTATAAGCATTTTGGACCAAACCAGTACCCATCAGAAAAGTTATATCTTTTACATGGTTATCTTCAATATGTCCTCTGCCCCAGTCTCGCGTCTGTTTCAGCCTCTACCAGATTTTCCTGTATTTAGCTCCATCGATCTTCCCATCATCTCTGACCAGCCTCCCTGTCAAACCATGTTTCACGGTGGGGATGGTGTGTTCAGAGTGAGGTGCAGTATTAGCTTTCTGCCACACATAGCGTTTTGCATTTAGGCCAAAAAGTTCAACTTTGGTCTCATCCAACCAGAGCACCTTCTTCCACATGTTTGCTGTGCCCTCTACATGGCTTGTGGCAAATTGCTATTGGGAATTCTTATGGCTTGCTTTAAAAAATAGCTTTCTTCTTACTACTCTTCCATAAAGGCCAGATTTGTGGAGTACACGACTAATAGTTGTCATGTGGACAGCTTCCCCCACCCCCAGAGCTGTGGATCTCTGAAGCTCCTCCAGAGTGACCATGGGCTTTTTGGCTGCTTCTGTAATTAGTGCTTTCCTTGCAGGGGCGTCAGTTTAGATAGACGGCCATATCTTGGTAGGTTAGCTGTTGTGCCATACTCCTTCCATTTTCGGATGATAGATTGAACAGTGCTCCGTGAGATGTTCAGAGCTTGGGATATTTTTTTTATAACATAACCCTGCTTTACACTTCTTCACAACTTCCATGACCTGTCTGGTATGTTCCTTGTTTTTTTCTGATGCTGTTTGATCACAAATGTTCACTAACAAACTTGTGTGGCTTTCAAAGTACAGCTGTTGTTATAATGACAATAAATTACACACAGGTGGACTCTATTTACTAATTAGGTGACTTCTAAAGGCAATTGGTCACACTGGATTTTATTTAGGGGTATCAGAGTACAGAAGGCTGAATACAACTGCATGCCACACTTTTCAGATTTTTATTTATTAACAATTTTGAAAACTGTATCATTATCTTTTCACTTCACACATACTTGCTACTTTGTGTTGGTCTATCACATAAAATCCCAATAAAATACATTTAAGTTTGTGGATATAACATGTAAAAATGTTGAAAAGTTTGAGGGTTATGAATAGTTTGTTTAGCTGAAAAAAGACATACGCACATCCAGTTCAGCCTTTTAACCTGCAAGTTGATCCAGGGAAAGGCTAAAAAAAACTGAGGTAGAAGTCAATATTCTTTATTTTAGGGGGAATAAAATACTTCCAGACTTCAATCGGCAATCAGAATAACTCCCTGGATCAATTACCCTTCTCCAGAAATCTATTCACTATAACCAGGCCCTCTTGAACTCTTTTAGCGAGTTCAGTATCACAACCTACTCTGGCAGAGAGTTCCATAGTCAAACTGCTATTATATGCTTGTGTAGATACCTTCTTTCCTCTAGGCGCAGAAGATGTCCCCTCATCATAGTCCAGGGTATAACTAGATCATGGGAGAGGTCTCTGTACGACCCCCTGATATATTTTTACCTAGTTCTTAGATCGCTGGTGTTCATCCCTGTCTGAAGAGTTTAAACATATACGGTTGTATCTGATATGACTGCTTGACTATAGGTAATGGAGTTTTTTTTATATGTTTGGGGTGAAAACTGTCCCATCGGAGCTAAGTTGTGCAGCCAGTTGGTTCTATTTTATTGTTCCGTATATTGACAATGACTCGTCCAAAAAGTTTAGTTCAGTAAAGGAGTAGTTGAGTGTTAAATTGACATTGGGATGAAACTGATTGAAGAGTTAATGTAATTTTTAGTTGTTGTTTAGATTCAGTCCAGATGATTATGATGTTATCAATGTAACGATAATATGCCAAAGGTTTGATGGGGCAGGAGTACATGAAGTCATTTATTTTCAAGCTTGGTCATGAACAGATTTGCATATTATGGTGTCATTTTGCTCCGCATTGCCATGTCAGTCAGTAGGTATTTGCTTTCACCAAATGAAAAGTATTTTCCGGCGTATAAGACGACCCCCACCTTTTCCATTTAAAATATAGGGTTTGGGCTATACTCGCCTTATAAGACTACCCCTCTTCCAACGCACACTAAATAGAAATTAAAAAACATCAGATTTGATTTCAATATGGTAATTTTAATTGAAATGCTTATGACATGCAGGTACTTAGCAGGAAAACTGTCACTTGTAAACATAAGGCTGTTTGTCATCAAACATGTAAACATAAAACAGTGCAAGTGGATTAAACTTTTCCTAATTCACTCTAAAGCTGAATGGAAGGTTAAGACAATAAACCGATGGGAGCTGCCATGCTGTTCATTTTCTAAGCTATATCACCCAAAAATTGGACCACAATTTTCAGTGAATGAGAATCGAAAAAACTTTATTAACAATGATAAATACATACATGTTAAAACAAGGCAGCACAAAGGTGGAACACAAAGATGAGGAACAGGAACCAAGGGGGGGCTGGGAGGTCAGCACACCAAAAGACAGGGAGAGAAAAAATTGCTGATGGAGCAAAAATAAATAAATGAAACTCCAACGCTCCAATAAGCAATAAACCTCAGGCAAATATTGCAGCAAAGGTAAATGTAGGAGCAAAAACTTGGAGTTTGGAAAAAGGTAAGTAGTCATACCCTGGATGGTGTGTCGATCTCTCAGCCGCCTCCTGACCCAAGATACCCCTAATATAGTGCCCTCACAGGTGTATAGTATAATAATTAAAAGACCTGGTGACGCCCATACCAATAAGGATGGAGTGCCAGACATGTCCAGCCAATCATCGGCATCAAAGGGAGGAACGGGGGTGGGGCAGGTCTGACATAGCGGTCATGTGACAAGGCACCTGACCGCAGCATCAGAGACACAGCCCAGTGACCGCCTCCGCCGCCCCCTGGAGGCCAATCAGCAACATGACACGGCAGTCACGTGACAAAGCACATGACCGCAGTGTCAGAGGTCCTTCCAGAAGAAAGTATACATTATAGTAATCGAATAGAAAAATCGAACCCACCCGGATAAAAATTTAAGTAAAAGTGTTTCACAGGTAGGAGATGTGCACAAATCCAACAAATATGATAATATAGCAGGTGATGGCCCCAGCAAGAGCCTATTAAATAAATACAATAATATAGTGTATAAGAACAATACTAGTTAAGGTGCAATATCACAAAATCACGAGAACAAAGTACAGTTATAAGGCCATGGGAATTGCAGTACTACATCCCAAAATCAAGACAGCAATAATAAAGTGCACAAGTGCAATCTCATGTATAAATGAACAACCATTATGACATAAACATGAACCGAAATATCGACATGATGAAAGACATTAGTGCATATTAAAACATGACATATATATATATGTGTGTGTGTACAAAACATGTTAGTTGTAACATAAATGTGAGAGGGAGGAGAAGAGGGGGATTGGAGGATAGCAGTGAGGGAAGTGCGGAGGTGGTGGGAGGAAGGGGGGGGGTGGAAAGGGAAGAGGAGCAGAGGTAAGCAGTGCCAAGTGAGCAATACTATATAAAACAAAAATGAATCAAGTTAATCAATGATCGCACAAAAAAAATTTGGTGAATATTACGACAGACAAAAAAAATAAATTCCGGGGATCCGAGTAATAATGGGTCCATAGAGTCGCTAGATGTGGAAATTTGCAAAAGGCAGTGTACAGCAGCATCTCCAATGATAAAGTCCATTACTCCAAAGGACGTCACAGGTAATACTAATAAATAGAAAGGACACAACACATTAAAAACAGGGGAATAAGGGAAAAATATTAAAAACAAAGGGACCTGGGATGCGCAGTGGCACCTCAAGAAAACTCAAATTTATCAATATAGGTACCTGGTATCAGCTAGAGAAATGGGGCAAAGAACATATCCTCATGCAGACCCCGGGGTGTCATACAGTCCAACTCGTGAATCCAGCGCACTTTTTGTGCCAAAATCTTTTTCCAGTTACCACCACGTAATGTGATATATACTCTATCAATGCCACTAATTCTAAATTGGGTGGTGTCACAGTTGTGAAAGAGTTTAAAATGTCTGGGAATGGTTTTTAGCAAGGAGACCTCTTTTTCATCCCTTGCAGCTTCAATCCCCAGGATGTGTTTACGTGTCCTCCTCCTTAATTCTCTGGAGGTCAGCCCGACATCTATACGTTTGCATGGGCACAATCCTAAGTATATCACACCTGGTGTATTACAAGTTATGGTGTGTGTGATAGTATATTGTTTAGTGTTTATGAATGGGTTATCAAAGGTGGAGGTCCTATCAATATTGGAACATGCAATGCACTTCCCACATGGGGAGCAGCCCCATTTGGGACCTTTTGAGTCAGGATTCAACTTTGCTTGATGGCCTGGATGTTAACTATTGACCAAAAGATCTTTCAGATTTTTAGTACGTCTGTACGTGATGGATGGACGGGCAGGGATTATTTTTGCCAAGGTGGGATCCAGTTGTAAAATCTCCCAATGTTTTGCCAAGGTATTTCAAATCAATTTCCACTGTGGATTATAGGATTGTCGGTTTGGTTACGTAGTTTGCGGCTATAGGTGAGTAGTGGATCTCTTTGCACTTGTTTGGTCTTTTGATGGCATTGCGCGATGTTCGCTTCTGATTATCCGCGATCGAGAAATCTTTGGTGAAGGTCCTGAAATTGTCTCTTAAATGCTTCATCCGTTGAGCAAATTCTCCTGGCCCTCAAAAACTGACCATATGGGATGCTTCGGATCAGGCTGTGTGGCTGGCAACGGAGCGCGCATGTAGGACTGAGTTGGTAGATGTCGTCTTGCAAAACAAGTCAGTAGATATTTTACCAGACTCCTCCACCAGGATCTGTACATCATGAAAATCAAGAGTTTTATCAATCCTGGACGTCAAAGTGATGTTCCGGTTATTAAGATTTAGTAGCCCCACCAGTTCAATGAATCCAGACTGTGGGCCCTGTCACACGATGAAGATATAGTCAATGTAGCAGGCCCACATCTGGATCCCGCTGTCTTCTCCCACAGCCCCAGGAACAAATTGTCGTAGGACGGCGCACAGTCCGACCCTATAGCTGTTCCCTGGAGCTGTAGGTAGAAGACGTCCCCAAAGAGGAAAAAATTATGGGTTAAGGTGAACTTGAGGTGTTCCAGGACAAATTTCCTATTTTTGTAAATTTTTGGAAGTAAGCACAGGCATGCCACTTTTGGATGCTCAGGGACAAGACTTTGAGCTTGTTTTTTAGTGATAATGCCCTTTGCCTCAGCACGTTCCACGAGAGCACTCAGTTCTCGTTTATATTGTTCGCTGGGGTTAAAGGTCAAGCGTTTATAGCAAGTATATTCCCTGAGCTGCCTATATGCTTCTTTTTCATATGCATCTTTAGGCCAGACTACCACATTACTGCCTTTATCCGCAGGTTTGAACACCAACTCTTTAATTTTTGTAGTTATTTAATAGCTTTTCTCTGTATGATGGTCAGGTTGTTCAAACTAGCTGGATACGTGCTTGTGATTTTATGAAGATCTCGAGTGACGAGCTGCACGAAGGCATGTACATTAGGGTATAGATTTAGTGCAGGAAACCTGGTCGATTTTGGTAAAAGGGAAGATGGAAACTTACCATGTGACCCAACTGCCTTTGGTTCCTGCTCCTCCAAAATATTAATTGCCTCTTTCTCTTGTGTCGTGGTAATGGTTCCTTGTGATGCCTCCTTGATGAAAAACATCTTTTTAAAAATCAGCTTCCGAGCGAAGAGATTGAGATCTTTTATTGCTGTGAATCGTTTTCTAAGCTGTCAACCAAACTGGAACTGATGATGATAGGAGGAAGATAACAAACAATAGAGAAAGAGCAAGTGCTGGTCAAGTCCCTGCCGAGTCAGCAACACAGTTTCCCTTTAAAAGCCTTCAAAATCCTCCTGTTTGTCATCTGATATCATAAGTACATCAATGACATCTTGTGCTACTTTTGTAAGGCAGTCATCGTATGGATCTAATTCCGTATCTGATGGTGTGGTCTCAGCTTCGGCTACATCTTGCCACAAGTAGTCGTCCTCCATACCATGTAATAATTTAATATGCCACACTTCTTGAAAGACTTGATTACTATTTCTGCATCAATATCATTCCAGGCTTTTATGACAAACTTGCATAAAACATCCAACTGTGGAGCACGCATGTTTCCTCCTTTTGTGAATGAATTTTCGCCGCCAACCATCCACTCATTCCACTGTTCTCGAACGCGATCTTTAAACGGCTTGTTTAGGTACACATCCAGTGGCTGTACCAACAATGTCAATCCTGCAGGAATAACTGCCGCATCTGTGTTCATTCTTGCAAGCCTTTGCTTGGTGCTGGGAGTTACATGAGTCCTGAACATATCCCACACCAGTAGACTATGTTTTTGAATAAGTCCACCTGGTCGCCCGCTCCATACATTATCAAGCCATAGCTTTACCTCTTCTTCATCCATCCAGCCTTTTTCATTCACATGTACAAAACAACCAACAGGGATCTTGAGTTTCAGCATTGTTTTTCTTTTAAAAGTAACCATTGGTCTCAGTTTGGCACCATCAGCTGAGCATGCTAGTACCACTGTAAAACTGGACTTTTCATGTCCTGTTGTTTTAATTAAAATTGTCTTTTCACCTGTTTGATGGACAGTTTTATTTCCAACCATATCAAAATTCATTGGAATTTCATCCATATTTCCGATACTACTTAACGCATAGCCATGTTTATTGCGCTGTTGTATTACATATCGATGGAAACTATTTACTTTGGCATCAAGATCTGCAGGTAATTTTTGTGCAATTTTCGTCTTTTGCCTCAGTACCATATTATGCCTTTCCAAGAATCCAGTACACCAGGATAAAGTGGCCTTAAATCTGTTGCTGTGATCTTGGTTAAATTTGTCCCACTGAAGTGCAAACAAACATATTTTATTTCGTGTCACTACATAACCGTTTTGGCGATGCTCATTCACCATGTGTGCTACATGTTTTTCGAGTTCTGGCCAATGCGGGGTGCCTCTTCTTAATGCACACTTATCCCTTGGCATACTCTTTAACCACTTCAGCCCCTCTAACTTAAACACCCTTAATGACCAGGCCACTTTTTTCACAATTCTGCACTACGCTACTTTCACCGTTTATTGCTCTGTCATACAACTTACCACCCAAATGAATTTTACCTCCTTTTCTTCTCACTAATAGAGCTTTCATTTGGTGGTATTTCATTGCTGCTGACATTTTTACTTTTTTGCTATTAATCAAAAATAACCGAAATTATTGGAAAAAAAATGACATTTTTCACTTTCTTTGTAAAATTTTTTTTTTAAAACTACATTTCTATATAAAATTTTCTCTAAATTTGTTGTTCTACATGTCTTTGATAAAAAAAAAATCCAATAAGTGTATATTTATTGGTTTGGGTAAAAGTTATAGCGTTTACAAACTATGGTGCAAAAAAGTGAATTTCCGCATTTTGAAGCAGCTCTGACTTTCTGGGCACCTGTCATGTTTCTTCAGGTGCTAGAATGCCAGGATAGTATAAATACCCCCCAAATGACACCATTTTAGAAAGAAGACACCCCAAAGTATTCGCGGAAGGGCATGATGAGTTCATGTATGATTTCTTTTTTTTCACAAGTTAGCGGCAAATGACACTTTCTGAGGAAAAAAAATAATAATAAAATTTCCATTTCTGCTAACTTCTGGCAAAAAAAAAAATCTCCCACGGACTCACTATGCCCCTCAGTGAATATCTTGAGGTGTCTACTTTCCGAAATGTGGTCATTTGTGGGGTGTGTTTACTGTTCTGGCATTTTGGGCGGGGCTAAATTGTGAGCAACCTTGTAAAACCTAAAGGTACTCGTTGGAATTTGGGCCCCTTTGCGCACCCAGGCTGCAAAAAAGTGTCACTCATGTGGTAACGCCGTACTCAGGAGAAGTAGGGCAATGTGTTTTGGGGTGTATTTTTACATATACCCATGTTGGGTGAGAGAAATATCTCTGTAAACTGACAACTTTGTATAAAAAAAATTAAAAAGTTGTTTTTTACAGAGATATTTCTCTCACCCAGCATGGGTATATGTAAAAATACACCCCAAAACACATTGCCCTACTTCTCCTGAGTACGGCGATACCACATGAGTGACACTTCTTTTGCAGCCTGAGTGCGCAAAGGGGCCCAAATTCCAACGAGTGCCTTTAGGTTTTTCATTCGCATCGATCAATGTGGATGAAAAAATCTCTGCCAAAATCAGTGAGTGCGGTGGGCTTGTTGCTAACTACCTAACAAGTAGCTAACTAACTGGCGGTGATAAGGGACCCTTATGCCCCATTCACACATCCGCAATTCTGTTTGCGAAACGGAATTGCGGACCCATTTATTTTCCATGGGGACAGACTTTGTCCCGCTCGGATCCGGAATTTGCGGATCCGCACTTCCAGGTCTGCACTTCCGTTCCACAAAAATATAGAACATGTCCTATTCTTGTCCGCAATTGCGGACAAGAAAAAGCATTTTCTATATAGTTCTGGCAATGTGCGGATCTGCAAAATGCAAAATGCGGAAAGCACATTGCCGGTGTCCGTGTTTTGTGGATCCGCAAAACACATATGGACATGTGAATGGAGTCTTACAGGGGGGTGATCAGGGGTTAACAAGGGGTTAATAATAAAAAATATACTGTACTATTGTTAACCCGACCTGTGGTCTACCGTATTTATTGAAAAAAAAACGATTTTATAGATATATAAATTACCAGTACTGGCTTTATGCCCAGCTCCGCCCCGAATCCTGTATCCCAGCCCCGCCCCTCTTAATTTATTCACTGCACTTAGTTTTTTTTATCTTCTGAAGCCACTCATATTCTCGCGAGTGCTCCAACTAACTGCGCATGTGTGAGATTACGAGCGGCTTCAGAAGATAAAAAAACAGAAGTGCAGTGAATAAATTAAGATAGGAGCGGTGCTGGGATCCAGGATTCAGGGCGCGGCTGGGCACAAAACGGCGACAGCCACTTGGGCACAAAGATACCGATACTAGTAATGTGTATATCTATAATATAGTTTTTTTGCAAAAAATAAACAGGCCCCTGCTCCGCCCCTCTCTCATCATTGGGGGCAGCTGGCAGCACAGGGGGGAAGGAGGGACTGTTTCCTTCTCCCCTTTGCTGCCTTATACCCGACGTATAAGACGACCCCCGACTTTTGAAAAGAATTTCTAGTGTTAGAAAGTCGTCTTATACGCCGAAAAATACAGTAATTATAGGTGAGTTCTACCAAAGATTCGGTGCTAATTCCTTTATCTATCTTTCATAAAAACCTCACAGGCTTTTAATCCATCTTGGTGTGGAATATTGGAATATAAAGATTCTACATCCATAGCAGACAGGATACTTCCCTCTGGTAAGGGACCTATTGCAGACAGTTTATTCAATAGGTAAGTTGTGTCCTTGAGGTAGCTGGCTGTATCTTTCAAGGACACCTTTTACCCATCCAGAAATTTTCTTAGTGAGGGTGCCCACACATGAAAATATCGGTCTCCCTGGACTTAAAGATTTGTGATTCTTGGGAAGCAAGACAGTTTCCACCCCATACACATAAGAAACTCCATCATCTACAGTCAAGCTACCAGATGCAACCACATATATTCAAACTCTACAGACAGGGATGAACACTTGGAAACCTCAAAAAGACACCACCCAACCACAGTGGAAAAACAAATTGCCAAAGCCACCAGATTACCAAGGAGTGAGCTCCTACAATACAAAACAAAAGAATCATCGGGTACCTATAGTAGTCACCTACAACCCAAATCTGGAAATTCTAAGGAGGGTTGCCTTCTAATCTCAAAAACATCATTGTCAGAAAGTCACTGTCCTCTCCAATAACGACAGGAACATTCCTCTGCAGTCAGACCAAATGTCAGACCTGTCAATGCATAATGACCGGTGACAAGTTACAGGTCCCCAATACAGATCAGGACTACAAGATTCCAGGTACATGCACCATGTCAAATGTGGTCTATTTGATTGTATGTACCAAATGTCCTACTGGGGTTCTCTTTGTCGGTCAAACTGGTCAAAAACTTAGAACAAGAATGAACTCTCATTACCACACAATAAAAGAAGACAGGGAATATTTGCCTGGGCCTAAGCACTTTTGCAGCCATAACCACAAGATCACAGACATGAAAGTATTGATATTAAAAGGGAATTTCACATCTCAGAATAACAGGAGTGTCTGGGAATACAAGTTTATGACAACTTTTGACACACTCGGATCAGGAATGTGTCTCATGGATTTATGTCCTTCTACATCTCTTAAAGGGGTTTTACAGTTCTTTTAAAGTGATGACCTATCCTCTGGATAGATCATCAGTATCTGATCGGCGGGGGTCCTACACCTGCGACCCCTGCCAATCAGCTGTTTGAAAAGGCAGTGGCGCTCCAGGAGCACCGCAGCCTTCTCTTGGTTTCCCTAAGGTCCACACTATAATGCTCATGTATAAGTGCTCCAACAATTTATTATTACAACTGTTTGTTCCCTCCTCCACTTATATTGATCCGTTTAACATCACTTTTCTCATCTACCTTATTATCCCTATGTACTTTGGTGTATAAATATGTGACCCTTCAGATACTGTCTTAAGAGTCGCCTGAGACCAGGTCTAAGTAGCCTCAAAAGCTTGCCATTTTTTCATCATCTTTTCAGTTAGCCATTAAAAGGTATCAACAACTAAGGAATCTCATTAGCCTTACAAACTGTGTTACTGTGTAAATAGTAAGCCTGCAATATAGATGATAAATCAGATAAACTGTCTTGTGGAGCTCAGGATAACCGTCAATTTTGGATTGATGCCCCCAGACCAGAATTCCTGCTTCCTCTTGACCATGAGAACAAATGTGTTGCAGGTGAGCTGTCCAACTTAACAGGAGCAACAGGGATGCTGTGGACAGGATTGATGATTGCTGTGACTACTCAGTCTAATCAACAGGATCAAAATAATGGGAAAGTGCATCTACATTGGTATTTTTGTTGTCAGGCTGTAGATGTAAAATGTAAACATGCAAAAAACAGCGACCACCGAGCTTGGCAAGAGTTGAGATGTTGAGCTGTTTAGTTCTTGTGGTCGGTGTAAATTATGACTGGATGACAAGCACCTTCCAGCAGATGACACCACTCTTCAAGAGCCAACTTAAAAGTGAGCAGGTCCCTATAACCAATGGAATAATTCCATTCTGCCATGGAGAAGGCATTTGAGAAGAAGCCTTAGGTGACCATCTTGCTCCGACTACCATGGAGAATGCATCTCTAGAACAAAATACTTGGTGACACCCAGTCTGACTCTGTCTTAGAAGACTTTTCCTTAGCAATCACCCCTTTCCAGATTGCTAAGAAACATAAATAGGGGTGGTAAAGGTGGATAAATGAGAAATGAATTATCTGTAGTAATTGGAAAATCCCCAAAACCACTGAATAGCTTGCAACCCTGTAGGTCAAGGCCAATCCAATACAGCAGACAACTTGTTAGGATCCATCACAATGCCACTATCAGAGATAATTTAGCCCAGGAAGGGCAGAGACATTTTTTCAAAATTATATTCTTCAAATTTCCCATGTTGTCTATTCTGTCTCAAGCTCTAGAGCAGGCATCCTCAAACTGCGGTCCTCCAGCTGTTGTAAAACTACAACTCTCACAATGCCCTGCTGTAGGCTGATAACCTGTAGGCTGTTCGGGCATGCTGGGAGTTGTAGTTTTGCAACAGCTGGAGGGCCACAGTTTGAGGATGCCTGCTCTAGAGAACGATGCAAACATGCCTTCGGTGGAAAGTCAGGTCGGGTGGAAAGATCGGGATGTCTTCCAAATAGAGTATACCACAGAAATAGAGAAGATTACAAAAGATATTAACAAATTCTTAAAATACTGCGGGAGCATTATTGAGACCAAAGACAAAATGCTCAAATGCTCTGGTGTTAAAAAAAAGTTTTCCACTCATCACCCTCTTATATCTGGATCAGATTGTAAGCTTGTTGAAGGTTTGGCTTTGTGAAGATTCTATCCGTCCTGGTGGGGTATATTCGAGTTCAAACTTTTCCACATGTATGTGCCAATAATGCTCACAGCAGTCTCCAATAGATTCAATGGAGTGCTGGTGTGGGCTATCAGGCATATAGTTCAAGTACAGAAGTGTGTGTATCCACTGCAGAATGGTCGCTGCCGTTTGAGTGGTAGTTGTATTAGTGCACCTTTCTACCCGGCATACCAGACAGACATTCCGCCTTACCTCAGAGTTCCTGATGATGTTTCTTGGAGCGATCGCCGTGTTGAACCTCCTGTACACCAGTGGCGTCCCACGTGGTGTCCGGGCCTGTACGCGGCATCCCACGTAACCCTGGGAGGAAGCGAAACGCTCTGAGTGAGGGAGGCGGTCTGGGTCCTAGTGTCCAGACGCTTGGATGTAGTTCTCAGCGTCCGATATGCTGACAATGAGGAGAAGGAGAAAAAGAAAAAAGGCTTTAGCTCTTCTTAGGTTCCTTAAACAGCTGTTCCAAATGTGCACTATTGTGTAGCCCAAACACGTTTAGGGGGTCTGGCCCTTCTTCAGTGGTCAACAATAGTGGGCAAATGCGGATTCTTTTATAGACACTTGATGATTGGCACATGAAGCTCTGTTGTGTTGTATCAAATATTCACCTGTGATGCTCATTTCCTTTTCTTTATATACATTTTATATATGTTTTCTGATAATATATATTTTTACTGATTATTTTATTTTATTAGTTGTACCAATAAAGGTGTATATTATTTATATATCTGCTTGCTCCCTCCTGCGGAGTGTGCCCCCTGCTAGTTTCCTTTTTACTCCATATCCAAGTTTTTTGGGTGAAGCTTTTTGGGGTGAGCACCTCTTTCTTATTGCCAGTCTTTGAGTGTAGCTGCTGATTACTTCTAATCATCTACTGGTTCCTACTGGCCTTCTCGGCCTCCTTCACCTTACTATAGACAGGATCGGAAGGCTGTCTGTCTGATTTTCCCTGTCTCTATCTGCCTCCTCCTGACTCTATGCTACCTCCTGCTTCCCGGCTTCTTGAACAAGTTACCTCTTGCCTCCACTCCACGTCTGATTGCATCGGAAGGTTTTTGATGTCTGTGTTTGTCGCCTTTATTTGTTTTCATCTCCCTCCATGCCACCTCCTGGCTCTATGAATAAGTCATCGTCCCCATCCATGAATAAGTTACTTCTTTTATAAGCCTTGAATGTGCCTCCCTGACCCTTCGGCCGCTTATCGGACATATATATGTGAATAAGTGTCTACAGCTTGTTCTGTTTGTGATACTCCTGATGTTGCTATCAGGTCGTGATTGGCAAAATTGTAATCGGGTACAGGCCAAGCCCAGGGAAAGCAGATTACATACTTAATCGGTAAACAGTCCAGTTCATTATAAATAATTGTAATATATCAGTACTATGACAACTCGGGGACACTTAGCTCTCTAGGAGCACCATCTTCTCAACTTAGACGGTTGGCACGGTTTAAGAAGCCACTCCAACACTGGGGAGATCTAATAACTATGTAGAAATATATCAGGGGTCAGTACAGAGATTTCTCCCATCATCTATTTATCCCCAGGACTGTGACAAAGGGACATCCTCTGCTTCTGGAGGAAAGAAGTTTTGTACAGAAACATAGTAGAGGATTCTATACGGTAAGAGCAGTGAGACTATGGAACTCTCTGCTTGAGTAGGTGGTGATGGTGAGTTCACTAAAAGAGTTTAAGAGGGGCCTGAATGTATTTCTGGAGTGTAATAATATTACAAGATATAGCTACTAGAGATGGGTCGTTGATCCAGAGAGTTATTCTTATTGCCTGATTGGAGTCAGAAAGGAATTTTTTCCCCCTTAAGTGTGGAAAATTGGCTTCTACCTCCACAGGTTTTTTTTTTTGCCTTTCTCTGGCTCAACTTGCAGGATAACAGGGCGAACTGGATGGACAAATGTCATTTTTCGGCCTTATATACTATGTTACTGTAGATTTCAGTGCAAACTGGCCGCAACCAGCTTTATTGTCTCTTTTACAGCAGTCAAAAACATAAACCTTAAACATAAATCCTCGGTGGTCTGGCCACTGACTACTCAGTAATTTTCTCTCTCTATCGGGATCTGGGTCTAGCACCCAGCTCCCCAAAACACCACACAGTTCTTACCCCACACAGGGTTAGAGGGTCCTGGCTCCCACAGTCCTTGGCACAGCCTGCTTCTTCCCCAGACTGGGAGCCCTGAGTGAGGAGCTCAGCCCACCTTTACCTGAACTACTCAGCTGGCTGCTAATTATCTTAATTAACAGCCTAGCTGCTACAGACAGTGGGAAAAACCTATTTCCCCCCCTCGCCTATGACAGCATCCATGGATAGCATCCGCCCCTCTCCTCAGGACAGGAAACAGGAAGCACAGTCACTTTAAAAGAGAGGTACAACACCTATCATGCCAGTTCTGTTTCCTGTCCTAAGGGTGGATGCACAGCACAGAAGAGCTACGGGAGCCCCAGGTTTTATCCCGTTGGAGGAGGGCCTACCCGAGCGGCGTAAGACTTCTTAGGAAACCGCTGCTGAAGTCTGGATCTCTTTCTCCTCCTTGCTCCGGTCCCTCCCCCTCCCCTCTGCTGTCCTCAGCATGGCGAACCTCTGCGGCCGTGATCGTACGTTCGGCTGCCAGCGAGCCCGGGGGTGCTATCGCTGACGTCATTAGACTGCGCGGAGGCCGCTTCCATTTTGGGCAGAGGGAGGAGGCGTGCCTGTAGGCCGGAAGGGGGGGTGCCAGTGCGCACCCGGCAGAGTTTAAAATCCAGCCAGCTCACACTGCAGGCTGGTGAAGTAGCCTGCAGTGAACTCCATGGAGGAAAGCCAGAGGCAGAAAATGGAGCAAACACAAATCTTTCGAGGTTAAGGAGTCTGTTAAAGAGTCTATGAATATCCTGCTTGAGAACCGCCCCAGCACCTCAGCTGCAGCCTCCATTCCCCCCTTAAGTGATCAAGAAGTGTTGTCGGGATTAGAGGAGGAGGGAGAGCGACCATCCTCGGATGATACCCTGGATGATCAGACGGCGGGCGGCCACTGTTCCAGTCAGAGAACATTAGTTACCTTTAGAGATGAGCGAACTTCAAAAATTAGTTCGGCCCCCTGCACTGATCACATGACGGTGACGTCACCCCAGGTCCTTCGGCTTTTCCAAAGTTCGGGTTCGTGGAAGCTGCCCCTTATGGATTCCATATGCCGGGATAGTCCGCGGTAGTGGAATCCATAACGGGATGCGGCGATTACCCCAACCCGAACTAATTTTTGAAGTTCGCTCATCTCTAGTTACCTCGTCAGGATAGTTAGGGCGACTATGGGTCTGGATGACCATAAGGAACCTCAATCTATCAGGGATACTATGTTTGGGGGCTTGGGCCCCAAAAAGATTAAGGGTTTTGATGTTCATGAAAATGTGGCTTCTGTCATCAAGAATGAATGGAGTAGACCTGACAAAGTTTTTTTATTCCAAATGCCATTAAACGAAAATATCCATTTGGAAAGAAAGCTTCGGCGGACTGGGATAGAGCCCCTAAGCTAGATCTCTAAGAAAGCAAAGATCTCTAAGAAAGCAGCTCTTCCATTTGAGGACTCAGGTTCACTTAGGGATCCTATGGATAAAAGGGCAGAAGTTTACCTGAAGAAAAATTGGGAGGCTACTGCTGGCTCTTTTAGACCCGCTATAGCAGCCACTTCTGTAGCCAGATCATTAAAAGTCTGGATGAATGAGATAGAGGAGCATATTAAAAAAGGTACCCCTAGGGAAGAATTACTTTCCTCTTTCCCAACCCTTTACAATGCCATTGATTTTTTGGCAGATGCTTCAGTGGACTCCCTGAAACTCTCCGCCAGAGCTGCCGCTCTGTCGAATTCTGCTCGCCGAGCTATTGGACTCCCTGAAACTCTCTGCCAGAGCTGCCGTCCTGTCGAATTCTGCTCGCCGAGCTATTTGGCTAAAAGGTTGGAAAGGTGACTCTGTATCAAAGGCCAATCTCTGTGCTATTCCCTGCTAGGGTGAATTTCTTTTTGGACCAATGTTAGATGACCTGCTAGAAAAAGCTTCTGACAGAAAGAAGGGGTTCCCATTTTCAAGCTAACAGCCTCATAAGAGGCCCTTTTGCTCTCAAACGAATAGATTTAATTATAAGAGGAGAGACGCTCCCAGATAATCCTCTAGTGCCACTAAGAGAAATAATGGATTTCTTTTTTCCAGCGGAGAAGCCTCCAAAAAACAACAGCAATGACGACAGAGCCCCAGTTAGGAGGTCGGCTTTCCCTCTTTGCAGAACAATGGCAAAAAATATCAAACAGCCCCTGGATTCTTTCTATCATATCAGAGGGCTACAGAAAAAGCTTCCTGAAGACTCCTCCGGAGAGGTTCGTCTTAACAGACTATCGCTCCAGTCCACAGAAGCTGGAAGCATTGCTTTCGGAAGTTGCTTCCCTATTAAAGAAAAATGTTCTGCGAGAGGTTCCAGCACAAGAGAGGGAAAGGGGATTTTATTCAACTCTCTTTCTTGTAAAAAAGCCAAACGGTACCAACCGTACTATAATAAGTTTTAAGATGCTCAACAAATACCTGGTGTACGAATAATTCCGTATGGAGACAATCAATTCTGTAATTCTGAATCTGTTTCCAGACTGCTACATCGCATCCCTGGATCTAAGGAATGCTTATTACCACGTAGCAATCCATCCCAGCCATCAGAAATATTTGAGTGGCAGTACAGTTTCCGGACAGACTTCTACATGTACAGTTTCAGGCCCTGCCGTTCGGATTATCCCAGGCGCCCAGACTATTTACAAAGATAGTGGCAGAGATGATGGCTCGCCTGAGGGAGAGGGATTTGGTTGTCTTTCGATACTTAGACGACTCTCTCCTTCTCTCCCAGACACCAGAAAAATTAGTCACATTTCCTGGGTCAGGGAAGTTCTAGTAAGGCTGGGTTGGGAAGTCCAATCTAATACCAAGCCAGGTGTGTACCTTCTTGGGGATGACCCTAGATTCTCGGAAGCAGAAGTGTTTTCTTCCCCCTAAAAAAGTGTTCCTACTAATACACAGAGTTTAAGACCTTTTAGCCCTTCAATCCATCTCCCTAAGGGAAGCTATGTTGGTCCTGGGATTAATAACAGCTGCGATCCCAGGGGTGGAATGGGCCCACTTCCACTCGAGACCACTGCAGCTACAGATCTTAGAGGTGTGGGACAGAAATCCTCAATCTTTGGATTCTATCCTTCACCTATCACCTCAGACGTTGAAAGCTCTAGAGTGGTGGACAGTATCATCCAACTTTCAGAAAGGGGTCCTTTGGTTAAGAAAAGAAGTCTTAACTCTGACCACGGACGCAAGCCCCTTGGGTTGGGGAGCCCATGTAGAATCCCTCCTTCTTCAGGGACAGTGGGACCAAGAGACAGCTTCCATGTCTCACAATTTCAAAGAGCTACAGGCTATCCTTATGGCTCTGAGGGAAAGCCTCCACCTCATAAAAAGCAGAAATGTCTTAAAGTTTACTCAGACAACATGACTGCAGTAGCTCACATCAACCGACAGGGAGGGACCAGATCCCCGAGTCTTATGTCTCTAAGCAGGGAAGTTTTCGTGTTAGCAGAACGTTTTCTTTCATCAATTTCTGCAGTTCACTTAAAGGGGACAGAAAATGTAACAGCAGATTTCCTGAGCAGACATCAAATTCACCAGGGGGAGAGGTCCCTGAATCAGCACATCTTCAGCGACATTGTGGCCTTGTGGGGTCTCCCGGTGGTGGATCTCTTCGCCACAAGGGAAAACAGAAAGGTGAATAATTTAGTTTCCTTTTCTACAATCGAGCAGCCCACAGCGGTGGATGCACTGGCTCAGTCATGGAAGGTGGGACTTCTGTATGCCTTCCCTCCTATAAAACTGCTCCTGAGGGTCCTGAGAAAGATTTGAGAGGACAGGGCACTAGTGATTACTATAGCCCCTTTTTGGCCCAGGAGGGTCTGGTTTTCCTGGCTAAGGAAGATGTCAGTGGCAACCTGTGGGTACTTCCTGTCTTCCCGGGACTTCTAAAGCAGGGCCCCATTCTTCACCCACAGGTAGAGAACCTACATCTGACTGCCTGGCTGTTGAGAGGCAGATCCTAAGAATGAAGGGTCTTTTGTAGACGTAATTAATACCCTTTTAGCCAGCCGAAAAACTGTTACCTCTAAGATCTATTTGAGGGTTTGTAGAGCCTTCCAGAGGTCCACGGATAAACCTATTAATGTCCTTGAACCCCCGGATTTACCCTTAGTCCTAAGCTTCCTCCAAGAGAAAAATCTTAGACCTAGTACAATAAAAGTCAAAATTTTTGCCTTCAGTGCCCTCTTTGAGTACAGATCAGCAGATCATCCTTGGATAAAAAGATTCGTCACTGCAATCTCCAGGCTTGCACCAGTCCAGAAGTCCAGAGTTCCTCCCGGGGATTTAAATCTCGTTTTGTCTGCCTAACTGCAGATCCCTTCCAGCCCATTGAGGAAATTCCTATAGAAATTTTGACCTGTAAATTGACCTTTTTACTAGCTATAACATCTGCTAGAAGAGTGAGTGAGATTTTGCCCTTTTCTATCGAAAAACCATATCTTAACATATTAGAGGATACAGTAATTCCTTCCTTCCTTCCAAAGGTTTCATCAGCTTTTCATTGTTAGCAGGACATAGTTTTACCTTTCTTTTGCCCCTCACCAAAAAATCAAAAGGAAAGCGAATTCCATTGCTTAGATGTGAGAAGATGCTTAATTCAGTACCTCTAGGACTGGATATCATCCTCTAAACTTCTAGTTTCCTTTCAGGGCCAAAAGAAGGGTTTTCCTGCGTCTTCACAATCCATTGCCAGATACATAAGACAGGCCAGTTACCTTGTATATTCCTCCAGGGGAGTTCCTCCTCCTGCCGGGTTTGGCGCCACTCGACTAGAGCGGTTTCCACATCCTGGGCAGAACGAGCTTCTGCTTCCATTGACCAAGTTTGCAGAGCAGCTGCGTGGAGTTCGCCACATACCTTTTTTTAGACACTGTAGACTGCAGCTACCTTCTCAGGAGGGTTTAGTTTTTGGACGTAAAGTCCTCCAATGAGTTGACCCACACTAAGTTGATCTCGCTTAGATACCCATGGGTGCTGTCATAGGCGAGGGGGGAAATATAAGATTACAATTACCGGTAATTGTTTTTCCTTGAGCCTATGACAGCACCCGCCTAATACCCTCCCAAAAATATATTTAAAAAAAAAAAATAGATATATGTATATATACACACTTATAGATTTGGGCATATATATTCATAATTTCTGTTTCACTTAAAAAGATAGGTTACATCGTTTTGTTTGTTTGTGGAGTTTTCTGTTTCCTTAGTTCTTGGAATAGTACTGGCATGATGGGGGTTGTACCTCCCTTTTAAAGTGACTGTGCTTCCTGTTTCCTGTCCTGAGGAGAGGGGCGGATGCTATCTATGGGTGCTTTCATAGGCTCAAGGAGAAACGATTACTGGTAAGTGTAATCACATATTTCCCAGCCTTTCTTGTTCTCACCCAGCTTCCTCTGGGTGAAATACACCATTTTAATGGCCCTCTTGCAGCTCCACTGCCACAGTACATATGTTAATTCCTGGGTATGTAACGGAATACAAAGTTGGTTTCAAAGGACTCAGGGTAATTACTCTATGCCATACTTCCTGTTTTAGGTTCACATTATATATTACAGATATGTTCTGATTGACCCTAAAATCGGATACCTTACCAAAGTTGTCAAGTTCTTTTATTAGTTCGGGAATCGAGTAAACTCATTAGTTTGTGGTAGTGGAGCTTGGTGTCATCTCAACCAGGGAGCTGTTTCCTGATGTTATGTCATGGCTCCACACACATTCTCTCTCCACCACCTGGCTAGCTGGGTTTTTTAAAACTTTGGTCAAACACACCCTATCTTCCCTTTGCCCAATCATATGGTTAGCATAGAATGTTATCTGATGTGTCCTGCCAATCCATTTGGTGACCAGAGATACAGAAGTTTGAGGCTCATCTTCACTTAACATAGTTTATAAGGCTGAAAAAAGACATCTGTCCATCTAGTTCAGCCTGTTATCTGCAAGTTGATCCAGAGGAAGGCAAAATAAAAAATAATCTGCGAGGTAGAAGCCAATTTTCCTCACTATAGGGTGAAAAATTACTTCCCGACTCTAATCAGGCAATCAGAATAACTCCCTGGATCAACAACCCATCTCTAGTAACTATAATCTATAATAATATTACACTCCAGAAATACCTCCAGGCCCCTCTTGAACTCCTCAGGCAGAGGGTTCCATAGTCTCACTGCCCTTACCGTAAAGAATCCTCTTCTATGTTTGTGTAGAAACTTACTTTCCTCTAGATGCAGAGGATGTCCCCTCGTCATAGTGACAGTCCTGGGAATAAATAGATGGTGGGAGAGATCTCTGTACTGACCCCTGATAAAATTATACAAAGTTATTAGATCTCCCCTTAGTCGTCTTTTTTTCTAAAGTGAATAAGCCTAATTTTGATAATCTTTCTGGGTACTGTAGTCCACTCATTCCAGTTATTACTTTAGTTGCCCTTCTCTGTACCCTCTTCAGCTCAGCTATCGTATGTCTGCCTTGTTCACAGGAGCCCAGAACTGTACACAGTACTCCATGTATGTTCTGACTTTTGATTTGTAAAGTGGCAGGACTGTGTTCATCACGTGCATCTATGCCACTTTTGGCATGAAGTTCACTAGAGCTTCACAGGTTGCCACTGGAATCCTTTTCCACTCCTCCATGACGACATCACGGGCTGGTGGATGTTAGAGACCTTGCTCTTCTCTACCTTCCGTTTGAGGATGACCCACAGATGCTCAATAGGGCTTAGGTTTGGAGACATGCTTGGCCAGTCCAGCACCTTTGCTCTCAGTTTCTTTAGCAAGGCAGTGGTCATCTTGGAGGTGTGTTTGGGGGCATTATCATGTTGGAATACTGCCCTGTGGCCCAGTTTCTGAAGGGAGGGGATCATGCTCTGCTTCAGTATGTCACAGTACATGTTGGCATTCATCGTTCCCTCAATGAAATGTAGCTCCCCACAGCCAGAAGCACTCATGGCAGTCCCAAATCACGACACTCCCACCACCATGACTGTAGGCAAGAAACACTTGTCTTTGTACTCCTCATCTGGTTGCTGCCACAAATGCTTGAACCAAATAGGTTTATCTTGTTCTCATCAGACCACATGACATGGTTCCAGTAATCCATGTCCTTAGTCTGCTTGTCGTCAGCAACCTGTTTGCAGACTTTATTGTGCATCATCTTTAGAAAAGCCTTCTTTTTGGGACGACAGCCATGCAGACCAATTTGATGTGGTGTGCAGCATATGGTCTAAGCCTTGAGCCTGACCCCGCACCCCTTTATTCTCTGCAGCAATGCTGGCAGCAGTCTATTTTAAATCTGATGTTGAGTATGTGCACTTAACTTCTTTGTTCGACTATGGTGAGGCCTGTTCCGAGTGGAACCTGTCTTGTTAAACTGCTGCATGCTCTTGACCACCGTGCTGCTTCTCAGTATCAGGGTGTTGGCAATCTTCTTATAGCCTAGGCCATCTTTATGTAGAGCAACAATTCTTTTATTCAGATCCTGAGAGAGTTCTTTGCGATGAGGTGCCATGTTAAACTTCCAGTGACCAGTATGAAAGAGTGTGGGAGCAATAAGACCACATGTAACACACCTGTTCCCCATTCACACCTGAGACCTTATAATACTAACAAGTCACATGACACCTGGGAGGGAAAATGGCTAATTAGGCACAATTTGGCCATTTTTACCTAGGGGTGTACTCACTTTTGTTGCCGGCAGTTTAAACGTTAATGACTGTGTGTTGTTATTTTAAGAGCACACTAAATTCACAGTTATACAAACTGTACACTGACTGTATCAAAGTGTCATATCACACTTCAGCCACATGAGGCCTAGCATTGTTATGCATCAGAAGGAACCCTGCATATGGTCTCACTTTAGCCACATAAGGCCTAGCATTGTTATGCATCAGAAGGAACCCTGCATATGGTCTCACAATAGGTCTGAGGTTCTCATCCTGGTACCTAATGGCAGTCAGGGTACCTCTGGCTAGCACATGGAGGGCTGTGCGGCCCTCCAAAGAAGTGCCTCTCCACACCATTACTGACCCACTGCCAAACCGGTCATGCTGGAGGATGTTGCAGGCAGCAGAACTTTCTCCACAGCATCTCCAGACTCTTTCACGTCGGTCACATGTACTCAGTGCAAACCTGCTTTTATCCGTGAAGAGCACAGGACACCAATGTCGAATCTGCCAATCTTGGTGTTCTCTTGCAAATGCCAATCACCCTGCACCGACATCAGGCCTTCATACTCCTGGAGTCTGTTTCTGACAGTTTGAGCAGACACACTGATATTAGTGGCCTGTGGAGGTATTTTGCAGGGCTCTGGCACTGCTCCTCCTGTTCCGCCTTGCACAAAGGAGGAGGTAGCGGTCCTGCTGCTGGGCTGTTGCCCTCCTACTGCTCCCTCCACGTTTCCTGGTGTACTGGCTTGTCTCCTGGTATCTGCTCCATGCTCTGGACACTGTGCTGACAGACACAGCTAACCTTCTTGCCACAGCTTGCATTGATGGGCCATCCTGGATGAGCTGCACTACCTGAGCAACTTCTATGGGTCGTAGACACCGCCTCATGCCACCTTTGACCAGTGCTATCAATGGAGCATTGGTCTGAAAGGGTCATAGTGTCATACTTAACTTTTTTTAACAATCACCAGGTTTCTTTGATGTATAACCAAATAATCAATCCTTGTATACTGATTGTGAACTGCTAAAAAAAATGAATAATTCCTTTCATTAGGGTGTGAAAATCTCATGAATTTATAGATTTTTTTGCAAGTATTTCCTGATTAATCTCAACTGTCTAATTTGTAATGGGGTGGAACCTTTAGTAGTGTCCAATATTCAGTACAAAATGACATTCATATCCCCTCCTAAAATAAATTTACCCTCAACAATTGGATATAACTTAGAAAATACATGTCTGACAAATTTGGACTGATCTACATTTGAGATATATGTTGGCAAAGGTATATATTTGTTCCTTCAGTTTTCCCTTGAATATGACATTGCTACCCTCATTTTCGACACATACTGTATGTCTATAGGGGGGAGAGGTGTGAAAGAGCCCTAAAGAGTGGTGTACTCTTTTTATAACTTAATGATTCTTAAGTTGCTTCTTCTGGACCTATTTTATAGGTCGTCCGTGTGACGTTTGATAAGGTACAATTCTCTTTGTTCTTGTGCGACCAAATTTTCCAGTTGTTCTGCATGTTGGACTATTTGCATGGTCGATTCTTCTAAATTGTTTATACAGCCAAATGCCTGTTTTATATCGGATTTTGTTTCAGCTACTTCTTCCCTCATAGATGCAGTGAATTCTTTGAATATTCCCTCTAAGCAGTCTGCCATAGTCCTTTTTATTACAGTAACCTTGGGCCTCGGTTTATAATGCATTCCTCAGCCCTATGGCCCACCGTCTCCTCCAGGCATTTAATATATTAGCCAACGGCCCTTTTACTTAACAGATATTTTCCAAATTTTTATTTTTGCCTTAACGGAGGCTGTCTCAATTCTTTATGAAGGCCTTAGTGGTTGGGAGTTGCTTCTGGAATTGTTGTGCTTTCAGGGCTTCCGGCCCATCTCCACAAATTTAGGCCGGTGCTTCTGTTTGTGTGCTAGGCTGCATCGCTCAGATGTCAGTCAAACAGATAAAAAGGGTATCCAGATGATCCTCTTGCTGTTCCAGAATGATGCAAGTCACTTGTACATATTAAATGGTAAAACACTCGGTAACCCTGACATGGAAAAGGATCTAGGAATTTTAGTGAACAGCAAATTAAGCTGCAAAAACCAGTGCCAGGCAGCTACTGCCAAAGCCAATAAGATAATGGGTTGCATAAAAAGGGGCATAGATGCCCGTGATGAGAACATAGTCCTACCACTTTACAAATCACTAGTCAGACCACACATGGAGTACTGTGTACAGTTCTGGGCTCCTGTGAACAAGGCAGACATAGGAGAGCTGGAAAGGGTTCAGAGGAGGGCAACTAAAGTAATAACTGGAATGGGGCAACTACAGTACCCTGAAAGGTTATTAAAATTAGGGTTATTCACTTTAGAATAAAGACGACTGAGGGGAAATCTAATAACTATGTATAAATATATCAGGGGTCAGTACAGAGATCTGTCCCATCATCTATTTATCCCCAGGACTGTGACTGAGACGAGGGGACATCCTCTGCGTCTGGAGGAAAGAAGGTTTGTACACAAACATAGAAAAGGATTCTTCACTGTAAGAGCAGTGAGACTATGGAACTCTCTGCCTGAGGAGGTGGTTATGGTGAGTACAATAAAGGAATTCAAGAGGGGACTGGATGTATATCTGGAGTGTAATAATATTACAGGCTACAGCTACTAGAGAGGGGTCGTTGATCCAGGGAATTATTGCCTGATTGCCTGATCGGAGTCGGGAAGGATTTTTTTTTCCCCTTAAGTGGGGAAAATTGGCTTCTGCCTCAAAGGGGTTTTTTGCCTTCCTCTGGATCAACTTGTAGGAAACAGGCCGAACTGGATGGACAAATGTCTTTTTTCGGTCTTATATACTATATTACTATGGTACTATATGTTGAGGCTCTGTAACCAGTTCCGATGTGAGAAATCACTTTTTCAAAGGATCACACCATGGATCAGTACGATGGCGCGTCTGCTCAGTTGCGCGGTAGCTGCACACCCTAATTTGTGGATCAGGCTTAACTAACTGCACACACCAAAATCAGCTGGTTCCTAAGGCAGCCAACTAATATAAATCTGCTACACAGCTTGTGCTCCCTGCAAATTCAGTTATTAAATTACTACCTGACAAATGTTTCTCTCAGGCAACAGCTTATCTCCAGTACGAACAAATGATCCAACATATTTGATCCTTCTTTCCCTGAAATCCTCCTCCAGAGAAAGTTGGCTGTTCAGACCAAAATCATCAAGTTCCTGTGAGGTTCAGATAAGGGTACTTTCACACTGGCGTTTTTGTTTTCCGGCATAGAGATCCGTCGTCGGGTCTCTATGCCGAAAAAATCCTGATCGGGATCATCCCCATGCATTCTGAATGGAGAGAAATCCATTCAGGATGCATCAGGATGTCTTCAGTTCAGGACCGGAACGTTTTTTGGAAGCAGCAAGCTGCGCTTTTTGTTCCGTCCAATAATCCGGAACACTTGCCGCAAGGCCGGATCCGGAATTAATGCCCATTGAAAGGCATTAATCCGGATCCGGCCTTAAGCTAAACGTCTTTTCGGCACATCGCCGGATCCGACGTTTAGCTTTTTCTCAATTGTTACCATGGCAGCCAGTACGCTAAAGTCCTGGTTGCCATGGTAAAATGTAGTGGGGAGCGGGGGAGCAGTATACTTACCATCCGTGCGGCTCCCGGGGCGCTCCAGAGTGACGTCAGGGCGCCCCACACGCATGGATCACGTGATCGCATGGATCACGTGATCCATGGGCATGGGGCGCTCTGACGTCATTCAGGAGCGCCCCGGGAGCCGCATGGACTGTAAGTATACCGCTCCCCCGCTCCTACTATGGCAACCAGGACTTTAATAGCGTCCTGGCTGCCATAGTAACCTGAAAGCATTTCGAAGACTAATCAGGATCCTGATCAGTCTTCTAATGCTTCAGGCGACTTGCGTTCTGACGGATCCGGCGGGACGGAAGTGCCTGCCGGATCCTCAGAACTCAAGTGTGAAAGGACCCTAAGTTGTATGGGTATTTCTTGTTCAATAGTTTTTAATAACCATAAAAATTGATTTAAAGGGTTGTAGAATATCTGATGGTTGGGGTCCGATTCTCGGCACCCCTGATGATCATCAGTTTGAAGAAGTGGCGCCGCTTTTGCGAGTGCTACTTTCTTCCTTGCTTGAATGGGACAAGCATTTGTAATTACACTGCACGTGAGATGCAAGTGAGATTAAGAAGCAGTGCTCGTATGAGCACTGCTTCCTTTTGAAAGAGCTAATCGGCGGTGGTGCCAGGAGTCGAATCCACACAATCAGAAATGAATGACCTATCCTGAGGATACTAATAAACTGCCAAACTAGAGACCGAGAGATTAATTGCCAAAGAGAGCAAAACTAACCCTAAAATGTTTTTCAATTATATAAATGGTAAAAAATATAAACCTGAAGGAGTCGGCCCTCTACATAGCAATGAGGGGGGAGTTGCAGAAAGCGATGAGGATAAAGCCAAGCTATTAAATATTTTCGTCACCACTGTTTTCACTGAGGAAAATAAACTGTCAGATAAAATGCAAAATGTAAAAGTAAATTCCCCTTTAAAAGTGCCCTGTCTGACCCAGGAAGAAGTACAGCAGCGACTTAAAAAGATTAAAATAGACAAATCGCCAGGACCGGATGGCATACACCCCCGTATCCTAAGGGAATTAAGTGATGTCCTAGCCAGACCCTTATTTTTGATATTCACGGACTCCATACTGACTGGGAATGTTCCACCAGACTGGCGTATAGCAAATGTGGTGCCAATATTCAAAAGGGTCCAAAAACAGAGCCTGGAAATTATAGGCCGGTAAGTTTAACATCTGTTGTGGGTAAACTGTTTGAAGGTTTTGTAAGAGATGCTATCTTGGAGTATCTCAATGAAAATAAGCAAATTACACCATATCAGCATGGCTTCATGAGGGATCGGTCATGTCAAACTAATTTAATCAGTTTCTATGAGGAGGTAAGTTCTAGACTTGACAGCGGCGAATCAATGGATGTCGTATATCTGGACTTCTCCAAAGCATTTGACGCTGTACCACATAAAAGGTTAGTATATAAAATGAGAACACTTGGACTAGGAGAAAATATCTGTATGTGGGTAAGTAACTGGCTCAGTAATAGAAAACAGAGGGTGGTTATTAACGGTAGATACTCAGATTGGGTCACTGTAACTAGTGGGGTAACTCAGGGGTCAGTATTGGGCCCTATTCTCTTCAATATATTTATTAATGATCTTGTAGAAGGCTTGCACAGTAATATATCAATTTTTGCAGATGACACTAAACTGTGTAAAGTAATTAACACTGAAGAGGACAGTTTTCTGCTACAGAGGGATCTGGATAGATTGGGGGCTTGGGCAGAGAAATGGCAGATGAGGTTTAACACTGACAAATGTAAAGTTATGCACATGGGAAGGAATAATGCAAGTCACCCGTACATACTAAATGGTAAAACACTCAGTAACACTGACATGGAAAAGGATCTAGGAATTTTAATAAATAACAAACTAAGCTGTAAAAACCAGTGTCAGGCAGCTGCTGCTAAGGCCAATAAGATAATGGGTTGCATCAAAAGGGCATAGATGCCCGTGATGAAAATATAGTCTTACCACTTTACAAATCACTAGTCAGACCACACATGGAGTACTGTGTACAGTTCTGGGCTCCCGTGAACAAGGCAGACATAGCAGAGCTAGAGAGGGTTCAGAGGAGGGCAACTAAAGTAATAACTGGAATGGGGCAACTACAGTACCTCGAAAGGGTATCAAAATTAGGGTTATTCACTCTAGAAAAAGACGACTGAGGGGAGATCTAATAACTATGTATAAATATATCAGGGGTCAGTACAAAGTTCTCTCCCATCATCTATTTATCCCCAGGACTGTGACTGTGACGAGGGGACATCCTCTGCGTCTGGAGGAAAGAAGGTTTGTACACAAACATAGAAAAGGGTTCTTCACGGTAAGACTATGGAACTCTCTGCCTGAGGAGGTGGTGATGGTGAGTACAATAAAGGAATTCAAGAGGGGCCTGGATGTATTTCTGGAGCGTAATAATATTTCAGGCTATAGCTACTAAAGATGGGTCGTTGATCCAGGGAGTTATTCTGACTGCCTGATTGGAGTCGGGAAGGAATTTTTTCCCCTTAAGTGGGGAAAATTGGCTCTACCTCACAGGGTTTTTTTTGCCTTCCTCTGGATCAACTTGCAGGAAACAGGTTGAACTGGATGGACAAATGTCTTTTTTCGGCCTTATATACTATGTTACTATGTTACTATGATAGGTCATCAAAATGTACTGGCTGCACAACCCCTTTAAATGACTGAAAGGCATTGTGAGACTCACCCCCCCTAAAAAATTGTGAGCGTGAAGAAACTGTAGTCCAAAACAAACCTTAAAAACCCTTCTGGTCCAGTGCTAGTCCCAACCCTGTATTCACAGTGGAGTAAAATGATAATAACATAATACAATACAATAATATATTGTTTTCCTTTGTCTATCTTTCACCTCATCTGTTTTATTTTAGAAGCGTCTGGGTGCTGTGTCTTGCCTCCAACTAATTATTGAAACATTTCAAATAGATGACAGCATAATAGTTATTGGAGGGTATGTATGCTTTACAATATTGTAATGGTACAGTTTTTTTATATGAAATGTTCTCTGACTATGGTTGCCAGTGAATAATGTTAAAAGTATATTTCACCTTTTTAAAAGGAGTTTCCATTTTTTCTAAATGATGGCTTATGCTAGGATACTTGCTGATTAGCTGTTTGGTTGTAGCTTTGGCTCCAGAACTAGACAGCTCAATCAACCTTGTAATGGAGAGATAGATCATTAATATCGGATCGGCAGGGGTCTGACTACCGACACCCCTGCTGAACAGCTTTTTGAAGAGAAGGCTGCGTTCATATGAGTGCTTCCTTTTCTGCTCTGTTTTCCTGTTTGCCGCACCAATTGTAGTGGTGAGTGGGTGTAATTACAAGTATGGCATCCCTATTCACTTCTGTGGGATGGCTCTGTCTGTTCAAGTGCATAGGACAGAGTTGTCCCATAAAAGTGAATAGGGACACCATACTTGTAATTACACCTGCTCACCACTGCAATTGTTTCAGCAAGCAGGTAAACACAGCTGCTCTCTCTTCAAACAGCTGATCGGTAGGGGTTCCGGGTGTTGGACCCCCGCCGATCTGATATTGATTAACTATCCTGAAGATGGGTCATCAAAATAGTAAAAAGCAGACAACCCCTTTAACTAGAAATGCAACCCTTCCACTCTTGTTGCGCCCTAAGTAATAGCCTACTGTTGCCCGTTGTGCTACCCAATGCCCCCAAATACTTTCATATCGTACCATACAGATAGTACTCCCATAGTAATGGTGCTCCCAGACTGCCCAAATAGTGATAGTACCCCCAGTAGCAAGAATGCTCCCCAGGACTGCCCCCATTAGTAGTAAGGCACTCATTATTGTGCCCCATAATAATAATGCCTTCACAGAACCTTCCAGTAGTAATAATGCCCCCACAGTGCCCCAAGCAGTAAAAAGGCCCAACTATAGTGCCCCCAGCAGTAACAAGGCCCTTCTGTAAGGCACCCCTTTATAACCCACAATAGTAATCCAATTTATAAGGTACCCCTCCAGACCCCACAGTAGTAATAAGGCCCCATTTAGTAGCACCAGTATTTATAAAGCCCCACTGTAGTGCCCCTGTAGTTATAAAGACGCCCTGCAGTGCTCCCTGTATATAATACCCCTCCTTCCCCCATGTAGTTCCAGTATGTATAATGTCCCTCTCGTAGTGCCCTCAATTATTATAATGCCACTCTGCAGTGTTAGTATGTATAATGCTCTCGACTCCCCTGTAGTCCCTCATACTATGATGCTCCCTATAGTGCTAGTATGTATAATGCTCTGACACCCCCCTGCAATGGCCATTGTAGTATAATGCCCCCTGTAGTATAATGGACCCTGAAGTCCCCCTGTAGTATAATGCACCCCTGTAGTATAATGTGCCCCTGTAGTCCCCCTGTGGTATACTGCACCTCCTGTACTAAAATGCACACCTTTAGTTCCCTACTTAATATAGGTCCCCTCCTATAGGGATTTTAGATATAATGCTTTTCCCCCGTAGTTCTCTACTTAGTATAATGACCCCTGTGTGGTTGTATATAATAATGATCTCCCCACTTGTATCCTCAGTAGTGCCAAGATAAATATATATAAAAAAAAAAAAACATTAAGTACTTACATGTGTCACTCTCTATGCCACTGTCTGAGATGCAGGCCATCTGCTGTGAGCTGCGTTGCCGCCTCCCTGCGCAGGCAGTTACAATGACATCACCGCAATCTCCTGCACCAGGTCTCAGATGATGCAATTACGTGACCGAGATCTGGCACAGGAGATTGTGATGGTGGCATCGTAACCTACTGCGCCGTTCTACTACCTCATAGGCTTCAGGCCTAGTTGCCTGAGGCTTATGAGGCTGAACGGTGGGGATGGGAACCATAGGCTCCCGTGCCCTGCTGCAAAGAGCCACCCTCTGAGGCAGTTTGGCTGCTGCCCATGGCAGAAGTGGCCCTGGGCAGCCCTAAATATCTACTGGGGACCAGCCAAGAGGTATATGCCACCCTGTAAATCGGCCCAGCCCACCCCTGATATTAATGTATATAATAGGTACAGTGTATATCTCTTATATATATATATATATATATATATATATATCTATATATAAAAATGAATTTCTGCGACCAAACGACTGGACCGATCTTCACCAAATTTGGCACACGGGTACATCAGGTGTCCTGGAAGGTTTTAGACCGGGTCTCAGCTCTCTAGGACGTACCGTTCCTGAGATATTCCCAAAAAATGACCTGCTTATAAACAATACAAGGCAGCAAAGCCTTAACTTGAATTCAAACTGTCACTTACTGCTCCCTGACAGTTAACCAGGTAACCATAACAACTCAGCCAAGTCTCATCACTGCTCTAGATGACGTTTAAAGGAAATCTGTCACCAGGATAATCGCTATTGAAGTAAAACCATGGCCTAATAGCACTAAGTACCTTATTTCCTGAGGTTTCCATAACAACTCAGCCATTTCTCTTCACTGCTGCAGGTTAGCTTTAAAGGGGCAGAGCGCTGTGGATGATACTGTTAAGGGGGCAGAGTGCTAGGGAGGTCACAGTTCAGGGGGAAAGTAGGGTGGCCATTCAAGTCACCCTTAAAACCCTGCCCCCAGGTCCAGATAAGCCACACCTCTGATTTGGTTAGGCTACACCCCCTCCAGAGGTGGGACAGTGATTTTCTCCCTGCAGCTCACATTCAGACAGAACAGTGCTGTTGTCTTACAGTGAACTGTTTAAAAGGACACGCCCCCGATCCTGATAGGCCACCCCCCCTCCCACTAAGCAAACAGTGAAAAATGAAGTTAAAAATCAACTTCTGTTAGCTGCAGAGATGAGAGGGACGGTGACTTTATCTCTGCAGCCCACACTCGGAGAAGATAGTGCTGCTGTCATGAGCTGTTGAAAGGCCACGTCTCTGATTCGGTTAGGCCATGCCCCCTCCCCTCCTGAGGTGGGAGGGAGGGTGATTTTCTCCATGCAGCTCACATTCAGACAGAACATTGCTGCTGTCTTAGAGAGAGCTGTTTAAAAGGACACACCCCCAATCATGTTAGGCCACGCCCCCTCCCACTAAGCGAACAGGGATTGAAAAAATAAAGTTAAAAATCAACTTTTAGGTCCGCTAAGCCAGTGTTTCCCAACCAGTGTGCCTCCAGCTGTTGCAAAACTACAACTCCCAGCATGCCCGGACAGCCTTTGGCTGTGTGGGCATGCTGGGAGTTGTAGTTTTGCAACAGCTGGAGGCACACTGGTTGGGAAACACTGTGCTAAGCCACACCCCCGATACGTTTAGGACACACCCCTCCTCCTCTGCAGCCAATGAGTATTGACAAATTGAAGTTAAAAATCAACTTCTGTCAGCTGCAGAGGTGGGAGGGACGGTGACTTTCTCTTTGCAGCTCACACCGTACTGCTGTCTTAGATTAAGATGTTCAAACAGACACGCCCCAATCCAGTTAGGCCACGCCCTCTCCCACTCAGCCAACAGGGATTGAAAAAATAAAGTTAAAAATTAACTACTAGGTACACAGCTCAGCAGACAGGATATGATTAGATACACAGCTCAGCAGACAGTATCACACAGGATAGAATATTAGATACATGCTCAGCAGACAGTATCACACAGGATAGAATATTAGATACATGCTCAGCATACAGTATCACACTGGATAGAATATTAGATACACGCTCAGCAGACAGTATCACACTGGATAGAATATTAGATACACGCTCAGCAGACAGTATCACACAAGATAGGATTAGATACACAGCTCAGCAGACAGTACCACACAACATAAGATTAGATACACAGCTCAGCAGATGGTATCACCCAGGGCAGGATTAGATACACAGCTCAGCAGACAGTGGGGCGGGTACTATAGAGGTCACTGTTATGGGGGATACTGTTGATATCTTTTTACGACACACGGAAACATGAAACGAAATAGATGAAATATACCCGTGCGAAGCCGGGTCCTTCTGCTAGTATGTATATATATATATATATATATATATATATATAATTAGCTTATTCAGACGGACATATTTTGGGTCTCTGTGAGTCTACACAAACTATACTGGACAGTGTATAGTCCCAAAAAAAATATGACCGCCTGAATAAGCTGTAATGGCAGGAAGTATAACAAAGTAATCACTTTTGACCTGCTAAATCCCCTGGCATACCAGCACTGACATTCAGGAGGTCCCCACCAGTCTTATTTTACTTACCCTGCAGTGATGAAGCTTGACTGCCGTGGTCATGTCAATGTACAGCATGTCAGCACGTCTGCAAATATATAAAAGGCGAGTATGATAGGAGAGTATTTTATCACATTCCCTACTATTATGCAAATTCCTAAAACGCCCAATAAGCGCTATGCACACAATGGAGTACACTTTCTCCCATAATATTCATGCTCAAAGTAGAGGAGGTTGCTTACAAGTTTGCCCAGCCTTTCCTAGCTACACCCCTGATGCTACACATTCTATTTAACTACTGTATTTTTCGCCCTATAACATGCAACGGCCCATAAGACACACCCAGGTTTTAGAGGAGGACAATAAGACAAAAATATTTTTAATTAGTCCACAGGTCAGACCACCAATCAAACCCCCAATGTTAATAAGACCCCAACAAGACCACAGATCAGATCCCCAATCAGACCTCAATGTGAATTACCCCAATCAGACCTCAGATAAGAGTCCCATGCTTCTCATCAGCCCCTAGCAGTCTCATATCAGCCCCCATTGCCTCATATCAGCCCCAGCAGCCCCCACTGCCTCTCATATTAGCCCCAGCAATCCCCATTGCCTCATATCGGCCCCCAGCAATCCCCATTGCCTCATATCAGCCCCCATTGCCTCTCATATTAGCCCCCATTTCCTCAGATCAGCCCCCAGCAGCTCCATATTGCCTCAGATCAGCATCCAGCAGCCCCATATTGCCTCAAATCATCCCCCAGAAGCCCCATATTGCCTCAAATCATCCCCTAGCAGCCCCATATTGCCTCAAATCATCTCCCATCAGCCCCATATTGCCTCAAATCATCCCCCAGCAGCCCCATATTGCCTCAGATCATCCCCCCATCAGCCCCATATTGCTTCATGTTTTATAAAATAAAAAACCCACTTACCTCTCTTGCTCCTCTCTTGCACCGCCCGCGATCTTCTTACTCCTGCTGTCGGCTGTGCTGTGAACTGGCGCGCACAGCGTGAGGTAACAAAGTGCCCTCACACTCTGCGCAGTAAATGCACAGCCAATAGCTGAGGACCAGGAAGCGGTGAGTACTGAGCCTTCACCGCTTCCTGATCCTCCATTATGGAAGCGCTCATTAGTATTCACGCCATAAGACACAGGGGAGTTTTCCCCCCCATTTAGGGGGGAAAAAATGCATCTTATGGGGCGAATCTTTACTTGACATATATATTAGTAGAAAGACTGATGTAATTAAATGGGTTCTGCATTTTGGAATTTGCAGTTTGAATATTGGGGTCTGGAATTGGGTTCGTAATATTGGTTTCTGGTTGGAGATTAATTTAGGGGTCTAGTTTGTAATTAAAATTAATTTAGATAACTAAATTCTGGTCTGATTAATTTTGTGGACTTCTTATAAGACGCCATCATAGTGATGTGGGCGAAGCTTCTGACTACAATCATACCTGCAACTGAGTCTGATCTGTGCACAATTCTTTTGTATAGTCTGCAAGGTGATGACACTCTGTATAGGACAGGTGTAGGTCAGGTATATGACAAAATATATATGGATATTGTTTTGTTTTTAAATAAGGTAGTATTAAAGAGGTTCTGTAGTTCTTTTTAACTGATGATCTATACTTACTTTATGTTGACATCATTTTGGTAATGTAATTTTATTTTTTTTAGGACGTTAGAAGGTTTCGAATTTTTTAAAAGCAATTTTTGAAATTTTTTAAGAAAATTTCCCAAATAAACTTTTTTAAGGACCAGTTCAGTTATGAAGTCGCTTTGAGGAGCTCACATAATAGAAACCACCCATAAATGACCCCATTTTAGAAACTACACCACTGAAACTATTAAAAACTGGTTTTAGAAATGTTGTTAACCCTTTAAGTATTCAACAGGAATTAAAGCAAAATAGAGGTGAATCTTCAAAATTTCACTTTTTTTTGCAGATTTTCCATTTTAATACATTTTTCCCTGTAATACATTGAGGGTTAACAACAAAACAGACCTCAATATTTAAAGGGCTTCTCCAGGAATTAAAAAAAAATAAAAATGCTTACATATTATTTTATAATAAATATATTCACAAATACCTATTAAAGGTATTAGAATGGTTTGTTTTGTCTAGGGAGCAATCAATAGGAGAAATAAAATAGCCGCCATCCTATCAGTAAACACAAAACATGTCCTAATCACACAGGAGGACAAGTTACTTCACCACAATGAGCCATAGTGCTTCCTCAGCCTCCTCTCTGCACTGCTTGTCAGGAATCATGATCCTGAATACAGGTGGCTCTCTGTGGGAATGGAGATGATGAGGAGACCTGAGAGGAAGGTGACGTGTGGCTAATGAGCAGCAGCACTTGTATGCAGTCTCCATTACCACAACAACACATTACCACAGTCTGTCCTGTCCGTTCTCTCTGTACTTCATGTTTCCTCATGAACTAAATCCCCCAGAGATTCAGCTAAAGTTCTTATTTGTATTCAGGATCATAATCCCTGACAAGTAGAGAGGAGGAGGATAAGGCATCTCTTTACCTCAGTGTTGTAGTAAGTCCATTTTGTTTCGCCTGATGACTGCTCCCCGCACAAAACGAGTCATTATAACTAATGAAAGGTATTTGGGAATATATTTATAGTAAAAGTATGTATAGTACCGATATATATGGGCATGTGACAGGGCTCAGAAGGAAAGGAGCGCCATATTATTTTTGGAGGGCAGATTTTGCTGGAATGGTCTTTGGGCACCATGTTGCATTTTAAGAGACCCTGATGTTTCCCCACAGCGAAAACCCCCAAAAAGTGACCCCATTTTGTAAACTACACCACCCAAAGAATTTTTAAGGGGTGCAGTGAGCACTTGACCCAACAAGGGTTTCATAGAATTTATAATACTTGGCTGTGAAAATGAAAATTTGTCAAATTTATTTTGTACAAGAGAATGGTACTTTGGGCCCAAACTTTTTTTTTTTTTCACAAAAGATAACAGGAGAATATCCCCCCACAATTTGTTACTCATTTTCTGCTGAATACAGTAACACCCCAATTGTGGTTGTAAACTGTTATTTGGGGATACTCCAGTGCTCAGGACGGAAGGAGCGGCATCTGGATTTTCTAACGTGGAATTTTCTGTCATGGTTTTTTTACATTTTTTTGTTGATTGAGCTGTGTGGGGGCTTAATTTTTTGCAGGACAAACTGTCGTTTTTATTGCCACAATTTTTGGGTAACAAATGACAAGACAGGTGCACACTGCAGTCTTACTAAGCCCTCAAACTGATGTTAAAATTGAGAGATTGGTCAACATATACTGCTGTGGAGGACATGTCTAAGCCTGAGCACCACGCCAAGGTTTCTCAAGTAGCTCGGGACCTAACACTCACCTACCTGTGCCGTATGGCTAATACCAGGGGCCAGTGGGCTAAATTACAGGAGTGTAATGGCCGACTCTTAGCAAACTTCCCAATTACCTCCAGCATGCAGCCATGCCTGCAATGGGAGGAGGGAGAAGGCTGTGAGCCCCACCCAAGACTGGCTGATATGGCCCAGGCCTCACAGGTGCACCTAAATGTAGCCTGTGGATTCATGTACATTTGGCTTTCTGGTCGCTTTTATATAATTTTTTGGGGAGGTAAAGTCCCAAAAAAGATGTTTGGTAAAAAGCTCAGGAACGCTCCAGTCACTAGATCAGTGAGCTCCACGCTAGACAGGTACCTATCCCGTGGTCCCGCTGTTCCTCCAGTTGCGCGTGGCTTGTTCCCGCCGACGGCCATTAAGGATTGTGTTGGCGCAGCACCTGCCGTGCGTCCTCAGTCACAGGACTTCCTGCAAAGTGGGCTACGACAAGCGCCGCTACTGCGCCTGTCCGCAGAAGCAAGGGAATTTATTCCCCAGTTGTCCAAGTACAGGGGTAGTGAGGAGGCATTAACAGGCTCCCACATTCAAACTTGCCTGGCAGCAGCCATGCCGCCTAAACTAGCAGCCAAGCAGAAGCAGACAAGGCAAGCAGCGACACCCTCACAATGTCGCCGTGACCCCCCAGGATACAACCTGTAGAACGACATGATGAAGACAATGCAGGCTGGGAGCAACTTTCAGATGCAGTTAAAGGTTGAGAATAATGGGTGTTGCCACCATCACAGACCTCCATAATACTTCAGCAGACCTTACAACATTTACCTGCTAAAGAGGATTTCAAGGTCCTAATAGCAGAGGTGAGAAGCACTTGTAAATCTGAAATATCCTCTCTACGCAAAGATTTTAAACAGATGTCTGGCCGCATTGATGCTATAGAAACAGACCATGACAATACTCGCAGATATATTAGTCACCTACAATCTGCTATTACCTGTTACTCTCGAAATATCAGGGATCAGTCCCGTCACCTGGAAGATCTAGATAACAGAGGGTGTAGAAATAATATCCGAATAAGAGGTCTGGCTGAAACGGATAGGAATCTACATGATCTGTTGGAAGAACTTTTTAACACAGTGCTGGGCTTGCAGCCGCCCCAGGCTATTAAGCTAGACTGGGCCCATAGGGCATTGCGCCCTAAAAATACCTCTGCACAGCCTCTTGATTTCATCTGCTGTGTCCATGACTTCCAACTCAAAGAAGCTATCATGACCAAAGCTCGCTCCCTGCGAACCGCTGAGTTCAATGGTACGGCCATGCAATTTTATCAAGACCTTTCCTGGCTGACATTACAGAAAAGATCACTGCAGTCCCTGCTAAACTGCCTGTGGGGGGTACCCTTTCGTATTGCTGGTGTCGAAAAATGGCAAGACATCCGTCCTGAGGTCCCACTCGGGCCTACCAATGTTCTGTTCTGCTTTGGACATTTCCATTCCTCCCATTGATGACTGGGAAATCCCCGAACCACCACCTGTTCCTGCTCCGATCTGGCGCACGGCTCGACAAAAGAGCCGTGCGATGGCTCTCCACCACAAAACGAACTGTCCGAACAAGGTCCCCGGGATGCACCTACCTGAATATAACATCTGGGAGAAGATTCTCACTGATCGTGACCTGTTAAAAGACACAGTATTGAGCGGCGTCTCTGAAGTCTCTAGAGACTGTCTCATTGTCTACGAAGTTTGACATGTTTTTTTACGTTCTCTTGTTCTTTTTACTTTTTGTATCCGCACTTCGTATTGGAGGGCGTTCAGTCATGCCCCTACAAATGGGATATTTTTTCCTACCCTTTGTTGTTCCCCTGTCCTCCTTGTGGATGGAGGAGGAACACAGGGTGACTTTAAAATCGCCTAGTATGCCCTATTGATCTCTATCTGGGTACTGTTACCCGATGACTGGAAGAATCCATGGTTTTATGTTAGATACATACTGCATTATTATGCTAACTACTTATGGTCTTGTGTATTCCCTCCTTTCCCAATGTGCTTTCCTCCCACCCCCCCCCACACATTCACACACATATCGTCGTCTCAAGTTTACCGCCCTTCCGTTGGCGACTCCTGATTGGTTTCCTTGATCTTCATTCTCCTGGAGGGAAACTCTGCACATCATTAACAGCAAGTATGGAACTTTTTACACACTTACAAAATGATTAAATGTCTCTCACTAAATGTAAAGGGCTTTAATTCCAATACCAAACGGAAATTAGCCCTCAATGAATGTCGCTCCCAAAAAGCAGATATAGTTTTCCTACAGGAGACTCCTTTTGATCGTAAAACCAGTGTCAGGCAGCTACTGCCAAGGCCAATAAGATAATGGGTTGCATCAAAAGGGGCATAGACGCCCGTGATGAGAACATAGTCCTACCACTTTACAAATCACTGGTTAGACCACACATGGAGTACTGTGTACAGTTCTGGGCTCCTGTGAACAAGACAGACATAGCAGAGCTAGAGAGGGTTCAGAGGAGGGCAACTAAAGTAATAACTGGAATGAGGGATCTACAGTACCCTGAAAGGTTATCAAAATTAGGGTTATTCACTTTAGAAAAAAGACGACTGAGGGGAGATCTAATAACTATGTATAAATATATCAGGGGTCAGTACAGAGATCTGTCCCATCATCTATTTATCCCCAGGACTCTGACTGTGACAAGGGGACATCCTCTGCGTCTGGATGAAAGAAGGTTTGTACACAAACATAGAAAAGGATTCTTCACTGTAAGAGCAGTGAGACTATGGAACTCTCTGCCTGAGGAGGTGGTGATGGTGAGTACAATAAAGGAATTCAAGAGGGGACTGGATTTATTTCTGGAGTGTAATAATATTACAGGCTATAGCTACTAGAGAGGGGTCGTTGATCCAGGGAGTTATTCTGACTGCCTGATTGGAGTCGGGAAGGAATTTTTTTTTCCCCTTAAGTGAGGAAAATTGGCTTCTGCCTCACAGGGGTTTTTTGCCTTCCTCTGGATCAACTTGTAGGAAACAGGCCGAACTGGATGGACAAATGTCTTTTTTCGGTCTTATATACTATGTTACTATGTTACTATGTAGTGATATGTTTAAATTTGCTGTTAAATCATACCCGCGAATATATTCTGCATCTGCGGACAGAAAGATAGCAGGAGTAGCTGTTCTCTTGTCTGCCAATTGCGTACTACAAGTTGAGTCCTGTGTCTCTGACGTAAATGGACGATTTATTATCCTCAAAACTACTCTCCGTGGTACTCCACTGATACTTTGTAACATCTACAGTATGCTCCGAACAAAGACCAAATCCCGCTCCTGAATAAGGTATTCCTAAAACTCACTCACTACCTCCCAACAGCAATGATTATAGGGGGAGATTTTAACATTTCCTTCTCTGAACATATGGATAGAATGTCTATTACTGGGACTACTCCTACACATTCTCAGCATAGACACTCGCGTCTTTTCAGGCATCTGGTCCGGAAGTTTGCACTATATGACCTGTAGTGAATAAACTACCCTACATCTAAGTCTTACACATTTTATTCTCATCCGCATCGTATACACACTCGTATTGATTATTTTTTTTAGCAATGTCCCCACTCTGGAAGCCCTGTCCAGACTTAATGCACACTCCTGCACAATTCCGATTTAAAAATATTCACTAAAACTTTCATACTAGCTTCCTCAATTAATACATAAGGACCAAGTGGGATTGGTGGTGGGTCGTCAGGATGGGCATAATACAAGGAGAACTAAAGATTTGATAGATGTCATCAACAAACGTGGTAACCAAGCCTTATTGTTAAGTCTTGATGCAGAAAAGGCGTTTGACATCCTGAGTTGGCCTTTTATGTTCTCCACCTTGCAAGCATTTGGCATTAGGGGACCTTTCCTCACTGCATTTCGTATGCTCTATACCCAACCCATGGCCACCATTAAAATGACTCATGCCCAATCTGATGCGTTTCCCATACATGATGTTACGATTAAGGGATGTCCGCTTTCCCCTCTCCTTTTCATATTATGTATTGAGCCCTTAACCGCTGCTATTATATCTCACCTGGACATACATGGGGTTAAAATTAGCCAAGAAGAATTTAAGGTTACTTTAACAGATTTACACACTACTCTCCCAAACCTTTTTCACTTATTGAAAGTGTATATTAGGTTATCTGGATATAAAGTGTCTTACCACTAAACCTCTCCCCCAAAAGATTGGCTATAATACCAACTAATTTCCATTTTCATTGGAATGATAAGACCTTACGCTATTTGGGAGTAGAATTAACCCCACATATATATATATATATATATATATACACCCATAATTTTCCACCCCTTTTCCAAGAAGTTAAAGCACTTATGAACAAGTGGATGTCCTTGCCTAAATCTCTGTTTGGTCATATAGCGACGGTTAAGATTTCTATTTTGCCTAAACCAGGCATGTCCAAACTCTGGCCCTCCAGGTGTCGCAGAACTACAACTCCCATCATGCTCTTCTGTAGGTTGATAGCTGTAGGTTGTCAAGGAGTGATGGGAGTTGTAGTTTTGCAACATCTGGAGGGCCGGAGTTTGGACATGCCTGGCCTAAACTATTATACTTATTCGAAACCCTTCCAATCCCACTTCCTGGAAAAGAGCTGTGTACAGTTATAGGGAATGGGAAACGACATAGAATAGCATGTAGTACTCTTACTGCTCTTAAAACACATGGGGGATTGGCAGTTCCAGATACTACTGGGCTACACACCGAAGAAGACTTCCAGCGTGGTCCAACCTTTATGCTTATTCTAGATGGATGGAAATAGAAAAAATGTGGATTGCACCCATACACCCCAGCTCCATGATATGGTCCCCTGTACCGACTGTGTTAATCCGGGGACTACTAGGGCCAATGTCTTTCACTTATAATATTTGGCAGACTTGTAAACAATGATTTTCCTTAGTGTCTGATAGGTCTATGACTTCTATTTTATTTAACCCGCTATTTCCATCGGGCATGCAGGCTTCTTTTCTCAAACACTGGTTTCCTAACAAGATATTTCATTTTGCGGATATGGTAGATTATAGAACATTGAAACTACTACCGTTTGACACCTTGAAAACTACATTCCAAATACCGGAATCCTCTAGATACCAATACATACAAATGCAACATTTTTTTACTGGTTTGTTTAAATCCTCACAAGTATCTATCCCAAAATCGTAAGCTCTCGGACTCGACTAGGGGACTTATCTCTAAGATTTTTATTATTCTATCTTCCCTTTCAGGTCCTACACACCTATCAGACGCCAATATATGTCTAAGTGGGAAACACTCTTAAAACGAAATGTCTCCCCAGGAGAATGGCAGCTGATCTGGAAAAGAGCGGCTTTGACCTCTTTCTCTATCACTCAGAGAAAAACATAGGCCTCATGCACACGACCGTTGTTGTGGTTCACGTCCGACCCGCATATTTTGCGGCTCAGGCGAGGACCCATACACTTCAGTGGGGCCGCAAAAGATGCGGACAGCACTCCGTGTGCTGTCCGCATCCGTTGCTCCGTTCCGTGCCCCTGCAAAAAAATAGAGCAAGTCCTATTTTTGCCCGTTTTGCGGACAAGAATAGGCATTTCTACAATGCGCTGCGTTCAATGTGGAGCAGCTTCCGTGTTTTGCGGATCCGCGGTTTGTGGACCGCAAAACACCAATGATCGTGTGCATGAGACCATAGTAACATAGTATATAAGACCGAAAAAAGACATTTGTCAGTTCAACCTGTTTCCTACAAGTTGATCCAGAAACTCTTATAAAATACTGATGTTTTGGTATCATACCCCACAATTATTAAGGCATCTTAATCCCAGCATTACAGACAGGTGTTGGAGGTGTGGAACAGAGTGGGTTCACACAGACACATCTTTTGGGAATGTCCTTTGATAAACCCATTTTTCAAACTGACAATCTATCCTACTTCAACTTTTAGATGTTAAGTTCCCCTTAGACCCTTTTTTTTTAATATGCCTAAAATAAATATGTATTGACCGCAGCTAGATGTCTTATTGCTAGTTTCTGGAAGAGAACAGATTCACCAACCCACCTTGACCTTATTGCTAGTGTTATGGACATTAGTGAACGTGTGCTCCCGGACTACCATTGACTGTAATAGGGGGCGGGGCGGAGTTCCGGCGGAGGCACGGCAGCGCACGCTGAGAGGCCGCCGGAATAAAACTACGGAACAGCCTGCCAGAGGTCCGTGCCGCTAGTGTGAAAGTAGCCTCACATTGTGTTTTTTGAGTGGTGAAGTAACTAAAAAAGCTGTTTTGGCGTAATGTTTATTTTTTTCCATAACTGACACGGCGATATCAAATATGTCTATTTTATTTAATTTTTTCTATTTTTAACATTTTTTAATTACTTAATTGGGGGGGGAAATTTTGACATGTGAAACTTTTTTTTTTTTTATAAAACACTTTATTATGATTTTTTTTTTTTTTTTTACACTTTGTGTCCCCCATTAGGTCACACAAGACTTCTGGGGGACATATAACTTCACTTTTCTTTTTTTCAATATTGAGTTCTCTTGTAACTGGGGCCCCAGTTACAGTGGAAATACACCTCTAGTACAGCATAATACAGTCTAGTCTATGGAAGACCCATCAGCTCCTCCAGTCTCCTGGCCCTGTCGGTCTTTTTTGGACTGATATTCTTTATGATATCCGATTTTTTATGTTGTTATTGTTTCGTATTTTATTTTATTTAAAATTGTCCCCATTAAAGGGGTTTTCTCACTTCAACAAATGGCATTTATCATGTAGACAGAGTTAGTACAAGGCACTTACTAATGTATTGTGATTATCCAGATCAGGGTTGTCAACCATTATTTTTCTTTATTCTGGATAAGTTATCCAAAAATCACAGGCAGACATTTTTTATGGACAAATTGGAAACCCATAATGAATAATAAAGATTAGCCCTATAGCTCAATATACTGATAAGAACATAACCAGTATTAACTGGAAACTATGAAATAATATTATTATTATTATTATTATCATTATTAAAATAACCTGCTCTACTACTACCAGCCTAAGAAAAATCACATACAAAAAAAGTCACCTATTTATCGACTGTCTAGGAATTTCTGTAAAGTTGGAAACCCTGGTCCATATTGCTGACTTTTTTCCTTTACATTATACACTGCTTATTTCCAGGGGCTAAACCCATTGCTGCAGCGCAGATACTAGATGGCTGGTATGGGAGCCGCTGTGCATGTGTGCCTATGCGGGCTCCCACCATCCCAGCCACCCGGCTGTTGCTTTTTCTTATACTTTGTAAGCATGGCCATAACTTCTGGATTGTAGGGTGGCCGTAACTCCTAAATACAAGCAGTGTATAATATGATGGAAAAATAAATCAAGCCAGCAAAAGAGGCAATATAGACAATCAAAATACATTACTAAATGCCTTGTATTAAGGGTTGTCTCACTTCAGCAAATGACATTTATAATGTAGAGAAAGTTAATAAAAAGCATTTACTAATGTATTGTTATGGTCCATATTGCTTCCTTTGCTGGTTAGGTTCTTTCTTTCACCAAATTATACACTGCTCATTTCCATGGTTACAACCACCCTGTGATCCAGCAATGGTGGCCATGCTTGCACAATATAGAAAAAAAGCGCTAGCATCTCTGGTGTCCAGGACCATGGGAGTGCGCGTAGTCCAGCATTTTTTTTTATAGTGTGCAAGCACAGCCATCGCAGCTGGATTGCAGGGTGGTCATAACCATGGAAACGAGCAGTGTATGTGATGGAAAAGTGGCTGCTGAGAACCAGCATCATAATCATTGCAGCACAGGCTTTGAAAAGAGTCAAATCTATTTGAGAAGAGTCATGGTTATTCATAATCTCCTGCACTCTCACCCATCTGATTGCTGATGATTGGCAGTTCTCTCCTAGACAGAAAGGGAGAAAACTAGGTAGAAGACTGTCAGTCATCAGCAGGTGCCAGCAGGTTAGCCAGAATCCTACTCCACACTGATGAGGGGCAACACCCTGAAACAGCTGTCTGTGGATGGATACCTAGCTTAGGTTTTCCCTGTCACATCCTTAAAGCTTGTAAAAAAGTGGGATCTTGACATAGGGGCCGCTTAATATGGTGGATTTGGTGATCTCTGTAATGGAGACACCCCTTTGCTTGGTTTTCCTTCCTTTGAGGGATATCTGGCTTTCATTGTGTTGTAGACCCATAACTGGGGCTCCACATTTGTTTTGCATATTCCTGTTTCCCAGGGAACTTTGCACTTCGGATTGCTGTGTTGAGACTCTTAAGTGAGGCTCCGCGGTGTTTTTTGTAGCTGGTCTCCCTGAGATCAGCTATTGTTGTGCTTGTGTTTGAGTAGTCTCCGAGGCATTGCTCCCGGTTAGCCAGAATCCTACTCCACACTGATGAGGGGCAACACCCTGAAACAGCTGTCTGTGGATGGATACCTAGCTTAGGTTTTCCCTGTCACATCCTTAAAGCTTGTAAAAAAGTGGGATCTTGACATAGGGGCCGCTTAATATGGTGGATTTGGTGATCTCTGTAATGGAGACACCCCTTTGCTTGGTTTTCCTTCTTTTGAGGGATATCTGGCTTTCATTGTGTTGTAGACCCATAACTGGGGCTCCACATTTGTTTTGCATATTCCTGTTTCCCAGGGAACTTTGCACTTCGGATTGCTGTGTTGAGACTCTTAAGTGAGGCTCCGCGGTGTTTTTTGTAGCTGGTCTCCCTGAGATCAGCTATTGTTGTGTTTGAGTAGTCTCCGAGGCATTGCTCCTGGTTAGCCAGAATCCTACTCCACACTGATGAGGGGCAACACCCTGAAACAGCTGTCTGTGGATGGATACCTAGCTTAGGTTTTCCCTGTCACATCCTTAAAGCTTGTAAAAAAGTGGGATCTTGACATAGGGGCCGCTTAATATGGTGGATTTGGTGATCTCTGTAATGGAGACACCCCTTTGCTTGGTTTTCCTTCTTTTGAGGGATATCTGGCTTTCATTGTGTTGTAGACCCATAACTGGGGCTTCACATTTGTTTTGCATAGTCATCAGCAGGTGGGCAGGGAGAGCTGGAACTTATGAATAACCATGACTCTTCCCAGGTGGCCGTGACTCTTTTCTAGGCCCAGTCTGCAATGATTGTGATGTTGGTTCTCGTCAACCACTTACTTTTAACTTTTAAATGACAGACTGCTGAAACCAACCGTTAGTATGGGCAGCATAAAGTTGATGACAGGTTCCCTTTAACTTTGTCTACATGATAAATGCCATTTGCTGAAGTGAGACAACCCAGATAATTATCCCTGTATGCCTATTTTATGTTAGCATCATTTTGTAAATGTTGTTTCATTTTTTAAGATGTTAGAAAGCTTATAATTTTAGAACAATATCTAAAAGTGTCAAGAAAATTTCCAAAACCCACTTTTTAAAGAACTAGTTCAGTTATGAAGAGACTTTGAGAGGCTTACATAATTGAAACCACCCATAAATTACCACATTTTGGAGACTGCACTGCTAAAGTTATTCAAAACTGATTTTACAAACTATGTTAACCCTTTGGGTGTTCCGCAAGAATTAAAGGAAAATAAGGCTGAAATTTCATAATTTCACTTTTTTGCAGATTTTACATTTTACACTCAGTTCACACTTTCGCGTAAAACGCCGCGTTCGAACGCGCAAAAAAACGCACAACAGTACAGGAACCATGCATTCCAATGGAGGTGGTTCACACTTGCACGTTTTAATGCGCATTCGAAGGCGCCTAAAACGTCCGACGCATAGGCAAGTATGTTCGCGTTAATTCGGGCGTTTATCCAGCGTTTGGTTTCAATAGACTTCAATGTGAAACGTGATAGGCGTGTTGTTCGGGCGTTTGTGCAGCGTAAAACGCGCCTATGGACGCAAGTTTGCAACATGCTGAAAAGGCCAAAACAACATGTGCAAAGCACACAGAGTTTAGCTGGAGAGCAGCCATGGAGGAGGCCTGTGATTCAGAAAACATTATCAGGCTGGTGCAGGCCAAACGGTGCCTATATGACACCCAAGACCCCTATTATAAAAACCGCAGGGTCCGACTACAAGCCTGGGAGGACATTTGCAAGTCCATCTGGCCAGAGTGGCCGCAGTTTACCAAGAGTGTCCGACAAGGCAAAGGTATGTGTGATTTACTTTCTGAGCTCAAAATCTAGTGTGCACTGGTGTCCAAAATATTATATGTAATAGCTCTGGCCATCTCTGGCAGCACGGCTTGAGGTGATGTCCAACTGCACCTACACAAATGGTGGCCTGTCTTGCACTTGCTGTAGCCTTGCAGGCATGCATGTAGCTGTATTTTGCCATCACCTACAGTGCCGCACCATCACCAAACTTCTTATAGTATATGGCCACTCATTTTGCCTAGTTAGCCTTGCCTCATGGGCACATAACAATTTGGATACAGTACCCTCTGGCCTGTAGTAATTGCCTGCTGCTGTGTGTCACCTGTTTTATAGGTGTAAATATGCTAGCAAACGGCACAAACTGTGGGGGCTTTCAGAATGGTTATTTTCTCCTCCTACATGTTATGTCTCCCTTCTAGTGAGGTCTGAGTAGGAGTTGTATGTGGGATGTGTCAGTTGTTATGTGGCCAGTTCGTAGTTGCCCTTGCGCACATTATGGGTCAGTGCAATGGGCCAGTACTATCAATCAAGTAGAAATGGTTCAGCTGAATAGTGTTTGTATGCGCTGTGTATGAAAGCTAATGTTGGGCAATGTAGAGAAGTTGCTCTAATTGTGGCCTTGTTATGCGGAATTGTAACTTGCTAGTGAGGTGACGTATGTAAACCAATATGACTGATAGTGGCCTATGTATTTCCGGACACATTTCTGTTGTGTATACGTCAGGGCAGTCGAATCTCGGCCCTCCAGCCGTTTCATACATGCTACTGTCATCATGCTCTGCCATAGCTTCACACACAGTTAGCATGGTAGTTGTTGTGATTTATATTCAGCTGGAGGGCCGCGTTTCGGCGGCGATTTTTTTTTTGTACATTCGCATTTATAGGCACATGAATGGCCACATTAATTGCTCCCTCATTAGGAATGAATCTAATGGCGGAGTCTTTACCACAAAATTGTGTGACCTTATTTCGCCCACCATTTGCTTGTTACCACACGTAATTGTAATATTGCCTCCTAAAGGGGACTCTCCACGGGCCATAATATATTAAAAAACTTGTTGAGACAAAATGGCTCAAAACGAAAATTTTATTACGGCAATTATCAGCAAACAATAAAGAAAATGTTACTTATGACGCTAATTAACAGAAACTAAGTAACTCAAGCATATTTAAATGGCTTCCAACTGCCATGGTAACGCCCCATGTGGCGACATAAAATATGCGGTAAACTGCTCCCGCACTGCTGCACCTTGTCTGTGGCCACGCACAACACTAGGACGATGACTCTGCAGGGAATGGGTGAGGGAATCATCGAAATTATACCCGTCTCTTGCCCGAACAAAATTATGGAGTACGCAGGCTGCTTTAACGGCCGATATGGCAGTCTCCAATTTGAGGTGAATGGGTGTGTGGAGAAATCGCCATTTGTTGGCGAGTATGCCAAAAGCGCACTCCACAACCCTGCGCGCTCTAGTCAGCCGATAATTGAAGACTCGCCTTGCTAGAGAAAGTCCCCTGCTGGAATACGGCCTCATCAGGTTTTCACCCAGTGCAAAGGCCTCGTCTCCAACAAATACAAAGGGCATCGCTGGTGAAGTGGTGCCAGGCAGTGTGGTGTGCTCAGGGAGATCCAGAGCCTTGTCCTGTAGCATTTTGCCAAATTCAGAATGGGCAAAGACGGCAGAGTCTGACCTACTGCCATATGAGCCCACATCTATGTACCGGAAGCTATAGTTGGCATCACACATCGCAAATAGGATGAAAGAAAAGTATTTTTTATAATTATAATATTGGCTGCCACTTCGAACCGGCTTCTTTATGCGGATATGTTTGCCATCTATAGCTCCGGCACAGTTGGGGAATTGGCAGGTTTGCTGGAAGACATCCGCGATTTCCTTCCACTGCTCCTTATGCGGTTGGGCCATCACTGCTGCATGGAGCGCATCCCATATTGCCACGCAGATTTCACGGATGATCATACTTGCAGTGGATTTCCCAACCAAAAAAGCATAATGTAGACTGGCCAAAGACTGGCCTGTACCTAGGTAACTGAAATGAGAAAAATATATAATTAAAATGAACGTATTTTTTTTTTTTTTTAGTCAACACCATAAAAAAAAAATGGAAAAGTATCAAAGATGGTTTCATACGGCATCGCCGCCTAGAGAGGGAGCAGAGGAGCAGCTCATCACCCACACGCTCTTGTTATGTGCATGCGGAGCAAATGGCCTTCTTAATTCCCTGCACTGAAATGAGGAGGTTAGACATTGTAGTACACATTGGGGAGAGGATGTGGCATTACATAATGTCACATATATTCACATTGATATGGGGAAGATACTTAACTATATTTTTCTCGTTAACAGCACAGAGAGTAGCTGGGAACATAGTCAGGCTGCAGATGAGGCGGAAGATGACTCTGGCCACACTCGGGACAGCGAGCCAGGCCCATCTACTGCGGCAACCAGTCCACCAGGGACAGAGGGCCCTCCGACGCTTACAAGCCCCACACAGCCAGGCCCATCTGTGCCAGAAGCCACTCGCCAGCAAAGGGCCAAAAGGAGGAGAGGTGAACGGCATGAGGACCGACTGATAGCCAGCCTGGATGCCCTGGCACATCCGGTTCCAAAAATGTCCAGTCACGGGTATTTTCTTCTCAGTCTGGAGGACCGAATGCAAAATGTGCCCAGACCGCAACTCACCACAGTCCAAGAGATGCTGACTCGAACGCTGGACACTTTTGCGATACCGTTCCAGGAAACCCAGCCGGGACCCCAGCAGGCCACACAGCAGGCCACACAACTGGCCACACAACTGGCCATACAGCTTGAACCTGTAATGGCACAACATCAGGCCCCGCAGCTGTCCCCACACCAGGCCACAAAGCTCGCCCAACAAGTGGCAACTGAAATGGCAACAGAAGTGGCCACTGAAATGACCACCAAAGTGGCTACAAGAATTGCTTCAATGCATGCCCCGATGCAGGCTCCTATGCAGCCTCCTCTCCCGGCTCCTATGCAGCCTCCTCTCCCGGCTCCTATGCAGCCTCCTCTCCCGGCTCCTAGGCAGCCTCCTCTCCCGGCTCCTAGGCAGCCTCCTCTCCCGGCTCCTAGGCAGCCTCCTCTCCCGGCTCCTAGGCAGCCTCCTCTCCCGGCTCCTAGGCAGCCTCCGATTCCGGATCATAGGCAGCATCCGATTCCGGATCCGATGCAGCCTACTATGCAGGCCCCTAGGCAGGACCCCCAGTATGGCCAACAATATGGCCACCCACATGGTCCACAATTTAGCCAACATGGGCCAACACATCCCACAACATATGGGCAACTATATCCACAGCAGTATGCTCCACAGGGATCCCAATATGCTGAACAGTATTCTCAACCATCGGAACCTGTGCAACAATATAGCCAATACTATGGCCAACATTACGACCAACATGGCCCCCAAGATGGTCCACATTATGGCCACCAGTATGGCCTGACCACATCCACAAGCACCACCACCAGCACACAGGCCAATGCCGAGCTTCAAACGCGGCAAACCACTCAAACAAGGCGGGATCCGGACCCAGAAACAACTGGGACAGATTATGAGGACCTGTGAGAAATGGTACTGCGATTTAAAGTGCCGGTAGTTGAAGTGGCAACTACTTTAGTTATATTCTATTAAAAGGATTAACATATTTTGTTTGCATTTTGCACAAATGTTATGTGCAGTTTTGTGTACTCCGTTTAAACATGTTGGGGAATGTACTGAGTTTCTTTATTGCCCCAAACATAAAAAACTAAATAACTATATGTTTGGAGTCTTTTTTTTAATGGGAAGGGTTACACCTTGCAAAGGTGGCTACATGATGCATGTGCTGAATATTTATGGTAACAAGCATACCGCAGAAACAACACGACTACTAAAATGCAAAAATCTCATATACAGTCGCAACACAATAGACATGTTTGTGAAGGGCCCGATTTATATACTACTTACCGCAAAGTTATGACCAGTCTTTCCACAGGTGGAATGCTGTCCCGCATGAAGGTGTCCTGGTGCATCAAACGACTCTCCAACAGCCCCAGGAGCTCGTCAAAGCTGGAGACGATACAAATTCAGAAAAATAAAAATTACTACATTACTACACTCTATGCTAAAAAAAAAACATACTACCCACATCACGTATACATACTAACCTGGGGATGGACATTCTCATGTAGCCAAAAAACTGGTCCTCATGGGCACGTAGGTTCTGGTAGAGAGCCCAGAACTGGCCCCTCTCCTGCCGCTGGGCAATGACCGGATGGACCCAGAACCGTCGCCTGCTGTCCCTCCTTCTCCTCAAACGCTCAAGTTGGATTGCAGTCACAACCACTGCAACATGTCGCCTCCTGTAGCAGTCCATTTTGCCTAAGCACACACTAGATCAGCCACCATGGAATTTCACACCTCAAAAGCACTCAGATTGGCCAAACTATATATAGCGAGGGCTGTTTGGTCATTGGCCCACTATGCAGTCAATCACATAAACGCGCGTCAAACGCGCCTACACTATTTACCAAAACACTTGAAAAAAACGCGCCTAAACGCCTGTCTTGAACGCGCAAAAAACGCTAGGCTTCTAAACGCTCAGGTCTGAACCCAGTGTTAATTTTTTTTTTCTGTAACACAGCAAGGTTTAACAGCAAAACAAACATCAATATTTATTACCCTGATTCTAGTAAACTGCTGTATGGGCAAACGGCAGTGCTCCAAAGGGAAAAAGCACCATATGGTTTTTGGAGGACAGATTTTGCTGGAATAATTTTTGGGTGCAATGTTGCAAATTAAGAAACCCTGAGGACCCCTACAGTTGAAGCACCCAAAATGTGACAACATTTAGGAACTTACACCCCCAAATAATTTTGGCCCAACAGGCCATTGAGCATTTTGGCCCAACAGGCGTTTCATAGAATTTAGAAACACTTGGCCGTGAAAATGAAAAATTACATATTTTACAAGAAAATGTCGCTTTAATCCCACCCCCACAATTTGTTTCCCATTTTGTCCTGAATACAGCATCACCCCATATGTGTTCGTAAACTGCTGTGTGGGCACACAGCAAATCCCAAAAGGGGTGGCACACCATATTGCTTTTGGAGGGCAGATTTCACTGGAATAATTTTAAGGTACCGTGCCACATTTGAAGACACCCTGAGGTACTCTGACAGTGGAAGCCACCAAGAAGTAATCCCATTTTGGAAACTACAACCCCCAAGGAATTTTTCAAGGGATGCAGTGAGCACCTTGGCTCAACAGATGTTTCATAGTATTTAATAACACTTGTCCATGAAAATGAAAAATTACATATTTTGCAAGAAAATGTTTCTTTAGCCCCAAATTTTCCATAATGTGTTACTCATTTTCTCCTGAATAGGGCAACACCCCATACGTGGTTGTAAAGTGCTGTATGGGCACACCGCAGGGCTCAGAAAAGAAAGAGTCCCATGTATATTTGAGGTCTAGATTGGTTAAGCAAGAAATAATCCAGCACTTGCTGACATGTAAAACCCATTTTTCTATGTGGGTCTGAATGGTACAACAGATAAAGGCCTAGATCAGTGATGGTGAACCTTTTACAGATCGAGTGCCTAAACTGCAACCCAAAACCCACTTATCGCAAAGTGCCAACACGGCAATTTAACCTGAAAGCCAGTATAGTTTATCTTCCATGTACTTTATCATTTAGCTTTGAAGTAAAAGGTGTAAAGTGTGTGTATTTGTTGTCAGGAGATCCTTGGATTGTCTGACCGCCTATGTTCGCTAGTTCATTTAGAGTTACCCAGGGTTCACCACCTGGAGGCGAACTAGCATTGCAAACCACCTACCAAAACAGCAAAAATGATCATGGAGGAAGGGTACAACCTCACCAATGCATGGATCAAAGTACATAACATGCATCACAACAACATGCATATGCCATGCATTACCCAAATGCCACCAGGTTTTGACCTGCCACGCGAAACCTGTTCCACGCTAAACAGGATCAGAACCGAGCATGGGAGGTGCGCATACCTCCTACACAAATGGGGCAAACAACCATCCCCACTCTGTGATTGCGGAAATAACCAGACTATAAGACACATCATAGAAGAACGTCCGACAAGGTCCTATGATGGCAGCCCTGAAGATTTCCTGATGGCAACCACTGAAGCGATTGAATATATAGTTGGATGTTTTTCTATAAACGGACAAAACCTGCTCTGTTCCACCCTGCCACACCTACATATTCATTCCGCTTCACTATTTTTACCCTATTTTGCTAAGTGCTGAGTTTATGCATGTGTATGTGTATATGTCTATGGATGCGGTTATGTATTTTTATGTGTTGTGTTTTAGTGTCTATGCATACGATAAATGAAATAAATCATTTAGCTATAATAGCTTGCCTACATTCAGTGAGCTGCTTGTGTCGTTCATAGCGCATCCTGTGCTGATAAATGGCAGGAAAAGTCTAAGGCATATTGGTACACCATAGACTTTTTCCAGGGTGCTGGTGCACACAGGGAGGGCTCTGAGTGCCGCGTCTGGCACCCGTGCCATAGGTTCGCCACCACTGGCCCAGATACAGCACTGGCTGACAACTCCAGAGGCTCTGAGGTGAAATATAGCAGTCACCCCAAACCCCTAAGAAGTGACCATTTTGACTGGTGTTTTACAAAAATCAGGTCACAGCAGATTTTTATAGATATATGCCATTTCAGTGCCCAATATGATGTGTGTGCCAGTGTGAAAAGGGAGTCCTCTTATTATTATGCAGGCTTCCTGGTTTTAGAAATACCCTACATGTGGCCCTAATTTTTTGCCTGGACATACCATAGGGCTCAGGCTTAAAAGAGCACCAAGTGCAATTGAGGCTCATTGTGGTGATTTATGCATCTTGTGCTTGACCCCATGGGTGTTTTATAGAAATTAATAAGCAGAGAACTGTGCAAATTAAAATTGCACGTTTTTCCACAGATATGGCATTTCAGTGCCCAATGCCCAGTTTGTACCATCTGAGACACACCATGCCCTTTAACCTCTTTAGGACACAGGATGTCCTGGTACTTAAGGGCGCCCTGTGTATTTCCGATCACCGCCATGCACCCCTCCTCAATTCAGACCTGCGGTTTGCAGCGATTTCTGACATTTCTGATCCCCTTGGTCTATGACCGCGGGGATCAGACAGTTAATTGTGTTTTTTTTTATTTTAAAGCCCCCCCCCCTTGATGCCCTCTTACTGATTGGCCGGCGGGCTGTGCAGGGGGGGGGTTGCGGGCGGCGCTGATGTGTAGCGTGGGAGGCGGGCGGTGCGGCGGGGGGAACATCGTTGTAACCTCTGTAACATCGTTGTTGGCTAGTGGTTCTATCACAGTGTCAGCACATTGCTGACACTGATAGAAACGGTTGGCATCTGTGCTTGTTCAGATGCCAGCCGTTTAACCCCTTCCATACCGCGGTCCGTACAGTCCACTGTATGGAAGGGGTTAACAGGGAGGGAGCTCCCTCCCTCTCCCATCTGGGGCTGCTGTGCCTTTGCAGCCCCCCGACAGGATGGGATCGCAGAGGGAGGAAGCTCCCCACCCTCCCCATCACCCGCTGCTCAGATCAAATCCAGTGCTGAGCCACGCCCCCTGCACTGATCACATGACAGTGACGTCACCCCAGGTCCTTCGGCTGTTCAACAGTTCGGGTTGGTGGCAGCCGCCCCTTATGGATTCCATATGCCGCTATAGTGGAATCCATAACGGGATGCGTGACTTACCACATCCCGAACACCGGACTTTTTTTTTAAGTTCGCTCATCTCTAGTTATTAATCCTTGCTTTGTTACTGGAAAAAGTGGATTGAAATGGAAAATTTGCCAAAAAATCGAAAATCTGAAATTTTATCTTCATTTGCCATTAACTCTTGTGGAAAACCTAAAGGCTGAACAACGTTTGTAAAAATCAATTTTGAATACCTTGAGGGGTGTAGTTTCTAGAATGGCGTCATTTTTGGGTGGTTTCTATTATGGAAGCCTCACAACCTGATTTCAGACCTGAACTGGTCCCTAAAAAGTGGGTTTTTGTAAATTTTCAAGATTTGTTTCTAAACTTCTAAGCCTTGTAACGTCCCCAAAAAATAAAATGGCATTCCTAAAATGATCCATAAATGAGGTAGACTTATGGGGAATGTAAATTAATAACTTTGGCGGTCGCTTTTTGGGAAGCAGGATAAACCGCTTTTTGGGTTTTGTCATTGCGGCTAGCACTGTTCGGGGTAAGATGATGTTATTCTGCTGGTTAGTATGATTACAGAGATACCAATTTTGTATAGTTTTTTTGTTTTATCACTTTTACACAAAGCATTTTTGAAAAAGAAAATGATGTTTTTTCATTGCCATTTTCCAAGAGCCACTTATATTTTTTTCTGTGATGGTCTTATGTGAGGGCTTGTTTTTGTAGGATGTGGAGATAGTTTTCAGGTTAAGATTTCGTGTTTTTGTTATGGAAACAGCGATACCAAATAGAAAGAACTGAACTCAGTTCAAGCATTTTTGAAAAGAAAAAAATCATCATGTTTGTGCTGCCATTTTCAGAGAGCCATATTTTTTTTATATTTCTGACGATGGTCTTGTGTGAAGGGCTCTTTTTTGGCCAGATGAGGCTCTGTTTTTCATTGGTACCATTTTGGTATACATAGAACTTTTTAATCGTACGATATTATGCTTTCTGTGAGTATTCTGGCAACGTTTTTATTTAGTTATTTAAGGACGTTTAACTGATGGAGTATATCATGTGATATTTTTATAGAGCTAGTCATTATAGACGTGCAGATACCTAATGTCTATTTTCTTTTACATTTCACTAGTAAATGGCTTGAAGAGGAAAGGAAACTTTTTTCACTTGCAACTTTTTTTTTTTTTATCCCACTGTAGGACTTCAACTTTTAGTGGTCTAATCCCTTTTCCAATGCTGTGCAATCCATGCTGTATTTTACTGCATTGGAATTGTCAGTTTCACAGCACTCACTTATAAGACCTAGTCTGGAGGATGAGCCTTATAGGCTTTATTAACTTTTAGGCCCAAAGACATTTTTAAGGGCTCAGGCTACCATAGTTCCCATTTGGCACCCCACAATCACAATGAGTGATAAACTCCTTAGATGCAGACGTTAGCATTGGCTGTAGCATCTAAGGGCTTAATCCTCTGGCATCTGATTTTTCATCAATGCTACAGATACAGCTGGGCACCTGCCTGCTTGATCAGGGTGCCATCAAGTGTTCGACTAGGGTTCCTTGCGCCAGTCAGAGAAAATAACTCTTGAAGCCGAACCTCCGTATCATCAATAAAGTCTAATAGGTTTTGAATCAAAGAAATAGAACCTAGTGGCAAGTGATTAACTCCAAAGGTAGCCAAATGTTTTGTCAAGCTCCAAGACTTGCTGTAAAAGGTCACTCGTCAAGTTCCAACTTTATATATCATTTCAGGGAACCCTAATTCTATTTTTGTCTAATGAGAAATTTTCTAATTGTCCTACATATGAGAATGCTTAATATCAGTGCAGATTTACTAATACTCAAACTGCTAAATATGAAATCTGCAAGAACACAATATCCGGCGAATGCAGAACAAATCCCTGATTTAACAATGGCTCTCTGTTCTATTAAATATTCATACATATACAGTATATGAACATTCTTAAACTGTGTTAGATTTATCACAGTGGGTGATGCCGGATGATTAAAATGGGGCATCTTTATAATGTTTAGTCTATTTTTACACTCCTTATTTGTTGGCTTAGGCCTCTTTCACACTTGCGTTCTGACTTCTGAGGATCCGGCAGGCACTTCCGTCCCGCCGGATCCGTCAGAACGCAAGTCGCCTGAAAGCATTAGAAGACTGATCAGGATCCTGATCAGTCTTCGAAATGCTTTCAGGTTACTATGGCAGTCAGGACGCTATTAAAGTCCTGGTTGCCATAGTAGTAGTGGGGAGCGGGGGAGCTGTATACTTACAGTCCGTGCGGCTCCCGGGGCGCTCCAGCATGAAGTCAGAGCGCCCCATGCGCATGGATCACGTGATCCATGCGATCACATGATCCGTGCATGTAGGACGCCCTGACGTCACTCTGGAGCGCCCCGGGAGCCGCACGGATGGTAAGTATACTGCTCCCCCGCTCCCCACTACACTTTACCATGGCAACCACGACTTTAGCGTCCTGGCTGCCATGGTAACCATTGAGAAAAAGCTAAACGTCGGATCCGGCGATGCGCCGAAACGACGTTTAGCTTAAGGCCGGATCCGGATTAATGCCTTTGGCCGGAGCAAAAAGCACAGCATGTTGCGGTATTTTCTCTGGCCAAAAAACGTTCTGGTCCTGAACTGAAGACATCCTGATGCATCCTGAACGGATTTCTCTCCATTCAGAATGCATTGGGATAATCCTGATCAGGATTTTTCCGGCATAGAGACCCGACGACGGGTGAAAGAGCCCGTGTGAAAGAGCCCTTACATTTACTCCAAATTGTGCCCAAAAAATTTGCTGTACAATGTTGTATTATACCCCCTTTCATTCAATCTGATATCCCCTTTCTGCTAAACAGCACTTTCTTTTGAACAAAATAGAAAAAGTGTCTGAAAGACCCTTTTCACACGGGCGTGATTTCCGCGCGGGTGCAATGCGTGAAGTGAACGCATTGCACCCGCACTGAATCTGGACCCATTCATTTCTATGGGGCTATGCGCATGAGAGGTGATTTTCACACATCACTTCTGCATTGCTTGAAAATCGCAGCATGCTCTATATTGTGCGTTTTTCACTCAATGCAGGCCCCATAGAAGTGAATGGGGCTGCGGGAAAATTGCAAGCATCCCCAAGCAAGTGCGGATGCAGTGCGATTTTCCCGCAAGGTTGCTAAGAGACGAAACCCGATCTTTATTATTTTCTCTTATAACATGGTTATAAGTGAAAATAATAGCATTCTCAATACAGAATGCTTTGTAAAATGTGGATTAAGGGGTTAAAAATAAAAAAATTAACTCACCTTATCCACTTGATCGCGTAGTTGCCGATCTCTTCTGTCTTTTTCAAGCATTAGCTGCCATATAAAGGGCCTGTGGTGACTTCACATCACATGGTCCATCACCATGGTGATGGACCATGTGATGAGCTCGGTGACGTCATCACAGGTCCTTTAGTCGGCAGCTAATGCTTGAAGAAGACAGAAGAGATGGCAACTACGCGATCAAGTGGATAAGGTGAGTTCATTTTTTATTTTTAACCCCTTAATCCACATTTTACAAAGCATTCTGTATTGAGAATGCTATTATTTTCCCTTATAACCATGTTATAAGGGAAAATAATAAAATCTACAGAATACTCAACCCAAACCCAAACTTCAGTGATGAAGTCTGGGTTCGGGTCTGGGTACCAAACATGCCGATTTTTCCCACACGCGTGCAAAACGCATTAAAACGCTTTGCACTTGTGCGGAAAAATCGCGCATTTTCCCGCAACGCACCCGCCTCTTATCCCGGCGTCAAACGTGACGCCTGTGTGAAAGCAGCCATAGGGTCTAAAACGGTTAATGTGGAGCACGTTATGTACGGCACTTTTAGGAGGAAACTGCACCAAAATTTTCTATTGTATAGATATACAATAGAAAATTTGTGTTTAGAAAATTGTGTTTAGGCCATTGGATACTTGACCCAGGTTATAACCTGAAAGAAGAAGAGCCACTGAAGTAGTTGAGATAGCGCCTTTGAATCCAGAGGAAAAAAGCAATTTTATTTCAAAGTTTTTTGGGAGCAGCACTTATACATGAAGACAAACAACACGAGTTTGTGAGTGTTTGCGTGTTTGAATTTCAAGTGTGTGTTTGTACTAAATGTGTGATTTTAGATTAACCCCTTCAAGACCAAGCCAGTTTTCACCACATTTTATGTGGTAATAACTCTGGAACGCTTTTACTTATACTGTATAAGCGATTCTCAGATTGTTTTCTCGTGACATATTGTACTTCATGTTAGTGGTAAATTTGAGTCATATGTTTCACCTTTATTTACAAAAATAATCAAAAATTTACAGAAAATTTTGAAAAATTCACCATTTTTGAAATTTGAATGTCTGCGGTTTTAAAGCAGTGATATCTCATAAAATAGTTTTTACTGTACATTTCCCAGATGTCTGCATCATGTTGGCATCATTTTGTAAACGTCATTTTATTTTTTTAGGATGTTAGAAGGCTTAGAAGCTTTAGAAGCAATTCTTAAAATTTTTAAGAAAATTTCCTAAACCTACTTTTTAAGGACCAGTTTAGTTTATGAAGTCACTTTGTGGGGCTTACATAGTAGAAACCACCCATGAATGACCCCATTTCAGAAACTACATTCTTCAAGGTATTCCAAACTGATTTTACAAACTTTGCTAACCCTTTAGGTGTTCCACAAGAATGAAAGGAAAATGGAGGTGAAATGTCAAAATTTTCACTTCTGTTTGCCGATTTTCCATTTTAATCTATTTTCCCCTGTAACACAGCAAGGTTTAACAGCCAAAGAAAACTCAATATTTATTACCCTAATTCTGCAGTTTTCAAAAACACCCCATTTGTGGGGGTAAACTGCTGTAAGGGCACACGGCAGGGCGAAGAGGGAAAGGAGCGCCATATGGATTTTGGAGGGCAGATTTCACTTGGATAATTTTAAATTGCCATGTCACATTTGAAGACCCCCTTATGCACCCCTAGAGTAGAAACCCCCAAAAAGTGACTCCATTTTTTAAACTACAGGATAAGGTGACAGTTTTATTGGTACTATTTTGGGGTACATTTTTTTTATTTCTCTATGTTACGCTCTTTGTGAGGCAAGGTAACCAAAAAATGGCAGTTATGGCACAGTTTTTATTTTTTACAGAGTTCTCCTGACAGGATAGATCATGTGTTGCTTTTATAGAGCAGGTTGATACGGATGTGACACTACCAAATATGTGTATTGTTTTGTTGTTTCAGTTTCACATAATAAAAAAATTTGGAAAACAAAAAGCATGTTTTTACGGACGCGGCAATACCTAATATGTCTACTTTTTTATGTATTTCAGTTTTGCACAATAAAAGAATTGTTAAAAAAAAAATCATGTTTTAACATCTCCATTTTCTGAAAGCCATATTTTTTTTAATTGTTTGGGCGATTGTTTTATATAGGGGCTCACTTTTTGCAGGAAGAGATGACGTTTGATTGGTACTCTTGAGTTGTGTATGACTTTTTGATCGCTTGGTATTACACTTTTTGTGATAAAAGATGACAAAAAATGGAATTTTTTTACACTTTTTTTTTTTTAATGGTGTTCACTAGAGATAAGCCAATTTCATTGTATGAAATTCGTTCATGCTTCGTTTGGTGGTAAAAGCAGAATTGCGTTATGGATTCCGTTACTACGGACCATAAGGCAATTCTATGACAGAATGCATAATGGAATGCCTTTAGAGGGATTCTGTTATTCATTCCATCATAATAGAAGTCTGTGGGCTGCATAACGGATCCGTCCCGTTTCCGTTATGCAGGAGAGGACTTCCCTGCATAATGGAGATATTCGCTATATTCAACAATTCTACCAAGCCAACCGTAAGTAACAGTTGGCTTGGTAGATAACATAATCTAGATATCAAATGGGGAGAAAAAAGACTGGATCGCACATCCACAATGCTTAACCCTTGATATATGCTCTTCAGCTAAAAATACTATAGTAACCAATCCCCCACATCGCATGCAAATAGTGGAGACATTAGTTTACATTTTGATCAAAAGGTAGTAAGCCCACTCACTCCGTCACGGTTGTCTCCTAGAGTGGGTATCTACTCTGTCCATAATCTGATAAGGGCGCCATGCTGCATGGCGACACGTGGCACCATCCCAGCAGGCTGCAGTTACGCAGGCCAGCCAGAAAAGCACCACAAAAACAAAGGCCACCATGCAGCATAGCACCGTCTGAACAGGAGCCTAATGCAACCTGCTCAGTACTAACAGAAACCAGGACTAACTAGTGGGTTACTCACACTCTTATGCAGTCTCCTGCTAATTAATTAAAACCGCCTGTGGCAAGTGGGAGGAGTGCTGATGCCAGGAATATACAAGAAGGAAGATATAATACATGTCAAATGGGGAGAAAAAAGACTGGATCGCACATCCACAATGCTTAACCCTTGATATATGCTCTTCAGCTAAATACTATAGTAACCAATCCCCCATATCGCATGCAAATAGTGGAGACATTAGTTTACATTTTGATCAAAAGGTAGTAAGCCCACTCACCCCGTCACGGTTGTCTCCTAGAGTGGGTATCTACTCTGTCCATAATCTGATAAGGGCGCCATGCTGCATGGCGACATGTGGCACCATCCCAGCAGGCTGCAGTTACGCAGGCCAGCCAGAAAAGCACCACAAAAACAAAGGCCACCATGCAGCATAGCACCGTCTGAACAGAAGCCTAATGCAACCTGCTCAGTACTAACAGAAACCAGGACTAACTAGTGGGTTACTCACACTCTTATACAGTCTCCTGCTAATTAATTAAAACCGCCTGTGGCAAGTGGGAGGAGTGCTGATGCCAGGAATATACAAGAAGGAAGATATAATACATGTCAAATGGGGAGAAAAAAGACTGGATGGCACATCCACAATGCTTAACCCTTGATATATGCTCTTCAGCTAAATACTATAGTAACCAATCCCCCATATCGCATGCAAATAGTGGAGACATTAGTTTACATTTTGATCAAAAGGTAGTAAGCCCACTCACCCCGTCACGGTTGTCTCCTAGAGTGGGTATCTACTCTGTCCATAATCTGATAAGGGCGCCATGCTGCATTGCGACACGTGGCACCATCCCAGCAGGCTGCAGTTACGCAGGCCAGCCAGAAAAGCACCACAAAAACAAAGGCCACCATGCAGCATAGCACCGTCTGAACAGGAGCCTAATGCAACCTGCTCAGTACTAACAGAAACCAGGACTAACTAGTGGGTTACTCACACTCTTATGCAGTCTCCTGCTAATTAATTAAAACCGCCTGTGGCAAGTGGGAGGAGTGCTGATGCCAGGAATATACAAGAAGGAAGATATAATACATGTCAAATGGGGAGAAAAAAGACTGGATCGCACATCCACAATGCTTAACCCCTGATATATGCTCTTCAGCTAAATACTATAGTAACCAATCCCCTAAATCGCATGCAAATAGTGGAGACATTAGTTTACATTTTGATCAAAAGTTAGTAAGCCCACTCACCCCGTCACGGTTGTCTCCTAGAGTGGGTATCTACTCTGTCCATAATCTGATAAGGGCGCCATGCTGCATGGCGACACATGGCACCATCCCAGCAGGCAGCAGTTACGCAGGCCAGCCAGAAAAGCACCACAAAAACAAAGGCCACCATGCAGCATAGCACCGTCTGAACAGGAGCCTAATGCAACCTGCTCAGTACTAACAGAAACCAGGACTAACTAGTGGGTTACTCACACTCTTATGCAGTCTCCTGCTAATTAATTAAAACCGCCTGTGGCAAGTGGGAGGAGTGCTGATGCCAGGAATATACAAGAAGGAAGATATAATACATGTCAAATGGGGAGAAAAAAGACTGGATGGCACATCCACAATGCTTAACCCTTGATATATGCTCTTCAGCTAAATACTATAGTCTTTTTTCTCCCCATTTAACATAATCTAGATATGTCGAATCTTGAATAAAGCAAATATTGTGCTATATTCCAATCTCTATCTTATGACCGAGTCGACCAAGACAACCCATTGAATGAACCTAATAGTATACTGCCCTTATGCGGTGCGATTCACGCGCATATGTAATTGCCGATTTTTCGCATGACATAAACTATCTTACATACAGAGAATTATAAATCAGTAATGAGAATTGTTACTGATGTATAATTTCCCTCTTTATGTAGGAAACTGTATTTTATTTCATGCGAAAAATCGGCAATTACATATGCGTGTGAATCGCACCGCATAAGGGCAGTATGATATTTTGTTCATTCAATGGGTTATCTTGGTCTACTCGAATAGACGAATATAGCACTATATATTCGCTATTTTCTCTATCTTCGTCTATTCGACCAAGCAAGCCAACCTAATAGTATACTGCCCTTATACGACCCGATTCACGCGCATATGTAATTGCAGATTTTTCGCATGACATAAAATACAGTAAAGAGGAAAATTATACATCAGTATTCAGTAATTACAATCACTTAGAATACAATATTTGCATTTTTGTAATCGCGTAGGGGCATCAAGCTATTTTCATACAGGTTGTGCTTGGTAGAATTTTCGAATATGTAGAATATATTATATTATCCATGCGATTTTTTTTTTTTTTTTTTTTCCTACAGTGCATGAGGTGACTCATCATTATCATTTTCCCTCCCTTCTCCTAGCTTAAATAGCCAATGAGAAGGCTTTGTAACAACTTGGCAACATCCCTAGCAACCAATAGGAAACTAGACTACCCCTTCACTATATAAGTGACGACATCACCCAGCAGCCATTTTGTGGTGTTGGATTTGTTGGAGATTGGAGCTGTGCTATTTTGTCTGCTGTGCGTTTTATATTATCTGAATTTAATTTATAATAATCTAGTTAGTTAGTTTCAGGTAGTGATTAGGGAATAGTGTAGTTTCATAGCTGATAGGGTCCAAATAATTTGAGATAGTTTAGTAGAGTTAGCAGAAAAATATAGTTACAGGGGTGTGGAAATTTTAAAAAAAACTACTTGTCGAAGGACTAAAGTGGGGGCTGGATCTACTTGTCCCTCATGACAATCTACTTGTCCTGATACGAAAAAATGATTTTAAATCAAAACCATATTTAAATAAGGTCTTTATTGATAGCAACTTAGAAGACAGGCCCAAAATGTATGGGGGCCACAAGGAGACGTTATACTGTATGGGGGCCACAAGGAGACGTTATACTGTGTGGGGGCAAGGGGCTGTGTGTGGCAGTGTAGGGATGCCTCTTACGATCCATGTAACTAGGGTAAGATCCTATTAGGGTAATTCGTGGAGGAAGTCTTCTTTGGGAGATTTTAAAGAAGGGGACAGGGCTCCACATGGGCTAGAAGTGACAGCTGGTGTGCGGGGGGTCATTCTGTGGAGCTGTCGCTCTCCACCCCCAAATACATGAGGAAGCTGACATCAAATAGGAAGTTCTCCTGCCCCTATAAATCCCCCCCATGGACAGTGGGATTACCTGAAGGAGCAGTGGAATTGCCAGGGATTATGTTAACAGTCAGTAGTGGGCTGTCAGGGGACGACGACTCTGAAAACACCATCAATGTAAATCATCAGTCTACCGGAGCCCAGTACACAGCTATATACAGATATACACGTCATGTATGTACACAGTGACCTCTCTATTTACATGCGTGTCACATCACAGAGGGACAACCTGTGACACTGGAGCGAAGACGTGTTGGTGACATATTAAAGGAGTCTTTTACCACAAATGTCCATTATATAGCATTAACACCATTTTGTCCATAACAGTCCCCATATTAAATGCTTCTTACCATATTTCGGTCCGTTGCAGAGTTGGGCTAACACTTTTATTCGATATGCAAATGAGGATCTGAAGGTGCCCAGGGGCTGCGTTCCAACGGCCGGTGCCCAGGCCCCGCGTTGATTTTCATATCCAACCACTCCCCTTTCACCCCTTTGGCCCGCCCTTTGTTTGGCTGATCACCTCCGTCCTCAGTTCTGAAATCCTGCGCCAATGAGCGGGATGTCCGCGCCTGCTCACTGTATGACCCATTATGGGCAGAGGCATCAGAGTTTTGAGTGCGCATGCGCCAGCCCGTACGTGACGTTCCAGCCGAAGTCGCATCAGAGGGCTGTCATCGGCGCAGGCATGGGATTTCAGAATGGAGGACTGAGGTGATCAGCCAAAGGGCGGGCCAAAGGGGTGAAAGGGGAGTGGTTGGATATGAAAATCAGCGAGGGACCAGGGCACTGGCCGTTAGAATGCCGCCCCTGGGCACCTTCAGACCCTCATTTGCATATCAAAAGTGCTTTTTAGCCAACTTTGCAACGGACCAAAATATGGTAAGAAGCATATTAATATGGGGACTGTTATAGACAAAATGGTGTTAATTTTATATAATGGACATTTGTGGTGAAAGACTCCCTTTAATGATTATACAAAGTCGTCCTGGCAATGTTCCAACAGATGGCAGCAAGATCACTTACTGCTGTATATGCTAGCTGCCCCATGGCTCAGAGAAAAGGCTATTTGTTAGGTCCCACCGAGTTGTAGGCATGTCACTCAAACTTCTGCACTGACTGGGGGCGGAGCCTAGCCTGACGGGGGCGGAGCCAAGCGACGCAGAGCGAGCAGGACAGAGGCGTGGCCAAGCGAGGGAGAGGCGGAGCCAAGCGAGGCAGAGCAGAATGAGGAGGAGGCGGAGCCGAGCGAGGAGGAGGCAGAGCCAAGCGAGTCAGAGCAGAATGAGGAGGAGGCGGAGCCGAGCGAGGAAGAGGCAGAGCCGAGCGAAATAGAGCAAGAGAAGAGGCAATGGAGTTGAAGCAGAGCATGATGAGAGGCGGCGGTGAAGCACCAGACTTGTGCGGCTATTTATGACAAGTCTGGTGCTCGCCCCCTCCCTCCAGTGCACTTGTGGTCATGTCCAGCCCTCTGCACGATAGTAGTAATGCAGGAGGCATATTGCCCAACCCTAACTCAGCCCTGCAGGTTGCCCGATGCAGGGCTAAGCTTCTGAACAAACTACATGCCCGGCGCCCTGATCTGCATGTCCCGGGCGTCGGGCGATACGATTTCCACACCCCTGAGTTAGTGTTAGGGCTTAGTGCAGCAGATGGGGTTCAGTGCAGGGTTAAGTGTAGGGCATCGAGTTAGGTAGGTAGCTGTAATATATAAGATAGATAGATAGATAGTGCTTGATAGTTTAGGTTAGGTATTAGGGCTACAGTTAGGCCCCTTTCACACGGGCGAGTTTTCCGCACGGGTGCAATGCGTGAGGAGGACGCATAGCACCCGCACTGAATCCGGACCCATTTATTTCTATAGGGCTGTGCACATGAGCGGTGATTTTCACGCATCACTTCTGCGTTGCTTGAAAATCGCAGCATGCTCAATATTGTGCGTTTTAGAAGTGAATGGGGCTGCTGGAAAATCGCAAGCATCCGCAAGCAAGTGTGGATGCGTTGCAATTTTCCCGCATGGTTGCTTAGCAACGGGACCCGATCTCTATTATTTTCCCTTATAACATGGTTATAAGGGGAAATAATAGCATTCTTAATAAAGAATGCATTGTAAAATGAAGTGGAAGGGGTTAAAAATAATAAAAGTTAACTTACCTTAGCCACTTGATCGCGTAGTTGCGATCTCTCCTCTCTTTCCCTGCATCAGCTAAGATCTAAAGGACCTGTGATGACGTCCAATCACATGGTCCATCTTACCATGGTGATGGACCATGTGATTGGACCATGTGATGTGACGTCATCACAGGTCCTTTAGATCTTAGCTGATGCAGGGAAAGAGAGGAGAGATCGCAACTACGCGATCAAGTGGCTAAGGTAAGTTAACTTTTATTATTTTTAACCCCTTCCACTTCATTTTACAATGCATTCTTTAATAAGAATGCTATTATTTCCCCTTATAACCATGTTATAAGGGAAAATAATCAATTCACCAGAAGACCCGAAACCGGACTTCAGTGATGAAGTCCGGCTTCGGGTCTGGGTACCAAACATGGCGATTTTTCTCACGCGCGTGCAAAACGCGGTACAAACGTTTGCACCCGTGCGAGAAAAACGCGCATATTCCCGCAACGCACCCGCCACTTATCCGGGCGTCAAACATGACGCCCGTGTGAAAGAGGCCTTAGGGAATAGTAAAGTTTAGATTTTTCAGGGCAGGGTGTAGTTTAGGTTAGTTAGGTATATAGTATAGTGTAGGGTCTATCTGTCAGTTTTGTCTGTCAGTTAGTGTCCGTCCAGTTAGTGTACTAGTTTCATTTTTTTTCCATTATTTTTTAATTTAAAAAAGTCTTTTAGTCTCTGTGTGTCAGTTAGTGTCTGTGTCAGGTTAAAAAAAAAAAAAGTTTTAAAGTTTTATATGTTTTTTGTTTAGTGTAGTTCTGTCTGTCCTCCGTTAAAAAAAAAACTTTTTTTTGTCTGTGTGTAAGTTAGTGTCTGTCTTAGGTTTAAAAACAATAAAAAATAAAAACTTTTTTTTATAGGTTTACGTGTTTAGTGTAGTTTTTTTCTGTCCTACGTTAAAAAAAAACCCCCGTCTTGTAGTCTCTGTGTGTCAGTTACTGTGTCAGGTTAAAAAAAGAGTTTATGTTTTAAGTGTTTGGCATTTAGTGTAGTTTTGTTAGTCCTCCGTTAAAAAAACAATTTTTTTAGTCTCTGTGTCTCAGTTAGTGTCTGTCTTAGGTTAAAAAAAAAAAGTTTTATATGTTTACGTGTTTAGTGTAGTTTTTCCTGTCCTACGTTAAAAAAAACAAACGTTTTTTAGTCTCTTTGTGTCTGTAAGTTTAGTCTTAGGTTAAAAAAAAAAATTTAATAACTTTACGTGTTTACTGTTTAGTGTCGTGTGTTACAGTTTACGTCCTTTTTCATTTTTCACCCATCGTCCCCACCCCAATATAGTTTTCCCCTAATCCCCAGCATGAGTGTACCTGGTCGTGCAGGCAGCCATGGACGTGGTTGGGGTAACAGGGGACTTGGTTCCCGCGCTGGACCACTCTCAGCACGGAGCTGCTCCTCAAGCCACGGACAGGCATGCGCAGGTGGCAGGGGTGTCCACCTGATCCATGACTTTTTCACAAGTGGCAGCCGGCCCATTACTTCCTGGGATGCAGAGGCTGTCTTTGCTCTTGTGGCTGATTCTAGTGCCACGGAGTCTTCTGCCCCGGCTGCCAGCAACTGTAGCACTCCGCCTCCTGTAGAACCAACCCCCAGCTCCCAAGAATTGTCCCCTCTCATTTTCGAAGACTTTGAGACTGGAAGGGACATTTTGGAGGAGGCAATGCAGGAGGCGGAAATACTGTTCAGCCCTGAGGATGGGCAGGACCTGTTGGAAGGGATGGGGGATGAGGAGGAGGAGGGGCCTTTAAATCCCCCTGTGAAATCCTTTCCAACTGGTGCAGGTGGTGTTAGCCACACAACCCCTGCACCTATTCAGACCCAGGCGTCAGCGAGGGGACAGCGGAGCCAGGTCAGGGGCTCCATGTCAGCTGTTCCTGTCAGTCCACCACAGGTTGGCCCTGGGTCTGACATATCAGGGGGCGAAGAGGAGGGTGACCCAGAATGGGTGCCATCTCCTTTGTCAGGTGACGGCAGCACCGATGAAGGTAGGCACCCGAGGCTAGTGCGCCAGGTCACCAGGGAGCCCAGTGTAAAGGGCTCCACTGGTAATGGCAGCAGGAGTAGGCAGCAGCAGCCAGCTCCACCTGTGCGCACCGAGCTCGAACAGGAGCAAGCCAGCACCACCCTATCTGACAGGAGGTTGGTGTGGAAGTCGCCTGTTTGGGCTTACTTCACCCTGTGCTTCCAATAAAGGATTTACAAGAAGTTCTGGATTGAACCGCTGTGATTTCTCTGACATCTTTGAGACACGATCCAGCCGTAAGAGGTGCTCAGAGTGGGTGTCTTGAGCTTTATCCCACCATGACCCTCCTGGGTGAAGTGAGTCGCCTTATTGGCTACCATTGTTTTTAAAGATTTTTATGTCTTGATCTGACGATTTTAATAAGTGCATTTGAAATCATTACTAATAATAAGTAAGCATTCGTTATATCTCGGGCTCACAGTGCTATGTAATCCATAAAAAAACTACATTCATCTAAGCATACTCATTTCCATATATTTCCAATATATTATTGTGTCTGGCGCCATCTTTAGGTGTTATTTTTTTGCGTTTTTTTGCGTATTTATTTTTCCAGCAGATGATGTCACAGTTTGCATTTGTAAGCTGTGCCATGCAAGGGTGAGGAGAGGGAGATCTATGGCTTGGCTGGGTACCACGGCCCTCAACCAGCACATCCGAGTGAACCACTGGCGGGAGTGGGAACAGATGCGGGGTGGTCAAAGCAGCAGCGTGCAGGAAACAGCAGCTCCTGCCACTGTACTGCAGCCACCCCAACCCCTTCCACCAACTCAATCCCACTCCCCCGCTCCCTCTTATAGAGGTACTGGTACCGGCAGCCATACCTCTGCCTCCACTGTACCCTCCTCTGCCGTCCGGCGCCAGCCATCTATTGCAGATGCACTTGAACGCACCGCGCCCTACGCCCCTGGGGACCGTCGCGTGCGTTCACTCAATGGGCTCCTGGCAAGGCTTATCGCCCAACATCTGCTGCCTTACAATCTGGTGGATAGCAATCCATTTAGGCAGATGTTGGAGCAGACCCAACCCAGATGGAGTGTCCCCAGCCGCCATTACTTTGTCAGGACCGGCGTCCCTGCCCTACACCAGCACATTGTGCAGAATGCATCCCTGTCGCTGGATCATGCTGTCAGCAACAGGGTGCATCTCACAATGGATGCCTGGACCAGCAGGCATGGGCAGGGACGCTATATAAGCTTCACAGCCCATTGGGTGTCCCTCCGAGGCGCCGGGGAGGGATTGGCGGCATCTGATTTTGTGGTGCCGCCCCGGGGTGTCCAGGGGAGAACTGCTCTCCCGCAAGCCACTGTCTCCTCAGCTGCTGAGCCCCCCAGCAAGCGTCCCCGTTGCTATGCAAGTGTGGGGCACGTCCGCTGCCAGGTCGGGCTCCAGCTTGTGAGTAGAGATGAGCGAACACCTGGATGTTCGGGTTCGAGAAGTTCAGCCGACCCAAACTCGACCCGAACTTTATCCCAAACCCGAACCCCATTGAAGTCAATGGGGACCCGAACTTTTAGGCACTAAAAAGGCTGTAAAATAGTCCAGGAAATGGCTAAAGGGCTGCAAAAGGCAGCAAAATGTAGGTAAATGCCCTGCAAACAAATGTGGATAGTGAAATGAATTAAAATAAAATAAAATAAATAAAAATTAACCAATATCAATTGGAGAGAGGTCCCACAGCAGAGAATCACCCACCACTGGAGAAGGCCACTTTCAGTTATTTCGGCCCCAGCAACCAGACAGAGGAGAGAGGTCCCACAGCAAGGAATACGGCGTCATATGACCCACCACTGGAGAAGGCCACTTTCAGTTATTTAGGCCCAGCACCCAGACAGAGGAGAGAGGTCCCACAGCAAGGAATCATGCGTCATATCACCCACCACTGGAGAAGGCCACTTTCAGTTATTTCGGCCCCAGCACCCAGACAGAGGAGAGAGGTCCCACAGCAAGGAATCATGCGTCATATCACCTATCACTGGAGAAGGCCACTTTCAGTTATTTTGGCCCCAGCACCCAGACAGAGGAAAGAGGTCCCACAGCAAGGAATAAGGAATCATATGACCCACCACTGGAGAAGGCCACTTTCAGTTATTTTGGCCCAGCACCCAGACAGAGGAGAGAGGTCCCACAGCAAGGAATCATGTGTCATATGTGCAGACGTACTGTTCAACCATGTTAGTGAAATGCTGCCTCCTGCTAACACGTTCCGTATCAGGTGGTGGTGCAGTTAGCTGTGGCGTGGAGACAAAACTTTTACACATTTCTGCCATGCTAACCCTGCCCTCAAAGGAGCTGGCTGTGACACAGCTGCGTTTGCGACCTCTTGCTCCTCCTCTGCCTTCGCCTTGGGCTTCCACCTGTTCCCCTGTGACATTTGGGAATGCTCTCAGGAGAGCGTCTACCAGCGTGCACTTGTACTCGCGCATCTTCCTATCACGCTCCAGTGCAGGAAGTAAGGTGGGAACATTGTCTTTGTACCGGGGATCCAGCAGGGTGGCAACCCAGTAGTCCGCACAGGTTAAAATGTGGGCAACTCTGCTGTCGTTGCGCAGGCACTGCAGCATGTAGTCGCTCATGTGTGCCAGGCTCCCCAGAGGTAAGGACAAGCTGTCCTCTGTGGGACGCGTATCGTCATCGTCCTCCGTATTCCCCCAGCCACGCACCAGTGATGGGCCTGAGCTGTGTCGGGTGCCACCCCGCTGTGAACCTGCTTCATCCTCATCCTCCTCCACCTCCTCCTCGTCCTCCAGTAGTGGGCCCTGGCTGGCCACATTTGTACCTGGCCTCTGCTGTTGCAAAAAACCTCCCTCTGAGCCACTTCTAACAGACTGGCCTGAAAGTGCTAAAAATGACCCCTCATCCTCCTGGGCCACCTCCTCTTCCATCATCGCCATAAGCGTTTTCGCAAGGAGACATAGAAGTGGTATTGTAATGCTGATAACGGTGTCATCGCCACTGGCCATGTTGGTGGAGTACTCGAAACAGCGCAACAGGGCACACAGGTCTCGCATGGAGGCCCAATCATTGGTGGTGAAGTGGTGCTGTTCCGCAGTGCGACTGACGCGTGCGTGCTGCAGCTGAAACGCCACCATGGCCTGCTGCTGCTCGCACAGTCTCTCCAGCATGTGCAAGGTGGAGTTCCACCTGGTGGGCACGTCGCATATGAGGTGGTGAGCGGGAAGGCCGAAGTTACGCTGTAACGCAGACAGGCGAGCAGCGGCAGGATGTGAACGCCGGAAGCGCGCACAGACGGCCCGCACTTTATGCAGCAGCTCTGACATGTCGGGGTAGTTGTGAATGAACTTCTGCACCACCAAATTCAGCACATGCGCCAGGCAAGGGCTGTGTGTCAAACCGGCTAGTCCCAGAGCTGCGACGAGATTTCGCCCATTATCGCACACCACCAGGCCGGGCTTGAGGCCCACCGGCAGAAACCACTCGTCGGTCTGTTGTTCAATACCCCGCCACAACTCCTGCGCGGTGTGGGGCCTGTCCCCCAAACATATGAGTTTCAGAATGGCCTGCTGACGTTTACCCCGTGCTGTGCTGAAGTTGGTGGTGAAGGTGTGTGACTGACTGGATGAGCTGGTGGAAGCAGAGGAGGAGGAGGCTACAGGAGGCAAAGAATGATGCCCTGCGATCCTTGGCGGCGGAAGGACGTGCACCAAGGAACTCTCCACCTGGGGCCCAGCCGCCACTACATTTACCCAGTGTGCAGTTAGGGAGATATAGCGTCCCTGGCCGTGCTTACTGGTCCACGTATCTGTGGTTAGGTGGACCTTGCCACAGATGGCGTTGCGCAGTGCACACTTAATTTTATCGGATACTTGGTTGTGCAGGGAAGGCACGGCTGTCTTGGAGAAGTAGTGGCGGCTGGGAACAACATACTGTGGGACAGCCATGGACATCAGCTGTTTGAAGCTGTCTGTGTCCACCAGCCTGAATGACAGCATTTCAAAGGCCAGTAGTTTAGAAATGCTGGCATTCAGGCCCAGGGCTCGAGGGTGGCTAGTTGGGAATTTAAGCTTTCTCTCCAAGGTTTGTGAGATGGAGAGCTGAACGCTGCCGTGTGACATGGTGGAGATGCTTGGTGACGCAGGTGGTGTTGTCGGTGGCACATCCTCTGTTTGGTGGGCGGCAGGTGCCAACGTTCCTCCCGAGGCGGAGGAAGAGGCCGGGGCAGCAGCAGAAGAGGGAACAGGGGGAGCCAGAGTGAGTTCCTTGCTTTTAAGGTGTTTACGCCACTGCAGTTCATGCTTTGCATGTAGATGCCTGGTCATGCAAGTTGTGCTAAGGTTCAGAACGTTAATGCCTCGCTTCAGGCTCTGATGGCACAGCGTGCAAACCACTCGGGTCTTGTCGTCAGCACATTGTTTAAAGAAGTGCCATGCCAGGGAACTCCTTGAGGATGACCCTCTCAGCACTTGTATATACAAAATAAGGTACAATGGCTCACCCACTGATACACACGGTAGTGGTGCTCTCTCCTTGGGTGACACCCTTACCCAAAAGAGTAAATCAATAAGAGAGAAGTAGTTGTGGAGGGCACTCATTTATCTAGGCACTGGAAAATGCTGATTAAAAATATTGATTAAAAATATAGTAGTTTATTCTAAATATTCAGTATGATATAAATATAGAAATATAGAAGAAAAACCGGATCCAGGAAATAGATAATAGGATATACACAAAATATTTCTTAACAGAAGTTTACACATAAAAAATTATTCCATAAAAATTAAAAAATTTGAAAAAATAGAAAAAATATATTACATAAAAAAATGAATTGATTAATTTTGTGTGGGAGGGATAGGAGGGGTAACAAAATTGTATGTATCTCCTGACCACACAACAAAGTGTTAATATAGCGGAAAAGTAGTTGATTCCTTGTGTGCTCAGATTTTCCAGCTAAAATAGTCAATAGTAATCCATATGTAATGATGTAGTTCTTTTTAGATGAGTCCCAAAAAGTTCATAGTGTCTTTGAAAAGTTGCTGAATATGTAGGGATGGGCCGCCACTCAATAGGGTGTTATATTAAATAGTACGGAGGCTGTATTTCTCCTCAACAGCGTAGCTGGTCTTAATATGGGTGCAGAACAGCAGTAGAGTACACTTTGGCGGTAGTATTTATTGGTAACGGTACTTGTATCCCCTTATTAGTATACTTATCAGGTCAGCCGTTAGGTGAAATAGCACAACAAAGTTTCCAAACCGCTTGTTAGCTCTATAACAATATTTGGTCGGGTGCCTCACTGGCTACTTTACCAATCTTCAAAGTGCTGATATTCGTTCTGTGTTGATGCGTGCAGTAAGTCCCGATCTTTCCCGCCTGCTGAGCTTCAGGTCGGCGTCACACGTGGAGATAGATGGTGGTAGTGGATGATGATGCGGCCTCCTCTCGCATCGGATACACTGTGCACGGTGTATTGGAGCGCTCCTGGGGTCTGGATGTCACTTGTGGTCCGTAGGTCCTCCGGTACTGGTACAGCCCAAACGCGTTTTGGGACACACATTCCCTTCTTCAGTGGGTACCAGTTACCGTATTTTGAAGGTATTTTATAGTCTCTGAGGTGATATGTGATATGTTTTAATTTAAAATTTTAATTGTTAATTTTTGATTTTCTAAATTTGATTGAAACTGACCCCCCCCCCCTCTCCAATCAAATCAGAAAATCAAAAATTAACAATTAAAAATTTAAATTTAAATTAAAACATAATAAACATACACTACATATCACAATATGATCAACACAACACCCCTAACAATTAATCAGGCTTCTGATGGTATATACCCTGATTATTTGAATGAATTTCTTTCTCCACCCCAATGATGACATCACTGACCAATTAAACCAATTAAACCTCAGAGACTATAAAATACCTTCAAAATACGGTAACGGGTACCCACTGAAGAAGGGACTGTGTGTCCCGAAACGCGTTTGGGCTGTACCAGTACCGGATGACCTACGGACCACAAGTGACATCCAGACCCCAGGAGCGCTCCAATACACCGTTCACAGTGTATCCGATGCGATAAGAGGCCCTATCATTATCCACTACCACCATCTATCTCCACGTGACCTGAAGCTCAGCAGGCGGGAAAGATCGGGACTCTGAGCGCTCACAAGCCTCGAGCGTTTACTGCACGCATCAACACAGAACGAATATCGGCACTTTGAAGTGCCAGTGAGGCACCCGACCAAATATTGTTATAGAGCTAACAAGCGGTTTGGAAACTTTGTTGTGCTATTTCACCTAACGGCTGACCCGATAAGTATACTAATATGGGGATACAAGTACCGTTACCAATAAATACTACCGCCAAAGTGTACTCTACTGCTGTTCTGCACCCATATTAAGACCAGCTACGTTGTTGAGGAGAAATACAGCCTCCGTACTATTTAATATAACACCCTATTGAGTGGCGGCCCATCCCTACATATTCAGCAACTTTTCAAAGACACTATGAACTTTTTGGGACTCATCTAAAAAGAACTACATCATTACATATGGATTACTATTGACTATTTTAGCTGGAAAATCTGAGCACACATAAGGAATCAACTACTTTTCCGCTATATTAACACTTTGTTGTGTGGTCAGGAGATACATACAATTTTGTTACCCCTCCTATCCCTCCCACACAAAATTAATCAATTAATTTTTTTATGTAATATATTTTTTAAATTTTTATGGAATGATTTTTTATGTGTAAACTTCTGTTAAGAAATATTTTGTGTATATCCTATTATCTATTTGCCGGATCCGGTTTTTCTTCTATATTTATATCATACTGAATATTTATAATAAACTACTATATTTTTAATCAATATTTTTAATCAGCATTTTCCAGTGCCTAGATAAGTGAGTGCCCTCCACAACTACTTCTCACTTGTATATACACCTTGAGTGTAATGTACCCTTTTACGGACAGATTATCACTTGGCTTGCAACAGCTGGAACACCAGATTCAGAGTATTGCTATTTTGGCAATTGAATTTCACCCCAGAACAAAATATATGTTTTGGCGGACACTATTATACTTTGCCAGCCACAGCTGAAACCACTGATTTATGGTATTGCTATTTTGGCAATTGAATTTCACCCCAGAACAAAATATACCCTTTTACGGACAGATTAACACTTGGCCTGCAACAGCTGGGACACCAGATTCAGGGTATTGCTATTTTGGCAAGTGAATTTCACTCCAGAACAAAATATATGTTTTGGCGGACACTATTATAGTTTGCCAGCCACAGCTGTGACACCAGATTTATGGTATTGCTATTTTGGCAATTGAATTTCACCCCAGAACAAAATATCTGTTTTGGCGGACACTATTATAGTTTGCCAGCCAGTGCTGGGACACCAGATTTAGGGGATTGCTATTTCGGCAATTGAATTTCACCACAGAAAATAATCTATCCTTTGCCAGACAGCAGACAGTATTATACTTGGCTAGCCAAAGCTGGAACACCAGATTTAGAGGATTGATATTTTGGCAATTGTATTTAACCCCTTAATAAAATATAGAAATTGCTATCCTGAGTTTCTAGGGGTGACAATTAGCTCAGCAAGCCCCTGATGTAGGATATAGCAAAAAAAAAAAAAACTAGTATTGATGGACTTGGTGGCAGCTTGTTCTGGTGCACCACAAGTCACAAAATAGCCGCCGATCACCCCAGAAAAAAAGTAACAGAAAAACGCTCTGTGCAGCCTAAAAGCCAGTGAGCAAGTAACCAGCAGAATTTGAATCATTCACAGCTGTAGATCGATCACTTCATTAGGTGCTTTTGCTGACTTTTCCCTGCCTAATCTCGCCCTCACAGCAGCTGAGTCCTCTCCCTACACTAATCAGAGCAGTGTGCGGCGCTACGTGACTCTAGCTTAAATAGAGGCTGGGTCACATGCTGCACTTGGCCAATCACAGCCATGCCATTAGTAGGCATGGCTGTGATGGGCTCTTAGGGCAAGAAGTAAAACGCTAGCTGATTGGCTGATGTGCAGCCCTTCAGAAAGCAGGAAGAAATCGCCGAACAACGAACCCGAACTTTTTTGAAAATGTTCGGGTTCGGGTCCGTGTCCCGAACACCCCAAAATTCGGTACTAACCTGAACTATTCTCGAACTGTTCGCTCAACACTACTTGTGAGCTTAGGGGACCGGAGACACACTGGACCTGATGTTCTGTCCGCACTACAGGCTCAGGTTCAGAAGTGGCTGACACCCCGAAGGCTCCAGGCAGGTATGGTTGTCTGTGACAGTGGTAGCTACCTCCTCACAGCCCTTTATGCTGGCAGTCTCACACACATACCCTGCATGGCACATCTCCTCAACCTTGTCATACAGAAATTCCTACGAACATTCCCAGGGTTGAGGGACATTGTGCAAAGGGTACGTAGGATTGCCAGCCACTTCAGACGCTCCCCAACTGCCACCGCGTCCCTGTCCAAACTACAGAGGGACAACAGCCTGCCCTCCCACAGGCTGATTGTGGACAGTCTGACCTGGTGGAACTCCACCCTCCACATGCTGGAGAGGTTGTGGGAGCAGCAACAGGAGGTGAGGGAATACCTGCTGGACCTAGGCACTTCAGCGCCATCACACCCACTCCCCTAGATCACCAATGCGGAGTGGGGGCAGATACAGCAGGTCTGCCACATGCTGGCCCCATTCAAGCAGGCGACAAATATAGTGTTCCTATCTAGACCTAGTGTTCCTGCTGGACAGGACACTAGAACGCCTGCTCGAAGCTGCCTTGGTGGAGCATGAAGAGCCAACCATGCTCCACCAGGCCCAGGATGAGGAGGAGGAGGATGAGGAATCGGTGCATGTCCAGGAGTCTGGGCCTGGTCAGGAGGGAGAGCCGGTGCTGGTAGCACCGTTAGTCCGGGGTTGGGGCATCTCTGACCGGGAGCAGCAGCATCAGCAGCAGGTCCCGGGCAGTCGTGAAGAGTCACAGCGGGCTGTGCTCTTCCCCATGGCTGCCCATATGCTGCGATGCCTCAGGAGGGACCCCCGGATCAAGAAATTTAAGGAGAGGGATGATATTTGGTTGGCCACCCTTTTATACCCTCGCTGCAAGGGGAAATTGGAGCAGTTCATCTCAGCCAGCCGGAGGCAGGCCCGTCTTGAAAAATTGCGGGCCTGTCTGATCGACCGGCTGGAAGAGGCAAACCCTCAGCCTCAAGCTCCAGTTCTCCCCGCCCATCTCACCCAGCATGCGGCTGGCACTAGCAGCACCAGCCGAGCAGGTGACCTTCTGGGTGAGATGAGGCTCTTCTACCAGTCTGCGCGACACAGTACCAGCAGCAGCAGTATCAGTCACCACCAGCGGCTGGCCCAGGGTCGATAGGTGCTTCTGACAGCATGACCACCGACAACCCCATGGAGTACTGGGTTGCCAGACTAGACACCTGCCGTGGGCTCGCTCAGTATGCGCTGGAGTTACTATCTTGCCCCCCCTCCAGCGTACTGTCTGAGCGAGCATTCAACGCGGCAGGTGGGGTGGTCACGGACAAGCGAATAAGTCCCGGATCGGCAGTGACTTCATGGCCCCCGCTGTCGGTTCAGAGCGCTGAAGGGTCCCTTGTCCATCCCTCTTCTTTGCTCTCCCTCCCAAACTCTGTTGTTTTTTAATTGTTCCCTCTGTTTTTAACTTTTTATGAATTAATTTTATTATTTATTTATTGATATTTATTCGATCGATATTTGTCAAGTTTGTATCATGTATATATTAATTTAATTTTTTAAATTAATTATGAATTTGTTTTGAACATGTTGAGTTACATTTGGGCCTTTTAACATAATGTCTGCCAAGCTACATGTGGCCATGATAATACACCACTTCTTAAAACCTGGTTGGGAACTGAGAACATGACCTAGCAGCCAATCCTTTATAGCTTTACAGTTTAAACACTTCCCTACAGAATACATAGTTTTAAACAATATCTTCTGTCCTAGAGACAACAGAGGAGTCATTCAATTATCTCTCAGGAAAAAGGGAAATACACACATGGGGACAATAGGACAGACATCACTATTCAAATATACAATGTCCTAACCATTACAGTAAATATAGACATTTGACATATCCCCAGATGGCTTGGATCTGAGCGCTCAATATATCCAAACAGCGCTCGGATACCACAAACACAGTCAAATCACCATGGGGTTTAAGTTTAGCATGGGCTGATGAGAGGGCCCATAATCCTGCGGCAAGAGGCTGGCAACCAGGCTTCTCCAGCACCCAGTGGCCAGGTTGGTTTCGCCACACTGCTGTTGATGCTGCTGCATGTCATGAAAATGTTGAGTTACATTTGGGCCTTTTAACTTAACGTCTGCTGCTGCCTGTGCTGCCGAATTGGGCCAAGCTACATGTGGCCATAATACACCACTCCTTAAATCCTGATGTTGATGCTGCTGCATGTCATGAAAATGTTGAGTTACATTTGGGCCTTTTAACATAACGTCTGCTGCTGCCTGTGCTGCCAAATTGGGCCAAGCTACATGTGGCCATGATAATACACCACTCCTTAAATCCTGATGTTGATGCTGCTGCATGTCATGAAAATGTTGAGTTACATTTGATCGCACAGGGAACAGTCATAGAGTCCAGACCTTCACACCTTTTTTAAAGTAAAATTTCGATTGGGTTATTTTATTTTTATTATAAACTGGAAGTGTACTTACCTACAAGTGCCTGCCTTTATTCTGCCTAGTTACAAATGGAAACTTATGAGTCAGCATTCTAGTACTGTGTTAACTCTAGATGCTGTATGTCCTGATCGTGCGTAGACAACCATCATGGACCTGATTTTATCTTTTGCACTTTAACAAGTAAAGAATTATGAATTCTCTTAACCTGGTTTGCATGTTTCGTATTCTCGCATGTGCTCAGCTTATTTATGTATTGTCAATATTTAGACATAAAATATTTATTTAAATAATCTTTTTAAAAAGACATTTTATCTAGCGTTGTTCGGCTTCATTCACAAAATGAAATGATTTTACTTTATTTTATTATTTTTTATTTTAAATTAAGTGTGGTTTGGGGCGGCTATGTTGTGGTTCACACTGTAGCACAGTGTGGACCGCATGTGGCCTTCCCTTGTCAAAAGGTCTTGTGCAGTTGGCATTGTACAGGACTGATTGATGAACCTACGAAAATTTAAATATTTTTTTATTTTTTTGTGTTGTCACACGGATTTAGGATCCAACACGGTGTTGTCTGTCGTTCTGGGAGGGATGGCTGACTTCCGTGTTGACCTCTCTACATGGTTGGGTGTGACTGGCGTTGTACTCATCCATGTGGAAATCCGGTTTTGTGAATGGAGCCGTGTAGCAACATGTAAATATGTATAGGTACTTTTCTTGTTTATGTTACTTATTGGCAATTATGTAATGAGGATTTGCATATGCTAATTATATATAACCACTGCTTTAAGATTTTAAGTATAAACTGTGTACTATATGATGTTCTTGGAGCCATGTCACCGGTTACAGAATTCATATAATCATAGTCATGTAATCAATCATATGTTTCTATCTGTACGGCGGAAGCAATGCTACAACATGCAAAGTATAAAAAAATTGGACGATATCGAAGATCCATGCTGGTTAGTTCTTACCCCTACCATTTTATTGTTCCAACATTGTTCCTTTTTTTTGTTTTATATTTCTGATAACAAGATTTGATTGTAAATAATTTTTTGAAATTTGTAAAAGTTTATAATTTTGCTAATTTGATTAATCAAACAAGGTTTTTTGTAGTTATTATTACTCTGTTCAAGTTTTGTGTTTTAATAGTTAATGGTTAGATGAAAAAATACATTTATTATTTACGATAATTTGAAATTTATGTTACTACATAAAATAATTTAGTTACTAGGAAAATTAACCAAAAAGTTAATTTTAAATGTAACTCAGGACTATTAGAATGCTTTGCTTTGTACTTAATATTTAATACACAACCGTTACCAATGACTACTACTATCGTGATCCATTTGCGTTATCTGTAGGCCTCATACTACCCAATTTCTATATACCTGCGGATGCTGTATAATTACAAATAAATAAAAAAAATATAATGGAACAAATGTTAATAGGGCAATGCCCTCATTTGTTTAGTAGTTTTTTTAGATGCCCAACGGCCTTGGCGTGCTGTTCCTCCATTTGCCTTAGGCCGTTGGCAAACTGGAGCTTGATCTCCCGCAGTTTCCGGAGATGCTGCTCCCGGAAGGCCTTCATCGCTTTCTGGTGCTCCCTCTCTAGGTCCTTAATTTTTTGTTGCATTTCTTTCAATACTGTAAAAAAAAAAAAAATAGACGGTGTCGTTTCAGAAGAATCCACAGGATGTTGGCTTGAAATCTGATTGGCTGTTGGTGGCTCCACCCACTCTTTTGAATTTTAATCCCAGTCCTCCAGTGACCAACTTTGTAAAGTTTGAAGACTGTGCCAATAAAAGTCTAAGAGCAGCGGCAGTTTGAATTTTTCCCATTTAAACAAATGTCTGAAATTTAATTGGGCGTTGTAGACTCCGCCCACTTTTTTATAAATTTTAATCCCAGTCACCTAGTAACCCACAGTGCCAAGTTTGGGAACCCTGGCTTAAATACTGTGAAAATGACAGCTTTTTCAAGTTTTCACACTGAAGTCAACAGTGAAAATTTGATTGGTTGTTTGTGGCTCTGCCCACCTTTTAACGTCCCTAAATTTGACACGAATTTTCATGGTGACCCCATGACTAAGTGACCCAAGTTTGGTAACTTTAACTTGAAAGCTGAACGAGTGACAAAACTTAATAGTTTTCCTATGAAAGTCGATGGGACAAAATGTGGTCTCCGGGGGGAGGAGTAGCGTATAGAAAAACTGCTAAATTTTCATTGGCTAATGGTATCTCCGTCCACTTTGGGGTGCCCCCCCCCCAAATATACCTGTTTATTCGGGTTGACACAACAATATCTGGTCTGAGTTCGGGGAATAATCATGGCTGCTCGGTATGTCTCAATGGGAATGTGGGAATGTATGCCTCGGTGAATCAGTACGCCTGTAACTATAGGTTTCAGGGAGGTTTTCTTTAGAAATTATTTTGGGCCTGGGTTTTAATAGTCCGAGACATTGGGTGGGACAGGGCTGAAGAAAGATTATTAGTAAAGCTTTAACATGCTTATTGTTTGCTCCAAAAAAGTATGTCTATGGTGAAGACTAAACTGACACGTGTGTGTGAACAGTGAATGAGTGAAAACAGCCACAACACATACTTACACTCCTTGTGAGTGGTGGTGATGAGCTCCTCCTCCTCGTCCCCGTCATCATCCACTTGAGGGGGTGAGGCGGGTTGGGGTGAAGGTCCACCCTCCACTGACTCCTCTGGGGGGCTAGGGGCATGATGTTGCCCTGAGGGTCCGGCCTCCTCCTCCTCTGACGCCAAGACCTCCCACAACTGCTGTCTGGGAGGCCTGTGCCTGACAGGAGGCAAAGGAACACCTATAATAACAAATTTTACTACTTTTAGAAAAAAATCTAAAAACAAAAATGTACATATGCTTTACATTACTTTTGTATCTTTATTCCAACACTCAGTAATCATTATACCTGGACATTTTTCGTCCCGGATCTCGCAGATTCTTTCCGCGTGCCTCCTCTTCAGGTCCGACTGATAGGATGATAAAAAAAAGATGACTAGATGCATCAGCTTGGATTAAGTTTTTTCTGGCGCCAGGAAAGTGAAATAGACCATATTAGACACGACACATATGATGATCAAAATCACTCTGTTTATTGATAATAAGGTTCCAGCTTATATAGGACATTATACGCTCTTTCATTATTCAATCATCTTTTTCCAAGCAATATAGCTTCCAATCATAATGAGACACATACTGTTATATAACATACTTTCCCCAGTTACATCCTGGCCTTCATGCTCCACGTACTAGCTGACACGGACAAGATACTCGGCTCCCCAAAACATTCTGGTTATGACAGAATGTTCTTACACAAAGTTCAAGACAGCATATTCCTTTACCGACCATTTTTTTTAAATGGCCAGATGCTTATGCTGGCCTTGATAATCCTGCCACAGCTCGTACCCGATCCTGCGGACAATCTTTTTTTTTATCAGCATGGGATCGGGTCTGGTCGTATCCTACTTCAACATGCGCTGCAGTATAAAAAAAAAAGCATATGATCAGATTTTATAACGGTATCTTTAAATCTAATATTTCACTTTCAAATACTAATGATTTTTGGTTTGGTGGTTGAGAATAAATGTTGGTGACTATGGCTAAGGCAGCGCACGGCGAGAGGTTCGCCGGGCTTAAACTACGACATGCAGAGCTTTTAGCTAGACTGTCTCTCGCCGTGCGCTGCCTTGCTGCTGCCGTACCACCGCCCCCGCCACCATTATAGTCAATAGGGACGAAGCATCATTCTAGGGGTGTAGGAGAACTAGCGGCAGTACGGATCCGACAGGCTGTTCATCTTCCTGGAATAGTCAGACGTACTCCCCAGCCGCTAATGTTAAAGTCACCTAATCTTATTTTTTTTTTAATTTGGGATTGTGTTGAAATTGTATGTGTGTGTGTGCAGTACGAGATATTGGATATTGTCCATCTGAGGTGAGATGTACCCGTCTATTGAAGTGACAGTACGGTATGGGGTGTAAGGCTGGTTCGCCTCCCCGTGGTGCACCCTGGGTAACGCTAAAAGAACCAGCAAATACTGAATGTCAAACATTACTTCTCCTGACCAACGGGACACTTATTAGAATCTGTATACTAGGCATCCTCAAACTATGGCCCTCCAGCAAACTGTGGCCCTCCATCTGTTTCTAAACTAAAAATCACATCATTCCATGACAGCCTACAGCTATCATCCTATAGCGGGGCATCATGGGAGTTGTAGTTTTACAACAGCTGGAGGGCCGCAGTTTGAGAATGCCTGCTATAGACTGTGTATGTATGTGTGTGTTGGGGGTGGTCAGAGGTGGTGTGGGTTTGAGGGGAGGTCTGGTGGTATGTAGTGGTGGGTATATTGTGTGAGGCGAAAGATTAGATGTGCAATGTAAATCATATATAGATTTGTCTATCCATTTTTTTTAAAACCATTAGAAAACGTAGTGTGGTGTTAAACAGGCAGGATATGCTCGAACCCACATGCGGTTGTGCATATATATAGAGGAGCATATCCAGCAAAAAAATGCATACAATGGAAGATTTCCGGCATCAGGATCCCCTGGGCACCCGTAGAAGGCAGGTCCCGATGCCGTGCAAGGCATTGGGCAGCCTCTGCACGGCATCAGTCTGTCTTCTCAAACATCGGGTCCCCGTCGCAGCAGCACGGGGACCCGATGCACTCGTTCACTAACTGCAAACCACTTCTATGTCGCGGTCAGCGCTGACCGCGACATAGAAGGGGTTAATCCGCCAGCATCAGCGATGCCGGCAGATACAGCAGGGGCCTGGCTATCAGGGACTGCCGTACCCCTGCAGTGATTTGTCAGGCGCAGCTCCGCACCACCCCATCATCTTGCCGTGCATGTACGGCGGAATGCGTTCTGGCACAAGTTCCCCCAGCGTACATGCACAGCGTTTTGCGTTAAGGGGTTAATGACAGTGAACTCCACAATGCCCGCCCCTTTAATATTGGCCCCTGCCCCCCCCCCCCCCATGCAGTGTAGTTTTGTCGTCATACATCATATGACTGAATATTTAAGGACCTGAAAACTATTGAAACCGGTTATCACTTGGTAGTCCAACCTGGGGACATGCCAGCTTCTATTGGCTGATAAGGGACATGTGACGTGTGGATGGCAGTTGGGGGCTTGTTTTGGCTAATGCAGGTCATTTTGGGGGGAATATCTCAGGAATAATACGTCCTAGAGACTGAGCCCCGGTCTAAAACCTTCCTAGACACCTGATGTACCCGTCTGGCAAATTTAGTGAAGATCAGTCCAGTCGTTTAGTCGCCCATAAATAACAGACAGACAGAAACTCATTTTTATATATATATAAGAGATTAGTAGATACTAATGATTTGGGGCAATAAGTATTGTTTTTGAATGCTAACAATACTTGTTTCCACAGCGACTTAAAAAGATTAAAATAGACAAATCGCCAGGACCGGATGGCATACACCCTCGTATCCTAAGGGAATTAAGTGATGTCATAGCCAGACCATTATTTCTGATATTTACAGACTCTATAATAACAGGGAATGTTCCACAGGATTGGCGCATAGCAAATGTGGTGCCAATATTCAAAAAGGGTCCAAAAACAGAGCCTGGAAATTATAGGCCGGTAAGTTTAACATCTATTGTTGGTAAACTGTTTGAAGGGTTTCTAAGAGATGCTATTTTGGAGTATCTCAATGAAAATAAGCAAATAACACCATATCAGCATGGCTTCATGAGGGATCGGTCATGCCAAACAAATTTAATCAGCTTCTATGAGGAGGTAAGTTCTAGACTTGACAGTGGCGAATCAATGGATGTCGTATATCTGGACTTCTCCAAAGCATTTGACACTGTACCTCATAAAAGGTTAGTATATAAAATGAGGATGCTCGGACTGGGAGAAAATGTCTGTATGTGGGTAAGTAACTGGCTGAGTGACAGAAAACAGAGGGTGGTTATTAACGGTACATACTCAGATTGGGTCACTGTAACTAGTGGGGTACCTCAGGGGTCAGTATTGGGCCCTATTCTCTTCAATATATTTATTAATGATCTTGTAGAAGGCCTGCACAGTAAAATATCTATTTTTGCAGATGACACTAAACTGTGTAAAGTAATTAACACTGAAGAGGACAGTTTTCTGCTACAGAGGGATCTGGATAGATTGGAGGCTTGGGCAGAAAAATGGCAGATGAGGTTTAACACTGACAAATGTAAAGTTATGCACATGGGAAGGAATAATGCAAGTCACCCGTACATATTAAATGGTAAAACACTCGGTAACACTGACATGGAAAAGGATCTAGGAATTTTAATAAACAGCAAATTAAGCTGCAAAAACCAGTGTCAGGCAGCTGCCGCTAAGGCCAATAAGATAATGGGTTGCATCAAAGGGGCATAGACGCCCGTGATGAGAACATAGTCCTACCACTTTACAAATCACTAGTCAGACCACACATGGAGTACAGTGTACAGTTCTGGGCTCCTGTGAACAAGACAGACATAGCAGAACTGGAGAGGGTTCAGAGGAGGGCAACTAAAGTAATAACTGGAATGAGGGATCTACAGTACCCTGAAAGGTTATCAAAATTAGGGTTATTCACTTTAGAAAAAAGACGACTGAGGGGAGATCTAATAACTATGTATAAATATATCAGGGGTCAGTACAGAGATCTGTCCCATCATCTATTTATCCCCAGGACTGTGACTGTGACAAGGGGACATCCTCTGCGTCTGGAGGAAAGAAGGTTTGTACACAAACATAGAAAAGGATTCTTCACTGTAAGAGCAGTGAGACTATGGAACTCTCTGCCTGAGGAGGTGGTGATGGTAAGTACAATAAAGGAATTCAAGAGGGGACTGGATTTATTTCTGGAGTGTAATAATATTACAGGCTACAGCTACTAGAGAGGGGTCGTTGATCCAGGGAGTTATTCTGATTGCCTGATTGGAGTCGGGAAGGAATTTTTTTCCCCTTAAGTGATGAAAATTGGCTTCTGCCTCACAGGGGTTTTTTGCCTTCCTCTGGATCAACTTGTAGGAAACAGGCCGAACTGGATGGACAAATGTCTTTTTTCGGTCTTATATACTATGTTACTATGTTACTATGTTACTATGTTACTAAGCACTGCAGTAAGCAAACTATGTGAAATGAGATTTTATATGTATTGCGAAAAATTGAGAATGTTTTATCTCCATAAACATACATTTGAATGTTACAAGCGTCACATGTACTTATAGCTGTAATGTAATGTTCAATAACTTACTGTGATCAGGATATCTTCCTCCTCTCTGGTGAAATTGTTTCCGACCATCTTTGTTCGCATGTATCGCATGCACCACAACAAAACTTGTTGTAACTGCTCCCAGGAAGAAGCCACGCCTGTATGTGCGCATGCGCACGCGCACATACGAATAGGTTATTGACGACTGCCGAACTTGAATAACATCTGTACGCACACAAATATTTCTATGGAAATTATTCGCATTATAGTCGCTTTGTACGGATACAGAACTACAAATACGATTGGCTTGTTTGAATTAGCGAATATGGTGAATGCGAATATATCGCTATATTCGCTAATTCAAAAAATGGATTTGCAAAAGGAAAGTTGCCTATAGACCGCTCTAAGTTCGATGCGCAATGCGAAAATATTACTTTTTTTTTTACACAATGAACAGAATATGAAGAGTTGAAGACGACTAACTATTCTGATTATTGAAAAAATAATAGTAATTTTTTTCGCATTGTGCATCCAACTTAGAGCATTTGTTCATGCTTGCAAGCCAGTATGAAATATGCCTTTATATTCGAAGTGCAATTCGCATAATGCGAATAATATATTCGCATATTATTCGCGAAAATTTAAATAATGACGAATATTCGATTTCGGCGAATATATTACGAATATTCGCGATATATCGCGAATTCGAATATGGCACCTCTCGCTCATCACTATAACATACAACCCTCGCAGATACTTATATATAAAAATTGTTTACTGAAAATATAGAGATGACAAACCAATGGAAATTATACATAAAGATACTGACACTACAAATAACACGATACATACAGTACACCACCACACACAGCTGCCTCCGTTCCTGTCCCCCCTGGCTGCTAAGCAATGTGGCCAATACAGTGTATGTATATACACTATTTCCAGAGTCCTACACTTCTAACCAACTCACCTCCAGTACCTGACCATTAGTACATGTACACATAGAGACTTATGCATATAATAGTATATATATATATATTGTGGGGAGTCGCTCTGGTAGACAGCGGTGCGGGTGCAGTTTAGAGGCAAAACAAGGAGTCCAGATTGTGCATCAAACAGTGTTTTATTCACACTTGCACACCAGAAATGAAAACAGTCTCTTGGTGACAGTTCATACACAACAGAAATCATGTGGCAAAACCAAAAACAGGCCAACACAGGGTCCAGTCACCTTGGGTGGTTTAGGTGGGGGTTCACACCTAGCAGTCGGCTCAGCCGCAGGCGATTCCACCTTCAGGTCGCAGGGCAACACCACCTTGCTGAGCTCCTTCCTCCAGGACAGAGAATTCCTCAGCCCTGTTTGCAGGCTCCAGGATAATCACACCCTCAGACACAGCTGCTGGCTGCGTTTTATACCCAGCCCAAAACATGGACTGGACCGTGGGGAGCAGCCACCCACCCTACTCTTTAGCTGCTCCCAGTAAGAGCCGGCCCGGATCGGCTTTGCTGCCATGCTATTTAACAGAGCAGCACTAGCTGCTGCAGACCAAAACCCCGGCTCTTACCTCACCGAGGCCAGCAACCTCGGTGACACGTACCTGCTATCAAATACAACACCTTGCACCCTCTTACACACCCCCTTTGTTCAACCCTGAGGGGTGAACACACGTGAGGCAGTGGACGCGGGACAGGGCATCTGCGTTGCCCTGCAAGCGGCCTGCCCTGTGTTCCACGGAGAATTTGAAATTCTGAAGAGATAGGAACCACCTGGTGACCCGAGCATTCCTCTCCTTGGCCTGACTCATCCATTTGAGGGGGAATGGTCGGTCACCAGACGGAACCTCCTCCCTAACAGGTAGTAGCGGAGAGATTCGAGTGCCCACTTGATAGCCAGGCACTCCTCTCCACTATACTATACCTGGTCTCGGCGGGACTGAGCTTACGGCTCAGGAAGACAACGGGATGTTCTTCCCCGTTGACCTCCTGAGACAGTACCGCACCGAGGCCTACCTCCGAGGCGTCGGTCTGTACGACAAACTCCTTGTTGAAGTCGGGTGTCACCAAAACCGGGGACCCACACAGGGCCGACTTCAACGCGGCGAAAGCCTCCTCCGCCTTCTCACTCCAGCTAACCCTCCCAGACTTTCGCCCCTTCAACAGGTCTGTCAACGGCGCTGCTATTGTGGCAAAGTGGGGCACAAACCTCATGTAGTAACCTACCATCCCCAGGAACGACTTTACCTGCCTGGTGGTGACCGGTCGGGGCCAGTTACGAATGGCCTCTACCTTGGTTACCTGAGGTTTGATGACTCCCCGCCCAATTACATATCCCAGATATTTTGTCTCCTCTAACCCTATGGAGCACTTCTTTGGGTTAGCGGTCAGTCCGGCTTTCCTCAGGGCATCCACTACCGCCTGCACCTTGGGTAAATGGCTTTCCCAGTCGGTGCTGTGGATGACTACATCATCTAAGTATGCCGAGGCGTACCGACGATGTGGTCGCAGCACTATGTCCATTAACCTTTGGAAAGTGGCGGGGCGCCATGCAGGCCAAAGGGTAACACCTTGTAGTGATACAGGCCCTGCTGGGTAACAAATGCGGTTTTTCCTTAGCCGACTCCGTTAAGGGTACCTGCCAGTACCCTTTAGTGAGGTCCAGCACAGAAAAATAACGGGCTTGTCCTAAACTTTCAACCAGCTCGTCTACTCGGGGCATGGGATACGCGCCAAACTTGGATACTTCATTTAACTTGCGAAAGTCGTTGCAGAACCGCAACGTCCCACCCGGCTTGGGTATTAGGACTATGGGACTGGCCCACTCACTTTTCGACTCCTCAATGACATCGAGCTTCAACATTAACTGTACTTCCTCCGCGATGGCCCGTCGCCGAGCCTCGGGTACCCGGTATGGTTTTAACCGGATCTTGGCCTGAGGCTCAGTGACGATGTCATGTTGGATGAGAGACGTGCGGCCAGGGAGGTCCGAGAACACATCCGTGTTCCGACTGATGAACTCCCTGACTTCCTGAACTTGTTTGGAAGACAGGCTGTCTGCAATTTTTACCGTGGTTACTGCTTCACAGGCCTCGAACTGTGGGGCTGGACCCTTTCACCTAGAAGCCCTGGCCGGGGCTGTGGTCGTCGGCTGTGTCCCTATCTTTCCACGGCTTAAGTAAATTCACGTGGTACACCTGCTCCGGCTTGCGCCGCCTGGCTGGTGTACTTTGTAATTTACTTCCCTACCTTCTCGATCACCTCATAGGGGCCCTGCCACCTAGCTAGGAACTTGCTGTCAAGGGTGGGTACCAGAACCAAAACCCGATCTCCCGGATGGAAGCCCCGTACCCGAGCCTGACGATTATACACCCTACTCTGGGCTTGTTGCGCTGCCTCCATATGCTCCCGGACCAGCGGCAACACCCTTTCCATCCGTTCCTGCATCTGGGTGACATACTCAATGACACTTTTGTGGGGGACAGGCTGTTGTTCCCATGCTTCCTTGGCGATATCCAACAGGCCCCGAGGGTGTCTGCCATAAAGCAGTTCGAAGGGCGAGAACCCAGTAGAGGCCTGGGGTACCTCTCGCACTGCGAACATGAGATAGGGCAGAAGCAGGTCCCAGTCCTTCCCATCTCTAGACACCACCCTTTTTAACATATTTTTTAGAGTTTGGTTAAACCTCTCAACAAGACCGTCTGTTTGCGGATGGTAAACGGACGTCCGTAACTGCTTTATACGCAACAATTTACACAGTTCCTTCATTACTTTGGACATAAAGGGGTCCCTTGGTCTGTCAGAACCTCTTTTGGCAGGCCCACACGGGAAAACATCTCCATTAACTCTTTGGCAATGAGCCTAGCTGAGGTATGTCGCAGAGGCACCGCCTCCGGATACCGAGTGGCATAGTCGAGAACTACCAGAATGTGTTGGTGGCCCCTGGCAGACTTTGGTACAGGCCCAATTAAATCCATAGCGATTCGCTCAAACGGTACTTCAATAATTGGCAGAGGTACCAGAGGACTACGGAAATGAGGCTGGGGGCTAGTTATCTGACAGGTTGGACAGGACTTACAATAATCTTCTACCTCCTTTAACACACCGGGCCAATAAAACCGCTGCAGTATGCGGTCCTGGGTTTTCTGCCACCCCAGGTGTCCCCCAAGAACATGTTGGTGGGCAAGCTCCATGACAAGCTTACGATACGCTGTGGGCACCACCAACTGTTCAACAGGTTCACCTCGGACTTGGTTCACCCGATACAACATATCCTGTAGAACAATAAATCGTGGGAACATTAATTCAGCCCCTGGTTTCTGGGGTTTACCATCAATTTCCAGCACATTCTCCCAGGCCCTGGTTAGGGTTTGGTCCCGGTGTTGTGCGGTCCCAAAATTTTCCCGGAGACATTGAGGTCTGCCAACTCAGGTCCCGGTGGCAAGTCCTCCGTGTCTCCCACCATTACACTCAGTGGGGTTGTTTCCCCTCTACCGCTGGAGCAGTGGTCACCCCTACCGCCGGCCCTTCAGACTCGGGCTCCCAGGGTTCTGGCCTTCCAGCGGTATCAGGCCACTCTGCTAGGGTCACCCCTGTCTCGGGTCCCTCAGATACCTTTATTGCCGGCCACAGCGCCGGAAAACCGGGAAGTCCCTCCCAAGTATTAGTTCGTGTGGGAGTGTAGTAGCGACAGCCACCTCGTGGGTCCACCTACCAGCCGCTGTGGACAAAGTCACTAGTGCAGTGGGGTAGTCTTTCAGGTCTCCGTGGATGCACAGGACCCCGACTTTACGGCCAGTATACTCCGCAGGCCGTACAAGGGCAGCCCTTACCAGGGAGACTAAACTCCCGGAGTCCAGCAGAGCCACCGCCAGCGAATCTCCCACCTCTACCTGACACAGGTGGTTATGGTCTTGCACCTCACGGGTGCCAGTTGCGCACAGCTTCCGTGCATACAAGGAGTGGGGACCCCGTAGTTCACCTCCATCAGCTCATCCCGATGCGGACAGTCGGCCCTGATGTGGCCTGGCTCCTGACACCTCCAGCATACCACGGGAGGCGGGCTCGCAGGGGGTATATTCCGTGCAGGCCGCTCTGTCGCCGGACGTTGGAACTGGGGCAGAGGCCTCCGGGTTTAACTGACCCCTTCCCAGCAAGACTCCCCTGCAGGTTTCTGGTGGCCTCGTACCGCTCCACCAGGTCGACCATCTCCAGGGCATTGGTGGGCGATACCTGGCCGATCCAGTGCTGGAGAGGGTAAGGCAAAGCCCTCCAGAAGACATCGGCTAACAGACGGTCGAGCATAGCAGTGGGAGTCAGTATGTCTGGCTGCAGCCATTTTTGCAACCGTTGTAGCAAGTCATAGTATTGTGGCCGGGCGGGTTCAGCCGGGTTAAACTCCCACTGATGCACCCGCTGGGCCCGGACCAAAACATTCACCCCCAGTCTTGCCAGGATCTCACCTTTCACCGTCGGGTAGTCAGCTGCTTGGTCACCTGGGAGGTCAAAAAATACTTGCTGGGGTCCAGACGCCAGGAACGGAGCGATGACCTCTGCCCACTGTTCTCGGGGTAATTTCTCCCTCACGGCCACCTTCTCGAACACCGCCAGATAGGTCTCAACATCATCCGAGGGGGTCATCTTAGGGATCGCGGTACGGACAGCTTTCCGGGCATCGTGGACGCGGTGGGACGCTCCTGCCGCTTGCCCGCATCCTCCACCAAATGTGGGGAGTCGCTCTGGTAGACAGCGGTGCGGGTGCAGTTTAGAGGCAAAACAAGGAGTCCAGATTGTGCATCAAACAGTGTTTTATTCACACTTGCACACCAGAAATGAAAACAGTCTCTTGGTGACAGTTCATACACAACAGAAATCATGTGGCAAAACCAAAAACAGGCCAACACAGGGTCCAGTCACCTTGGGTGGTTTAGGTGGGGGTTCACACCTAGCAGTCGGCTCAGCCGCAGGCGATTCCACCTTCAGGTCGCAGGGCAACACCACCTTGCTGAGCTCCTTCCTCCAGGACAGAGAATTCCTCAGCCCTGTTTGCAGGCTCCAGGATAATCACACCCTCAGACACAGCTGCTGGCTGCGTTTTATACCCAGCCCAAAACATGGACTGGACCGTGGGGAGCAGCCACCCACCCTACTCTTTAGCTGCTCCCAGTAAGAGCCGGCCCGGATCGGCTTTGCTGCCATGCTATTTAACAGAGCAGCACTAGCTGCTGCAGACCAAAAACCCCGGCTCTTACCTCACCGAGGCCAGCAACCTCGGTGACACGTACCTGCTATCAAATACAACACCTTGCACCCTCTTACAATATATATATATATTCTACTGGTAATACAATTGCAGACTACAAATATCTATATGTACACATATAAAGTCTACTGGGATATTATACTTATACACATATATAACCAGATATATACTTAGCTTGCTCCTGAAGTGGTGTTAGCCAGGGGGTCCAGGGAAAGAGACCCACTACCTCCAAAGTTTCACCTATATCTTGCTGTGTCCCAGCCCCCCCCCCCCCCCATGGACTCCCTAACTATTTTCCCCTAACTGCGCCACCAATGACTTTAATACTGAGAGGGGGGGACTGCGCCACCAATGATAATTTACCTTAAATACAGATACAGGAGGCGGGTGCCAGCGGCAGAATCATATAGCCGGCACCCGGCGTTTATGGCAGGGAGCTGCGATCAGCAGCAGTTAACCCCTCAGGTCCCTCCTCCACCCCTCTCATTCCTTATTGGCGGTGGCAGCAGCAGCACAGGGGGAGGGAGAGATTGCTTCCTTCTCTCCTGTGCTGCTGAGGAAACATAGAGCGCGCTGAGAGCAGTGCGCTCCATGTTCTGTGATGCGGTAAAAGGCAAATCCCGGTATCGAATCGATACTGGTATAAAAGTACCGATTGGGTATCGATATTTCGATACCCGGTGCAACCCTAGTTTCAATTCTGTACAATACATTATGTATTGTACTGAACTGAACTGTCAGTGTCTTACACAGTAAGACGCTGACAGTTGCCTAGGAGACCCAGCCTGCAGGCTGGATCTCCTGGGATTCCGTAGCTGGCAGGCTCCGATGCCTGTGTAAGGCATTGGGCCTGCCATGGCAACCATCGGCCACCTGTCAGCTCAGTGCAGGGGGCCGATGGTGTCAGAGGGAGCCCTCTCCCTCTTCAAATCCCGCACGCGCCGCGGTCAGCGCTGACCACAGCAGGTGAAAGGGTTAATACACCCGGCATCACCGCATACAGCAATGCCGGCAGATGCAGCAGGGACCGCCGTCAGTAACAGTTAGTATCAGTAACAGCCGGACCCGTTCTGCGGATTGGGTGGATGCAGCTCCTGCACCCGCCCAATCACATCATGTACATGGACTTAAGGATGCTGCAAGGAGACCCATTCCCTCACGTACATCTACGTGAAATACGTGAAGGGTTTAGGTGAGGGAGTATCTGTGAGAGCCTGCTAAATTATTTGTGTGCATTGCTGAGTGGCTGTGCCTAACTTTATTGTACTCTATACCAAGTCTACGGTGTCCATATTAGGACATCGTCAGACATCATCCACAACTCCATCCTCCGTCAGGCAAAACACCCTCCTTCGTCAGCCCAAACTCCATCAGTCCTCTTCCCTCAGGCAAAACTCCATCCTCTGTCAGCCAAAACTCCTTTCTTCCTCATCCAAAACTGCCTCCTCCCTCAGACATCAGCCAAAACGCCCTCCTCACTCATCCAAAACTCCATCAGATGTCAGCCAAAACTCTCCTCAGACCTCATACAAAACTACCTCATCCAAAACTGCCTCCTCCCTCAGACATCAGCCAAACCTCCCTCATCCATAACTGCCTCCTCCCTCAGACCTCAGCCAAACCTCCCTCATCCAAAACTGCCTCCTCCCTCAGACCTCAGCCAAAACGCCCTCCTCACTCATCCAAAACTCCATCAGATGTCAGACAAAACTCCCTCATCCAAAACTGCCTCCTCCCTCAGACATCAGCCAAACCTCCCTCATCCATAACTGCCTCCTCCCTCAGACCTCAGCCAAATCGCCCTCCTCCCTCATCTAAAACTCCATCAGATGTCAGACAAAACTTCCTTCTCCCTCAGAAGTCAGTCAAAATTCCCTCCTCCCTAACTCAAATGTAATACACAACTCTTAGCCTGAAGAAGCTGCTAGCTGCTGGAAAGGCAAAGGACCTGTGATGATGTCATGACCATGTGATGAGTCACGTGTGTGGGAGGGGTCAGATTTGCATAGCAGCGGCTACTGTGTACAAAACTAGAGTCATCAAATAGAGCTGTGTGTGTGTAGCCTGCAGGTAGCAATCTACATCTAGCAGAGCTGTGTGTGTGTGTGTGTGTCACCTGCAGGTAGAAATCTACATGTAGCAGAGCTGTGTGTGTAACCTGCAGGTAGCAATCTACATCTAGTAGAGCTGTGTGTGTGTGTGTGTGTAACCTATAGGTAGCAATCTACATCTAGCAGACCTGTGTGTGTGTGTGTGTGTGTGTGTGTGTAACCTGCAGGTAGCAATCTACATGTAGCAGAGCTGTGTGTGTAACCTGCAGGTAGCAATCTACATGTAGCAGAGCTGTGTGTGTGTAACCTGCAGGTAGCAATCTACATGTAGCAGAGCTGTGTGTGTAACCTGCAGGTAGCAATCTACATGTAGCAGAGCTGTGTGTGTGTAACCTGCAGGTAGCAATCTACATGTAGCAGAGCTGTGTGTGTGTAACCTGCAGGTAGCAATCTACATGTAGCAGGGCTGTGTGTGTGTGTGTAACCAACAGGTAGCAATCTATATCTAGCAGAGCTGTGTGTGTGTGTGTAACCTGCAGGTAGCAATCTACATGTAGCAGAGCTGTGTGTGTGTGTAACCTGCAGGTAGCAATCTACATCTAGCAGAGCTGTGTGTGTGTGTAACCTGCAGGTAGCAATCTACATGTAGTAGAGCTGTGTGTGTGTGTGTGTGTGTAACCTACAGGTAGCAATCTACATGTAGCAGAGCTGTGTGTGTGTGTGTGTAACCTGCAGGTAGCAATCTACATGTAACAGAGCTGTGTTTGTGTGTGTAACCTGCAGGTAGCAATTTACATGTAGCAGAGCTGTCTGTGTGTGTGTGTAACCTGAATGTAGCAGAGCTGTGTACTGTGTAATAGAGATAGGATACACACATATCTCTACTACACAGTACACACATCTGTAATAGAGATGAGCGAACTTCAAAAATTAGTTCGGCGTTCAGGTTGGGGTAATTGCCGCATCCCGTTATGGATTCCACTACCGCGGACTATCCCGGCATACGGAATCCATAAGGGGCGGTTTCCACGAACCCGAACTTTGGAAAAGCCGAAGGACCTGGGGTGACGTCACCGTCATGTGATCAGTGCAGGGGGCGTGGCTCAGCACTGGATCAAATCCAGTACTAACGCCGAACTAATTTTTGAAGTTCGCTCATCTCTAATCTCTAATACACAGCTCTATTTGATGACTACAGTTCTGTACACAGCCACTGTGAAATCTGACCCCTCCCACACATGACTAATCACATGGTCATGACATCATCACAGGTCCTTTGCCTTTCCAGCAGCTAGCAGCTTCTTCAGGTAGAGCAAGCTAGAATGGAGTTGTTAGAAGGAGGTCCTCCCCCTGGAGTCAGTATTCTAGCCTGTTCAGTGTAGAGCAGGCTAGAATGGAGTTGTTAGAAGGAGGTCCTCATCCTGGAGTCAGAAATCTAGTCTGTTCACTATAAAGCAGGCTAGAATGGAGTTGTTAGGAGGAGGTCCTCCTGTTCTTCATGTTACTAATTAAATTCTTTGCATTCTTAATTCAAGAAACTGTTTTACTACATTTATGAATTTCCTATATCATTTTTTCATATATATTTTTATCGATGCAATAGAAAAAATTCAATTCTGCTTGTTTTCACAAATACATAGAAAAAGAACTAAGAGGTCACTTATTTTCAAATATATACGACCTTTTGGTGTATATTTGGTGCAGATTTTTTCGCAAAGGTGATTTGCGGCAAAATCTGAGACTTCTTCCCCTTCCAAGTCACTTACACCAGTTCTAATTAAGGAGGAATGGCGGGGAAGGGGTGGCCCGGCCGGCCCGGCTCATTTATCATTTCCTACACCAATGATATAATTCTAGGCCGACATGATCAAATTCAGAGTTTTACGGTTGTGTTCACACAGCACTGCCATTTTTTGTTAACACTCTCATTAATGGCTGTGTGGTTTTGCCAACAAAACACCGCCAAGACACAGTGTCAATCAAAATGCCACTTCTAAAACCACACCGACCATGAGCACACCCTTCATGTATTTTAATTTCACAGTTTTATCTGCCACAGCTGACTAGATTAAGGACTTCACAGAAAATAGGAACTCAATAAGCCACAGCAAATACAGGAGGACCTCCTTCTGCCCACTCCATTCTAGCCTGCTCTGTATAGAAAAGACTAGATCACTGACTCCAGGAGGAGGACCTCCTTCTAACAACTCTGCAGCTTATATTACTGAGGAGGAGGACCTCCTTCTAACAACTCCATTCTAGCTGATTCTATAGTGAACAGGCTAGATTACTGACTCCAGGATGAGGACCTCCTTCTAACACCTCTGCAGCTTCTATTACTGATAATAGAGGAGGACCTCCTTCTAACACCTCTACAGCTTATATTACTGAGAAGGAGGACCTCCTTCTAACACCTCTCCAGCTTATATTACTGATAATAGAGGAGGACCTCCTTCTAACAACTCCATTCTAGCTGATTCTATAGTGAACAGGCTAGATTACTGACTCCAGGAGGAGGACCTCCTTCTAACACCTCTCCAGCTTATATTACTGATAATAGAGGAGGACCTCCCTTAACAACTCCATTCTAGCTGATTCTATAGTGAACAGGCTAGATTACTGACTCCAGGAGGAGGACCTCCTTCTACCACCTCTGCAGCTTCTATTACTGATAATAGAGGAGGACCTCCTTCTAACACCTCTACAGCTTATATTACTGAGGAGGAGGACCTCCTTCTAACACCTCTCCAACTTATATTAATGATAATAGAGGAGGACCTCCTTCTAATAACTCCATTCTAGCTGATTCTATAGTGAACAGGCTAGATTACTGACTCCAGGAGGAGGACCTCCTTCTAACAACTCCATTCTAGCTGATTATATGGTGAACAGGCTAGATTACTGACTCCAGGAGGAGGACCTCCTTCTAACAACTCTGCAGCTTATATTACTGAGGAGGAGGACCTCCTTCTAACACCTCTCCAGCTTATATTAATGATAATAGAGGAGGACCTCCTTCTAATAACTCCATTCTACCTGATTCTATAGTGAACAGGCTTGATTACTGACTCTAGGAGGAGGACCTCCTTCTAATAACGCCATTCTAGCTGATTCTATGGTGAACTGGCTAGATTACTGACTCCAGGAGGAGGACCTCCTTCTAACAACTCCATTCTAGCTGATTCTATGGTGAACAGGCTAGATTACTGACTCCAGGAGGAGGACCTCCTTCTAACACCTCTGCAGCTTATATTACTGATAATAGAGGAGGACCTCCTTCTAACAACTCTGCAGCTTATATTACTGATAATAGAGGAGGACCTCCTTCTAACAACTCCATTCTAGCTGATTCTATAGCGAACAGGCTAGATTACTGACTCCAGGAGGAGGACCTCCTTCTAACATTCCTATTCTACCATATTACTGGCTCCAGAAGGAGGACCTTATTTCACCCACTATTCTAATAAGGGTCCATGCACATAAACATATGCCATCTGAGATATACAGTCCGTGAGCAGGGCATATGTCCCAGAGCGCATAGCTTCATAGTTTACTATAATGCAGTGCACGTCGGGCCACTCGCGAGACTACCGTCCCAGACTCGTATTATCATGGGACATTCGTGTGCATGGGCCCTAACATGCAGTTGTTAGGAGGAGGTCCACACTCTGTAGTCAGTAATATATTAGAATGGAGTTGTTAGCAGGAGTTCCTTCTCTATTATTAGTAATATAAGCTGTAGAATTGTTAGAAGGAGGTCCTCCTCCTGGAGTCAGTAACCTAGCCTGTTCACTATAGAATCAGCTAGAATGGAGTTGCTAGAAGGAGGTCCTCCACTGTATAGTCAGTAATAGAAGCTGTAGAGGTGTTAGAAGGAGGTCCTTCTCTATCATCAGTAATATAAGCTGTAAAGGTGTTAGAAGGAGGTCCTCCTCTATCATCAGTAATATAAGCTGTAGAGGTGTTAGGAGGAGGTCCTCCTCTATTATTATTGCTATAAGCTGTAGAGGTGTTAGAAGGAGGTCCTCCTCTATTATCAGTAATATAAACTGTAGAGGTGTTAGAAGGAGGTCCTCCTCTATTATCAGTAATATAAACTGTAGAGGTGTTAGAAGGAGGTCCTCCTCTATTATCAGTAATATAAACTGTAGAGGTGTTAGATGGAGGTCCTCCTCTATTATCAGTAATATAAACTGTAGAGGTGTTAGATGGAGGTCCTCCTCTACTATCAGTAATATAAGCTGTAGAGGTGTTAGGAGGTCCTCCTCTACTATCAGTAATAGAAGCTGTAGAGGTGTTAGAAGGAGGTCCGTAATAGAAGCTGTAGAGGTGTTAGAAGGAGGTCCTCCTCCTGTATAGTCAGTAATATAAGCTGTAAAGGTGTTAGAAGGAGGTCCTCCTCCTGTATAGTCAGTAATATAAGATGTAGAGGTGTTAGAAGGAGGTCCTCCTCTACTATCAGTAATATAAGCTGTAGAGGCGTTAGGAGGAGGTCCTCCTTTATTATCAGTAATATAAGCTGTAGAGGTGTTAGGAGGAGGTCCTCCTCTATTATCAGTAATATAAGCTGTAGAGGTGTTAGGAGGAGGTCCTCCTCTATTATCAGTAATATAAGCTATAGAGGCGTTAGAACGGACATCCTCCAACTGTTGTAAAACTACACCTCCCATAATGCCCTGCTGTAGGCTGATAACTGTAGGCTGTTCGGGCATGCTGGGAGTTGTAGTTTTGCCACAGCTGGAGGATGGCTGTGTTAGGAGGTCCTCCTCTATTATCAGTAATATAAGCTGTAGAGGTCAGAAGCCAGTAGTATAAGTTGTAGAGTTTTTAGAAGGAGTTCCTCCTCCTGGAATCACTGTTCTAAAAAAAAGTTTACTTGAGAATGTAAAGACTTTAATATCAAGAACAGGAGAACCGCCTCCCAACAACTCCACTCTAGCCCGCTTCATAGTTAGTGAGCAGACTAGATGTCTGACTCCGGGGGGCGGTTTACGGGACCTCCTAACAACTCCCTTCTAGTCTCAGTATTCTAGCCTGTGCAGCGTGGAGCATGCTAGAATGGAGTTGTTAGCAGGAGGTCTGCCCAATAACTATAAAGCTAGAAAGGAGGAGTTGTTAGGAAGAGGTTCTCCTGTTCTTGAGGTTATTAAATACCTTCCATTCTCAATTAAGTAAATAGTTTTACTATTAAGAATTTACCTTTATTATTTTCTTGTATATTTTTTCTATGCAATCTGATGCCACTGAGTGTTTGATATCCGAAGCTTGTCTTCATGCTGCAGATATCAAACTGACTAAAAACCTTTCCATAGAAAAGAGCCTCATCCACCATTTTCTTTGATTTCACATAAAATGTTATAGGAATGTAGTGTGAGGCGGGTGCGCAGTCGGCCTCCTCTACCACCTCACCCTCCATTCCTGCCAATTTTCAGAGCTCTGGTTACCATGTAGTGGGCAGAAGAATATGTAGGCGTTTCTGTATGGGCCCTATTGCAATTTGATATATATATTTGGTGATGTGAACTTGGGGGGGGGTGTATCTCACCCGGTGGTTCAGTTTCTGGGTGAGGAAGCTGAAATCCAGAAAAGTGCTGCTTCAGTAAGGCATAGCTGCTGGAGATTGGTTAAAGTTGTCAGGGCTGGATTTCTTTGGACTGGGAGTCAGGTTGGTAGCGGGAGACTCTCAGTCCACACCCTAATCCTTTACAGGTTCCCTCACCTAAGTGAGGCCCGTGGGTTTGGGGAAACGCCGTGACACCTGCAGTGGAAGGGTCCCTAGGGTCAGAGTTGGGAGGACTACTACCACAACCCCCTCCCCTTCCCAAAGGTACTGAACAGGTACCTGGCCTGTAGTTTACAGGACTGGAGGGTGAGAAAGCCATATGTGCTCACACACTGTAAGGTAGGGGCAGATGTTGTATAGGTAGTGCCAGGACAGGCAGGAGTTCATTTTGTACAGTTATGATCACATGGATATGCCGCAATAAAGCACAGTGTTTGCCAGACACCATGTTTAGGGTCCAGAGATATGCGAGAATGACCCCCCCAAAGTCAAGCGATCCCTTAGTGTATATACACACAAAAAAAATAAAAAGTCACATACTTTATTTATTAAATACATCCTTTATTTAAAAACTTTTTAATAAATCCCATTTGTCCTGTGTGCATAGATATAACTGCAGGGCGTCTGTCATGCAGGAGACGGTAAATCCGAGAAGACTGCACCTTCATGGGAATTGCTGACATGTTCTGAGAGGCCAGGAATAGAATCTGGTCGTCTATTTTCAGCCCCAAAACCAAAGAGAAAAAAGTGAGAAACCGTCATTAATAAAGTGTTTGTTACAAACATTTCAGAACCATTTAGTTTTATACATTAACTACAGACTTGCATATTAAAAAATTACAAGTTTTGCAAAAATACACCACGTGCCCCCCCCCATAGATCTGCACCCTCATGTCCCCAGAATACACCACGTGCCCCCCATAGATCTGCACCCTCATGTCCCCAGAATACACCACATGCCCCCCCATAGATCTGCACCCTCATGTCCCCAGAATACACCACGTGCCCCCCCCCCCCATAGATCTGCACCCTCATTTCCCCAGAATACACCACATGCCCCCCCCCATAGATCTGCACCCTCATGTCCCCAGAATACACCACGTGCCCCCCCCATAGATCTGCACCCTCATTTCCCCAGAATACACCACATGCCCCCCATAGATCTGCACCCTCATGTCCCCAGATCACACCACATGCCCCCCATAGATCTGCACCCTCATGTCCCCAGAATACACCACATGCCCCCCCATAGATCTGCACCCTCATGTCCCCAGATCACACCACATGCACACCACACCACACCACAACACACCACAGATCACACCACACCACATCACCCCCATAGATCTGCACCCTCATGTCCCCAGAATACACCACATGCCCCCCCATAGATCTGCACCCTCATGTCCCCAGAATACACCACATGCCGCCCCACCCCCATAGATCTGCACCCTCATGTCCCCAGAATACACCACATGCCCCCCCCCCCATAGATCTGCACCCTCATGTCCCCAGAATACACCACATGCCGCCCCCCACCCCCATAGATCTGCACCCTCATGTCCCCAGAATACACCACATGCCCCCCCCCCCCCATAGATCTGCACCCTCATGGTAACAGAATACACCACATGCCCCCCCTCCATAACCCCCTCACAGACCTACACCCTCATGTCCCCAGAATACACCACATGCCCCCCTCACAGATTGACCCCTCCCCATGTCCCCAGAATACACATGTCCCCCTCACAGATTGACCCCTCCCCATGTCCCCAGAATACACATGCCCCCATGTCCCCAGAATACACATGCCCCCCATGTCCCCCCATGTCCCCAGAATACATCACATGCCCCCTCACAGATTGACCCTCCCCATGTCCCCAGAATACATCATGCCCCCTCACAGATTGACCCTCCCCATGTCCCCAGAATACACCATGCCCCCTCACAGATTGACCCCTCCCATGTCCCCAGAATACACCATGCCCCCTCACAGATTGACCCCTCCCCATGTCCCCAGAATACACCACATGCCCCCAGAATACACCACATGCACCCCATGTCCCCAGAATACACCACATGCCCCCTCACAGATCTGACCCCCTCATGTCCCCAGAATACACCACATGCCCCCCCTCACAGATCTGCACCCCTCATGTCCCCAGAATACACCACATGCCCCCCTCACAGATTGACCCCCCATGTCCCCAGAATACACCACATGCCCCCTCACAGATCTGACTCCTCATGTCCCCAGAATACACCACATGCCCCCTCACAGATCTGACACCCTCATGTCCCCAGAATACACCACACGCCCCCTCACAGATTGACCCCTCATGTCCCCAGAATACACCACACCCCCTCACAGATTGACCCCTCCCCATGTCCCCAGAATACACCACATGTCCCCCCATAGATCTGCACCCTCATGTCCCCAGAATACACCACATGTCCCCCATAGATCTGCACCCTCATGTCCCCAGAATACACCACATGCCCCCCCATAGATCTGCACCCTCATGTCCCCAGAATACACCACATGCCCCCTCACAGACTGACCCCCCATGTCCCCAGAATACACCACATGCCCCCCTCACAGATTGCACCCCCATGTCCCCAGAATACACCACATGCCTCCCCTCATGTCCCCAGAATACACCACATTCCCACAGATTGACCCCCTCACAGATTGACCCCCATGTCCCCAGAATACACCACATGCCCCTCTCATAGATCTGCACCCTCATGTCCCCAGAATACACCACATGCCCCCTCACAGATCTGCACCCTCATGTCCCCAGAATACACCACATGCCCCCCCATAGATCTGCACCCTCATGTCCCCAGAATACACCACATGCCCCCTCATAGATCTGCACCCTCATGTCCCCAGAATACACCACATGCCCCCCATAGATCTGCACCCTCATGTCCCCAGAATACACCACATGCCCCCCCATAGATCTGCACCCTCATGTCCCCAGAATACACCACATGCCCCCCATAGATCTGCACCCTCATGTCCCCAGAATACACCACATGCCCCCTCATAGATCTGCACCCTCATGTCCCCAGAATACACCACATGCCCCCCATAGATCTGCACCCTCATGTCCCCAGAATACACCACATGCCCCCCCATAGATCTGCACCCTCATGTCCCCAGAATACACCACATGGCCCCCTCATAGATCTGCATCCTCATGTCCCCAGAATACACCACATGCCCCCCTCATGTCCCCAGAATACACCACATGCCCCCGAATAGACTCATGCCCCTCATGTCCCCAGAATACACCACATGCCCCCCTCACAGATCTGCACCCTCATGTCCCCAGAATACACCACATGCCCCTCCCAGATCTGACCCCTCATGTCCCCAGAATACACCACATGCCCCCTCATAGATCTGCACCCCTCATGTCCCCAGAATACACCACATGCCCCCTCACAGATCTGCACCCTCATGTCCCCAGAATACACCACATGCCCCCTCACAGATTGACCCCCCCATGTCCCCAGAATACACCACATGCCCCCTCACAGATTGACCCTCCCCATGTCCCCAAAATACACCACATGTCCCCCCCATAGATCTGCACCCTCATGTCCCCAGAATATACCACATGTCCCCCATAGATCTGCACCCTCATGTCCCCAGAATACACCACATGCCCCCCATAGATCTGCACCCTCATGTCCCCAGAATACACCACATGCCGCCCCCATAGATCTGCACCCTCATGTCCCCACTCCCCAGAATACACCACATGCCCCCCATAGATCTGCACCCTCATGTCCCCAGAATACACCACATGCCCCCTCACAGATTGACCCCCCATGTCCCCAGAATATACCACATGCCCCCTCACAGATTGACCCCCATGTCCCCAGAATACACCACATGCCCCCCTCATGTCCCCAGAATACACCACATGCCCCCTCACAGATTGACCTCCCATGTCCCCAGAATACACCACATGCCCCCTCACAGATTGACCCCCCATGTCCCCAGAATACACCACATGCTCCCCCATGTCCCCAGAATACACCACATGCCCCCAGAATACACCACATGCCCCCCCATGTCCCCAGAATACACCACATGCCCCCTCACAGATTGACTCCCCATGTCCCCAGAATACACCACATGCCCCCCTCACAGATTGACCCCCATGTCCCCAGAATACACCACATGCCCCCTCACAGATTGACCCCTCATGTCCCCAGAATACACCACATGCCCCCTCACAGATTTACTCCCTCATGTCCCCAGAATACACCACATGCCCCCTCACAGATTGACCTCCCATGTCCCCAGAATACACCACACGCCCCTCACAGATTGACCCCTCCCCATGTCCCCAGAATACACCACATGTCCCCCCATAGATCTGCACCCTCATGTCCCCAGAATACACCACATGTCCCCCCATAGATCTGCACCCTCATGTCCCCAGAATACACCACATGCCCCCCCATAGATCTGCACCCTCATGTCCCCAGAATACACCACATGCCGCCCCCATAGATCTGCACCCTCATGTCCCCACTCCCCAGAATACACCACATGCCCCCCATAGATCTGCACCCTCATGTCCCCAGAATACACCACATGCCCCCTCACAGATTGACCCCCCATGTCCCCAGAATATACCACATGCCCCCTCACAGATTGACCCCCATGTCCCCAGAATACACCACATGCCCCCCTCATGTCCCCAGAATACACCACATGCCCCATCTCACAGATTGACCCCCTCACAGATTGACCCCCATGTCCCCAGAATACACCACATGCCCCTCCCCTCATAGATCTGCACCCTCATGTCCCCAGAATACACCACATGCCCCCCTCACAGATTGACCCCCATGTCCCCAGAATACACCACATGCCCCCCCATAGATCTGCACCCTCATGTCCCCAGAATACACCACATGCCCCCCCATAGATCTGCACCCTCATGTCCCCAGAATACACCACATGCCCCCCATAGATCTGCACCCTCATGTCCCCAGAATACACCACATGCCCCCCCATAGATCTGCACCCTCATGTCCCCAGAATACACCACATGCCCCCTCACAGATTGACCCCCCATGTCCCCAGAATATACCACATGCCCCCTCACAGATTGACCCCCATGTCCCCAGAATACACCACATGCCCCCTCTCATGTCCCCAGAATACACCACATGCCCCCTCACAGATTGACCCCTCACAGATTGACCCCCATGTCCCCAGAATACACCACATGCCCCCTCATAGATCTGCACCCTCATGTCCCCAGAATACACCACATGCCCCCCTCACAGATTGACCCCCCCATGTCCCCAGAATACACCACATGCCCCCCCATAGATCTGCACCCTCATGTCCCCAGAATACACCACATGCCCCCCATAGATCTGCACCCTCATGTCCCCAGAATACACCACATGCCCCCCATAGATCTGCACCCTCATGTCCCCAGAATACACCACATGCCCCCCATAGATCTGCACCCTCATGTCCCCAGAATACACCACATGCCCCCCATTAGATCTGCACCCTCATGTCCCCAGAATACACCACATGCCCCCCATAGATCTGCACCCTCATGTCCCCAGAATACACCACATGCCCCCCATAGATCTGCACCCTCATGTCCCCAGAATACAACACATGCCCCCCCATAGATCTGCACCCTCATGTCCCCAGAATACACCACATGGCCCCCCCATAGATCTGCACCCTCATGTCCCCAGAATACACCACATGCCCCCCCATAGATCTGCACCCTCATGTCCCCAGAATACACCACATGCCCCCCCATAGATCTGCACCCTCATGTCCCCAGAATACACCACATGCCCCCCCCCATAGATCTGCACCCTCATGTCCCCACTCCCCAGAATACACCACATGCCCCCCCTCACAGATTGACCCCCCCATAGATCTGCACCCTCATGTCCCCAGAATACACCACCTGCCTCCTCATGTATGCTCTCCCATGGACTCTAGGTCTGCAGCACATCCAGGCACACACAGCACATCCAGGCACACACAGCTCCTCCTGCTTCACAAGCTCCTGCAGTCTGGGTTTATAAGCACTTCCCACACTTGACCATGTGACCATGAAGGAGCATGTGACCAGTGACGTCACAGACCTCGTTCTAACAACTCCACTCTAGCATCTACCCTTCTTCAGGCTAAGAGTTGTGTATTACATACTTTTGAGTTAGGGAGGAGGGAATTTTGACTGACTTCTGAGGGAGAAGGGAGTTTTGTCTGACATCTGATGGAATTTTTGGATGAGGGAGGAGGGCGATTTGGCTGAGGTCTGAGGGAGGAGGCAGTTTTGGCTGACATCTGATGGAGTTTTGGATGAGGGAGGAGGGCGTTTTGGCTGAGGTCTGAGGGAGGAGGCAGTTTTGGATGAGGGAGGAGGGCGTTTTGGCTGATGTCTGAGGGAGGAGGCAGTTTTGGATGAGGAAGAAAGGAGTTTTGGCTGACAGAGGATGGAGTTTTGCCTGAGGGAAGAGGACTGATGGAGTTTGGGCTGACGAAGGAGGGTGTTTTGCCTGATGGAGGATGGAGTTGTGGATGATGTCTGACGATGTGCTAATATGGACACCGTACAAGTCAGAGCAGTAAAGTCTAGTTTCTACACTGACTTACTCTTGCTGCCCGGTTTATTGCATAGCAGCTGAGAGTATACTTTTTTTTTTTTAACGTGGTTACATTTTTTTTCTCTCTTCCTTCTCCAGGGTGTTGCACAGGTGAGTAATTAGGATGTATCTGTGTAAATAGGAAAAGTTAAATAGCCAGTCTTGAGGGCAGTGTAGTCCTTTGAATCCAGAGGACAAAAAGCAGTCTGGTGTGAAGTTGTTTTGGAGCAGCACTTATACATGCAGACAAACAGGGACTTTAGGAAGGGACTACACTAAATCTAAATCAGTTGCTTTTCACTGCACTGTATTGTATTTTTCTCTTTTCTTGCGTAATCCACATTAGTATGTGTTCCATTATTGACAGCGCAGTCCAGTGCACATCTTGTCTAATGTATACGTTGGCAATTTGGAAAATAATTTGCTGCTTACTGAGCAGGCACTCTATTGGTTAGATGTTGGGAGGGTGGTAGCATGGAGGCTCAGGAAAATGAGTTGGGTAGCTGGATAACATTTAGAAAGCAGGATAGAGGGAAGAGTGCCAGGGAGGCTAGCATGATCTAACACACCCCAAGAAGTTTGCAAGGTTGGCAGATGAGGGGGATGTCAGTTCAGGGAGAGCACTGCTGCAGCCAGACACTTCCTCTGCCAGTCAGGAAAATGTCAGCTCCAGTAAGCAGAGGACCAGGAGAGCAGGGCAGGCCAGATAGGTGCCGATAGTGGGTTACTCAATAATTAGGGGTCCAGATAGATAGGGTGATCTGCAGTGTCGGACTGGGGTGCCTAGGGCCCACCAGTAAAATTTATTTTGGGGGCCCACTGTACAGATACATTAAAATATTACCTGCTCACACAGCAGCAAGATGCTACCAGATGATTAAATATGGGAGTCCCTGCAGTAACTTTGAGAAGTTAGGTCCTGGTGAAAAGAGGGTACTGGCTAGCTTTCCTCTGTACCTAGAAGTCGTCTCAGCTCTGATCGTGTCTATAATAATGAACCGGGGAGTTTCTTTAATAATCTATCAAATTTTTTATATGAACATAGGCTGGTTGAGGTGCTCTATATTGAATATATGTATTTAGTGAAGTAAGTCTACTGTGTTATGTGCCACTTGTGCAGTGGGTGGGAGACTAAGGGGTCCACCTTGCTCAGGGGCCCACCTGGAGATTCACCTGTAACCCTGTGGGTCAGTCGGAGCTTGGCAATCTGTCACAAAGAGTGGGATCGTCGAACAGTGTGTTGTCTTCCTGGCGCTCAGGTTTGACATATCGTGAATCGAGTTGACATATTACTGGGGGGGGGGCAAGATCCAGCAATCATGGTCCATATTGAAACCAATGACAAAGTTAGAGGTAGGTGGAGCGTCCTTAAAAATGATGTTAGGGATTTAGGTCACAAGCTTAACCCCTTAAGGAGACGGCCCTATTTCACCTTAAGGACCAGGCCATTTTTTCAAAATCTGACCATTGTCACTTTATGTGGTGATAACTTTAAAACGCTTTTTCTTATCCAGTCCATTCTGAGATTGTTTTTTCGTCACATATTGTACTTCATGACAGTGGTAAAACGAAGTCGAAAAATTTCATTTTTATTTATAAAAAAATACCAAATTTACCAAAAATTTTGAAAAATTTGCAATTTTCCAAGTTTCAATTACTCTACTTCTATAATACATAGCAATACTGCCAAAAAAAGTTATTGATTTACATTCCCCATATGTCTACTTCATGTATCGATCATTTTGGGAATGCTATTTCATTTTTGGGGACGTTACAAGGCTTAGAAGTTTAGAAGCAAATCTTGAAATTTTTCAGAAATTTTCAAAAACCCACTTTTTAGGGACCGGTTCAGGTCTGAAGTCACTTTGTGAGGCTTACATAATAGAAACCATCCAAAAATGACCCCATTCTAGAAACTACACCCCTGAAGGTACTCAAAACTGATTTTACAAACGTCATTAACCCTTTAGGTTTTCCACAAGAGTTAATGGCAAATAAAGATAAAATTTCAGAATTTCAATTTTTTGAAAAATTTTCCGTTTGAATCCATTTTTTCCAGTAACAAAGCAAGGGTTAACAGCCAAACAAAACTCAATTTTTATTGCCCCGATTCTGTAGTTTTCAGAAACACCCTATATGTGGTCGTAAACTGCTGTATGGCCAAACTGCAGGGCGCAGAAGGAAAGGAGCGCCATATGGTTTTTGGAAGGCAGATTTTGCTGGACTGGATTTTTGACACCATGTCCCATTTGAAGCCCCCGATGCACCCCTAGAGTAGAAACTCCATAAAAGTGACTCCATCTAAGAAACTACGCCCCTCAAGGTATTCAAAACCAGTTTTACAAACTTTGTTAACCCTTTAGGTGTTCCACAAGAGTTATTGGCAAATGGAGATGAAATTTCCAAATTTCTATTTTTTGTTACCTTGTCTCAAAAAAGTGTAATATAGAGCAACCAAAAATCATGTTTACCCTAGAATAGTACCAACAAAACTGACACCTTATCCCATAGTTTCCAAAATGGGGTCACTTTTTTGGAGTTTCTACTGTAGGGGAGCATCAGGGGGCTTCAAATGGGACATAGTGTCAAAAACCAGTCCAGCAAAATCTGCCTTCCAAAAACCATATGGCGTTCCCTTCCTTCTACGCCCTGCCGTTTGGCCATACAGTAGTTTACGACCACATATGGGGTGTTTTTGCAAACAAGAGAATCAGGGCAATAAATATTGAGTTTTGCTTGGCTGTTAACCCTTGCTTTGTTACTGCAAAATGGATTAAAATGGAAAATTTGCAAAAAATAGCTGTTTTGGGACTGTTTTTATTTTTTGTTATTTACATAGTTGAACTGACAGGTTAGATTGTGTGCTATTTCTATAGAGCAGGTTGTTACGGACGCGACAATACCAAATATGACTACTTTTTGGGGTTTTTTGTTTCAGTTTTACATAATAAAGCCTTTTTGAAAATAATTTTTTTAGTGTCTCCACATTCTGAAAGCCATAGTTTTATTTTATTTTTTTGGGCGAATGTGTTATGTAGGGGCTCATTTTTTGCGGGATGAGATGGCGGTTTGATTGGCACCATCTTGGGGTGCATATGACATTTTGGTCGCTTGCTATGACACTTTTTGTGATGTAAGGTGACAAAAATGGCTCTTGACACCGTATTTTTTTTTTTTTTTGCTGTGTTCAGCTGAGGGGTTAGGTCATGTGTTATTTATATAGATCAGGTTGTGACGGACGCGGCGATACATAATATGTATACTTTTTATTTATTTATATAAGTTTTACACAATAATATAATTTTTAAAACAAAAAAATCATGTTTTAGTGTCTCCATAGTTTGAGAGCCATATATATTTTTTTTTTTGGGCGATTGTCCTATGTAGGGGCTCATTTTTTGCGGGATGAGATGGCGGTTTGATTGGCACCATCTTGGGGTGCATATGACTTTTTGATCGCTTACTATTACACTTTTTGTGATGTAAGGTGACAAAAAATGGCTTGTTTGACAACGTTTTTATTTTTTATGTTTACGGCGTTCATCTGAGGGGTTAGGTCATGTTATATTTTTATAGAGCAGGTCCTTACGGACGCGGCGATACATAATATGTATACTTTTTTTATTTATTTTGGTTTTACACAATAATATCCTTTTTGAATGAAAAAAACATGTTTTAGTATCTCCATAGTCTGAGAGCCATATATTTTTCAGTTTTTAGGCGATTGTCTCAGGTTGGGTATCATTTTTGCGGGAGGAGGTGACGGATAGATTGGCACTATTTGGGGGTCATATGACTTTTTGATCGCTTGCTATTACACTTTTTGTGATGTAAGGTGGCAAAAAATGGCTTTTTGACAAAGTTTTTATTATTTTTTTTACAGTGTTTACTTGAGGGGTTAGGTCATTGGATATTTTTATAGAGCAGATTCTTACGGACGTGTAGATACCAAATATGTCTACTTTTAATTTTTTTTACATTTAACACTAAAAGCATTTTTGAAACAAAAAAAATCATGTTTTAGTCTGAGAGGCATAGTTTTTTTATTTTTTGGCCAATTGTTTTAGGTAGGGGCTCGTTTTTTGCGGGATGAGATGGCGGTTTGATTGGTACTATTTTGGGAGGCAAACGCCTTTTTGATCGCTTTGTATTACACTTTTAGTGATGTAATGTGCCAAAAAATGGTTTATTTACACCATTTTTTGGGGGGTTTTTTTTTATGGCGTTCATCTGAGGAGTTCAGTCATGTGATATTTTTATAGAGCAGGTTTTTACGGACGCGGCGATACCTAATATGTGTAGTGTATTATATTTTTTTAGTTTTTATTCAGTGTTATGTGTTTTTTTCATTTTTACTTTTTTTCACTTTTTTACATTTTTTTGACCCAGACCCACTTGGTTCTGAAAGATCCAGTGGATCTGGTGTCTAGTATAATACAGTACAGTACACTATATAGTGCACTGTACTGTATTTTGTACTTTAGAAAGTCTGAATAGACCTTTAGCAGGTCTATTCAGACTTTCAGCACCATGGAGAGCAGGACGCTTCTGAAAGCGTCCTGTCTCCATGGCACCATCACCCCTGCCATAACTGGGCAGGGGGTGATGGATAGGGAGGAGTGAAGCACCCTCCCTCTTCGATCCCATCCTGTTGGGGGCTGCAAAGGCACAGCAGCCCCCGATGGGAGAGGGAGGGAGCGCTCCTCCTGTTAACCCTTCCATACCGCGGTCCGTACGGACCGCGGTACGGAAGGGTTAAACGGCTGGCATCTGCAGCACAGATGCCAGCCGCTTTATCAGAGTGTCAGCAATGTGCTGACACTCTGATAGAACCACTAGACACCAGGGATAGATTACAGGGGAGGCGGGCGGGGATCGCACCGCGATCCCGCCCACCGCACCGCCCGCCTCCCGCCCGCCTCCCGCCGCCCGCAACCACTCCCCTGCACCCCGCAGCCACAGTATGATTGGGGGCTGCAGGGGGTTAAAAACTATTTGGGGGCATAACTCTCTGATCCCCGCGGTCATAGACCGCGGGGATCAGAGATCGCAAAGCGCTGCAAACCGCAGGTCTGAATTGACCTGCGGTTTGCAGCGATCGCCCATATGGGGGGGTCACAGGACCCCCCTGGGCATTGTAACAAGGTACCTGCTGAATGATTTCAGCAGGTACCTTGTTCCGATCACTGCCAGCTGAGCAGCAGTGATCGGAACAACTCATGACGTACCGGTACGTCATGTGTCCTTAAGGACTCGGGAAACATGCCGTACCGGTACGTCATGTGTCCCAAAGGGGTTAAGGCAAGGACCTCAAAGGTAGTGTTTTCCGAAATACTACCTGTACCACGAGCCACGCAAGAAAGGCAGCAGGAGATTAGGGAGGTTAATAAGTGGCTCAAGAACTAGTGTAGGAAGGAGGGGTTTGGGTTCCTGGAGAACTGGGCCGACTTCTTTGTCAGCTACAGGCTCTATCGTAGGGATGCACTGCACCTCACTGGGGAAGGTGCAACTGTTTTGGGGGAGAAGATGGCTGGAAGATTGGAGGAATGTTTAAAATAGTGACGGGGAGGGAGGGTAATTGCTGTGGTAATGTGAACAGTGCTGGAAGGCGTGTATGTCCCACTCAGGTACCCCAGCTGGGTGAGACAACTAAAATCCAGAGAGCGGCAGTAGTCTCAGCAAAGCATAGTTTGCTGAGACAGTGTTTACGTTGTGTTCTAGGCTGGATTTTAGTTGGATTGGTGGATAGGTTTAGTAGTGGGATCTGCCAATCCATACCCTTCCAGTAGGGGTGTTCCCTTTGCCCTGAGGGGATTGCAGGTGAAGCCTGCTGAATCAGGTTGGCTTAAATCGGCTCTCAGGGTGTCAGTGAGAGAGAGTGTTTTGGAACAGAGACCTGCAGAGGCTCCCAGCCAGGAAGGTTGAGGGGCCACGAGGCTATGTGATAGCCCGAAGTTTGCGACACCTGTGGAGCGAGGGTCGCACAGCCAGAGTCATGAGGACTACTGGGCCATAATCCCCCAAAAGGTACTTGAGTTGTCACAGCCTGGAGGCTGCTGGACTGTTTGGCTAAGGAGAGCCACATTTGATTTCCGTGTGTGAACAAGGCTCTTTAGGTGAGTCAGGGATACATTATTTTGTATTAGCAAGTGCCTACACGGGCAGGTGTTTATTTTGTATCATTTATGTTTGTGCTAGTGCCAAATAAAAGCGTTGTTTGGAGCTTAATCCTGGAAATCTGTGATTGTGACCCCCCTGAAAGAAGGCGATCCCTTACATTACATTATAGGAGAGGAAGATAGTGCAGATAGAGATCTGGGGCAAGGTAATGGAACTGGGGAAAGAATGGAAGGACGGACTACAACAGTTCATAAGGAAAGGTGTAGGGTAAAAAAGTATACATAAACCTTCATAAGGGATCAGTCATATCAAACTCATTTAATCCATTTCTATGAGGTGGTAAGTTCTAGACTTGACCGTGGCGAATCAATGGATGTCGTACATCTTGACTTCTCCAAAGCATTTGATACTGTACCACTTAAAAAGTTAGTATATAAAATGAGAATGCTTGAACTGGGAGAAAATATTTGTATGTGGGTAAGTAACTGGCTGAGTGATAGAAAACAGAGGGTGGTTATTAATGGTACACACTCAGATTGGGTCACTGTCACTAGTGGGGTACCTCTGGGGCCCTATTCTATTCAATATATCTATTAATGATGTGGAGGGGCTACACAGTAAAATATAAATTTTAACACTAAACTGTGTAAAGTAATTAACACGGAAGAGGACATTATACTGCTACAGAGGGATCTGGATATATTGGAGGCTTGGGCAGAGAAGTAACATATGAGGTTTAACACATGGGAAGGAAAAATACATGTCACCAGTACATACTAATCGGTAAAACACTGGGTAACACTGACATGGAAAAGGACTTAGGAATTTTAGTGAACAGCAAACTAAGCTGTAGAAACCATGTCAGGCAGCTGCTGCCAAGGCCAATAAGATAATGGGTTGCATCAAAAGGGGCATAGATGCTCGTGATGAAAACATAGTCCTGCCACTTTACAAATCACTAGTCAGACCACACATTGAGTACTGTGCACAGTTCTGGGCTCCTGTGAACAAGGCAGACATAGCAGAGCTGGAGAGGGTTCAGAAAAGGGCAACTAAAGTAATACCTGGAACGGGTGGACTACAGTACCCAGAAAGATTATCAAAATTAAAGGATAACTGTCACATTTAGACCCTAATTTCAATTTTCATATATGTAGTTAATGACATAATATTCCTGAATCAATAACTATTAGACTTACTTACCCCATATTTAATACGGTTCAGCCCTTAGCAATCAGTCTGCACAAAACTGCTATTTCACTATTCTGTTAAGATGGCTGCCGCTGCCCTCACCCTGAGGCTAATCCCGTCTGCCCTCAATACCCACAATGCATTGAACTTCTCTCATGAACTAGCTTCTGCACCTCAACCAATCGTTGCTCTCCACACTTAAACATGTCCTCCTCCTTCTTCTATCACATACACTTTAGGCTATTGCATTGGAATGTATGAGAATAGCAATCTAATGATTGCATGTTATAATTCCCTATGGGAACTATTCAAAAGTGTAAGCAAAAATAAATAAATAAAAAAAATGAAAAAAAAAAAATACACATCATGGGTGTGGCAATGTGCGTAAATGCCCATACTATAAAAACATTAAAAAAATTCCGCATACGGTAAACAGAAAAACGGAAAAAAGTGTGCAAATGGCTGATTCGCCATTTTTGGATGCTTCATTCCCTAATATTTTTTTTTTTTAATAAAAGGTGTCATACACACCGCAGAATGGTATCAATGAAAAGATCAGATTGCGCTGCACAAAATAAGCCCCCACACAGCTCCATACTCATATTACAAAAAAGTTATAGGGGTCAAAATATAGCAACTAAAAAGTAAAACAGATTTTTTCCCACTTTTTAATTTTTTTTTTGTGCCAGTAAAATGTGTCCCCATGGATGCCCCCGAATCATGTGCCAACAAGATGTGCCCCCAATCATGTGCCAGTAACAAGAGCCCCCCTCAAATGTGCCAGTAACAATAGCTCCTCAAAAGTGCCAATAACCAGAGCCCCCCCCAAATGTTTGCATTGAACTTAGGAGAGCCTAAATTCCCAGATTAACCCCTTAGCCCTACACATGGCTCTGCTCTTCCTATAGTATTAAACCCTGCATCACAGTCAGTAAGTTCCATATATACTGATATATGGAACTTACTGACTGTGATGCAGGGTTTAATACTATAGGAAGAGCAGAGCCATGTGTAGGGCTAAGGGGTTAATCTGGGATAATGGGGGGCTGCACTTAGTGAACCTATGCAGGGGTTAATACAAGGTTATGGGGGGCTACACTTAGTGAAGCCATTTAATGGTTAATACAAGGTTATGGGGGACTGCACTTACTGAACCCTTGCAGGGGTTACTCCATAGGACGCCTGCAGTGAAGTTAGTGAAGACCAGCATTGTATAGAGGGGTCTTGCGCTGAAGTTCCCGGGTCTGGCTGAAACCTGTAGTCCTCCTGCAGCACAGAGAGGTTGCTCCGAGCTCTCCTCTTACCACATGATGCTTTCATTTATACACTGAGCAGGTGGCAAATCTCCCTTCCCCGGCTGCCCCAGCCACATTCTCTAGCACTGCTAAGGGAGTGTCTGCCAAGCACAGGATGTGGAGAAGTGCACACAGCCCAGGCACTGTTATCAGCTGCCAGGGAGGACCTGGCTTTTTATCCATTCCCTTACAACTTGTGCGTCCCCCGTCTTCCTCTGAGCAAGCTGATAGACGGCGGATGCCTAGCAACCTGATTTTAATCTCAGGTAACAATAGCCAATACTGGGGACAAAAATTTGTCTTTTAGGGGTTATTTATTAAAAAAGCAAAAATTAAAACAGGGCCAACAAGGTGATATTAACCACCTCAGCCCCCCTAGCTTAAACACCCTTAATGACCAGACCACTTTTTACAATTCTGCACTACACTACTTTCACGGTTTATTGCTCGGTCATACAACTTACCACCCAAATAAATTTTACCTCCTTTTCTTCTCACTAATAGAGCTTTCATTTGGTGGTATTTCATTGTTGCTGACATTTAAACTTTTTTTGATATTAATAAAAAATTAATGAGATTTTTGCGAAAAAATGTAATTTTTCGCTTTCTGTTGTAAAATTAAAAAAAAAAATACATTTCTATATACCGTATTTTTCGCCCCATAAGACGCACTTTCCCCCCCCCAAAAATGGGGGGGAAATGTCCCTGCGTCTTATGGGGCGAATGCTGACATTTTTACATCGCAGGCTGTGATGTATGAGCGGGGAGGGATCGGGAGGAGGAGCTGGGAGCAGGCAATTGCGGCGGGGCCGGTGCGTTCACTGTGCTCCGGCCCCGCCGCTCACAGTCCTGCACTATAAAGTTATAAAATGCCCCCTCATTCAATAAAACATGCCCCCTCACTTATTACTGTAGTTACCGGTACATAGTAAGAGCTTACGAATAATGCGGGCAGGCTGGCTGGGCGGAGGCAGCGTGACTCCCTGATATCACGTGCCCACGCCGCCTACTTTATGAATGAAGCAGGCGGCGCCGGCACGTGACGTCAGTGAGTCGCGCTACAATAAAGTGTCACACATGTGGTATCGCCGTACTCAGAAGTAGGGCAATGTGTTTTGGGGTGTATTTTTACATATACCCATACTGTGTGTGAAAAGTATCTCTAAATGACAACTTTTTCAATTTTTTTATACAAAGTTGTCAATTTACAGAGATATTTCTCTCATCCAGCATGGGTACATGTAAAAATACACTCCAAAACACAATGCCCTACTTCTCCTGAGTACGGCGATACCACATGAGTGACACTTTTTTGCAGCTAAGATGCGCAAAGGGGCCCAAATTCCAATGAGTACCTTTTAGGAGGGCATTTTTACGCATTTCCAGACTTCTTCTCACGCTTTAGGGCCCCTAAAATGCCACTATAAATACCCCACAAGTGACCCCATTTTGGAAAGAAGACACCCCAAGGTATTCCGTGAGGGGCATGGCGAGTTCATAGAAGATTTTTTTTTTGGCACAAGTTACCGGAAATTGATTTTATTTTAAATTTTTTTCCTACAAAGTCTCATATTCCACTAACTTGTGACAAAAAATAAAATTTTACATGAACTCACCATACCCCTCACGAAATACCTTGGGGTGTCTACTTTCTAAAATGGGGTCACTTGTGGGGTATTTATACTGCCCTGGCATTTTAGGGGTCTCTAAAGCATGAGAAGAAGTCTGGAATCCAAATGCTTAAAAATGCCCTGTGAAATCCTAAAGGTACTCATTGGAATTTGGGCACCTTTGCGCATCTTGGCTGCAAAAAAGTGTCACTCATGTGGTATCGCCATACTCAGGAGAAGTAGGGCAATGTGTTTTGGGGTGTATTTTTACATATACCCATACCGTGTGTGAAAAATATATCTGTATGTATGGCCAGCATTAGGAGTTTCTGCTATTCTCCTTATGTTGAGCATACGGGTAATGAGATTTTTTTTTCCGTTCAGCCTCTGGGCTGAAAGAAAAAATGAATGGCACAGATTTCTTCATTCGCATCGATCAAAATATGAAAAAAAAAAGAGGGGCCTGGCGATTGCCAGGACATAGGGGTTCCGCCCAAACATCCATACCCACTTCAGCTCCTATGTCCTGGCAAAGGTGATTTCTCCATTCACAGCGATCAATCGATCGTTGTGGAGGAAGACATCTTTGCCGGATTTTTTATACAAAGTGTTTGCCAAAGCATATAAACTCCAACACCTCTCCTCAGCTCATATGCCTGAACGTACCTGTACTGTGGAGAAGAAATCTCGCCCTTCAGTGCCGCATACACCGACTTCACATGTAAACTGACAGCAGCGCAATGCTTCTCTCAGAATGCACATCAGTGCTGCAGCGTTTTTGTCGGTTGGGCCGTTGGTCCAGCTGGAAAGTAAAGGGTGGTTAGTTAAAAATAAAAAAAATAAAAAAAAACAAGCATACAAAACATAAATTTGAATGTTACAAACTTTATAAAACCTGAACATCATAAAACTTTTAAAACCTAAACTAACTCAAGATTTCTTTTTCTTGCTACCTGTTAATTTTTTTTTTTGTTTTTTACTTTTCACTCTTTACTTACCTAGCAGAAACCTTTCCTCTCCCATAGGACAATGTGTAAAGTGTAAATCGCACAGAGATGGTGCGAAGTACATTATGCACTTTATCCCTTGGGATAAAGGAGAGGTTTCACATATCTGCAATAGCACACTAGCACCCCTGTGTGTTAGGGTCTCTCAAAACCAAGGGTCTCTCAGGATACTTCCTGAGAGACCCTTGTGTAAAATCTACCTGTGTCCTGCAGTCCCTACGTCCCTAAGTGTACCTGACTGTGGTACTTCCGGAAAGACTCCCCTAAGCATAGGGCAGGGTGGTCAGGGCAGTCAGGACAGAAATAGCGGGTGTCACAACCTCTTTTTCGGGTTGGTTTGCGGTACCAGCAACGACACTGGGGAAATGTCGCTCGTGTAGACTGCTCACTACACTGGTGGTTGGGGCCACCGAACCTCCTGGATACAGGAGGTTCTCGATGATCTCTTCCTGAAATTTGAGGAAGGATCCTGTTCTCCCAGCCTTACTGTAGAGAACTAATATATATAGCCAATTGAATTAGGTATACAGACACATTCCTTTACCAGCGTCTGGTCCTGCGGGAGAGTAAATAAGGAGCCAACATCTGGTCATTGAAGTCCACCCCTCCCATGAGCAAATTATAGTCATGGACCGAGAGGGGCTTTTCAATGACACTGGTTGCCCGTTCAATTTGGATTGTCGTGTCTGCGTGAATGGAGGAGAGCATGTAAACGTCATGCTTGTCTCTCCATTTCACCGCAAGCAGTTCTTCGTTACACAAGGCAGCCCTCTCCCCCTTTGCAAGACGGGTGGTACAAGCCGTTTGGGGAAGCCCCGGCTACTAGGTCACGCGGTGCCACAGCAGCCAATCTGTTCTAGGAACAAATGCCTGAAGAGGGGCACACTTGTGTAGAAATTGTCCACATAAAGGTGGTACCCCTAGCCAAATAAGGGTGACGCCAAGTCTCAGACTGTCTTCCCACTGCTCCCCAGGTAGTCAGGGCAACCGACCGGCTCCAGGGTCTGATCTTTTCCCTCATAGACGCGAAATTTGTACGTATAGCCTGTGGCCCTTTCACAGAGCATATACAATTTGACCCCATACCGGACGCGCTTGCTTGGGATCTATTGTTTGAAGCCAAGGCGCCCGGTAAAATGTATTAGGGACTCATCTATGCAGATGTTTTGCTCAGGGGTATACATATCTGCAAATTTGGTGTTAAAGTGGTCTATGAGGGGCCGAATTTTGTGGAGCCGGTCAAAAGCTGGGTGGCCTCTGGGACGAGAGGTGCTGTTATCACTAAAGTGCAGGAAACGCAGGATGGTCTCAAATCGTGTCCTGGACATGGCAGCAGAGTACATGGGCATGTGATGAATTGGGTTTGTGGACCAATATGACCGCAATTCATGCTTTTTTGTCAGGCCCATGTTGAGGAGAAGGCCCAGAAAAGTTTTAATTTCGTAAACTTGGACGGGTTTACACCGGAAAGACTGGGCATAAAAGCTTCCCGGATTGGCGGTTATAAATTGAGGGGCACACCGGTTTGTTTCTGCCACGACTAGGTCAAAGAGCTCCGCACTGAAGAACTGCTCAAAAAACCCCAGTTCCGATCCGATCTGAGCTGTCTCAACCCGAACTCCTGACTGGGCGGTGAAAGGGGGAACTAATGGTGCGGCTGAAGATGGGGGCTGCCAATCAGGGTTTGCCAGCACCTCAGGGATTCTAGGGGCTCTACGGGCCTGTCTGTGCGGTGGCTGCGACCGGGGAACTACTGCACGTGCCACCGTACCAGCTTCAACTGCCCTTCTGGTGCTCGCCACTTCAGCATGTTCTATGGCAGTGCTGGTACTAGGTCCAGGATGGGCTGCACTGCTGGTGTATGCCTCACCACGTTATCCGACAGCGCCAGCCCCACTCTGCTGCCCTTGAAGCGGATCCTGTGGTCTAGCAACACGGGGCCGGGTACGCCTGGTGGAGATTTTTTTTTTTATCGCCGCAGCGCTTGTGTAGTGATTGTGCAGTGATAAAAAATAAATAAAACATTTTTGTCACTGCGGCGGGGCGGGCGTGGGTGAACGCACGTGTGTGCGACTGATCGGGCAAACACTGCGTTTTGGGTGGAGGGTGACTAAGGTGACACTAATACTATTATAGATCTGACTGTGATCAGTTCTGATCACTTACAGATACTATAAAGTACCAATGCTGATTAACGCTACGCTAATCAGCAAATGCGGTGCGGTGGGCGCTAACTGACTACCTAAAGGGGCCTTAAGACTAAACTAAACCTAACAGTCAATACTAGTGAAAAAAAAAGTGACAGTTTACACTGATCACTTTTTTCCCTTTCACTAGTGATTGACAGGGGTGAGCAAGGGGTTAATTGGGGTGATGGGGGGTGATCTGGGGCTAAAAATGTAGTGCTTGGTGTACTCACAGTCACATGTGCTCTCTGCTGGGACCAACCGACGAAAAGAACCCAGCAGAGAGCACAGAAGCCATTTAACACATTATATTTATAATTATAATGTGTTAGATGGCTTTTTATTCGATTTTTTAAAAGTCATTAGCCTGCCAGCGCGGATCATTGGCTGGCAGGCTGATGACCAACTTCTTCTGAACCTATTACTGCCGCGCATACACGGTGACATCAGCGTGTCATCTCGCGGCATGACGCACCGATGCGTCCAGGAGGAACATCCCCCCGGCCGCCCGCAGGACGCATCCCTGCGTTAGGCGGTCGGGATGTGGTTAATCACCAAAATCCAATAGTCAAAAAACAAAAATTATGCAACAGTTATCCTTTAAGGTTATTCACTTTAGAAAAAAGATGACTAAGGGGAGATCTAATTACTATGTATAAATATATCAGGGGTCAGTACAGAGATCTCTCCCATCATCTATTTATCCCCAGGACTGTGACTGTGACGAGGGGACATCCTCTGTGTCTAGAGAAAAGAAGGTTTGTACACCAGCTTAGAAAAGGATTCTTTACAGTAAGAGTAGTAAGACTATGGAACTCTCTGCCTGAGGAGGTGGTGATGGTGAATTCACTAAAAGAGTTAAAGAGGGGCCTGGATGTATATCTGGAGTGTAATAATATTGCAGGTTATAGTTAGTTGAAATGTGTTCAAAAAAAGGTAAAATGACTTCAGTTTGTTTTAGGAATTACGCTGCAGGTTCTTCCATGAAGTGAGCCAATTCACACTAGTCCAGTCTCATATAAATAAGAACCGCGCTGGAGTAAACTCCAGACACCCAAATGGTGATCCACTTCTCTTGGTCGGTTTTCAAGACAGCAACAAACACCACACCGATGCCCCCTGTGTGATAGAAATTCACACAATAGTCAAGCACCGCCAACAGGGTTAAAAAGCTGCAGACGATAAAATACTCACAAAGGCAAGTATGTTCTTGTAGCCAAAAGTTGAGCATGCACTACTCCGGCTTCTCAGCTGTTCCCATCAGTATCCTTTGTAGCACTTCCCCCTGCCGTGTGTATCAGAGATCACCGAACATAGCGAAGCATATTCTCATAAAACACTTTATTGCACTTACTACATGCAGGTTACATAAAAGCAATAACACAAATCTCTCCTTCCAGCCCGACCCGGGTTTCGTTTTCGCGCTTCGCAGGGCCGATAAGCTCAGCCCATTTCTGGGTGGATTTATATCCCACAATGACATTAATCCTCCCACTTTCTAATCATTGTTATAAATACACTTATAAAAACTAAAATCATTCATATCATACATAATATGCAAACTCTTGGACATAGCTAGGATAAACTCCAACTGCAAATAACATGAGTAGTGTTATGTTGGCCACCGATACAGTGAGGATTGACTCGGATCGCAGCTGCAGGGATAGTTTTCTGGAGGTGTGTCTCTTCTCTGCGCGGTCAGGTGACAATGGACTTTATGTAATGAAGTAGATTCTATTATGGAGAAAGTAATGTCCTGTTTCCCCTGTCCAGTTTTTTGGAGCCCATCGGAAAATAGGGGCTCGGATTAGGTGTATTTTGATAAATGCAGTGTAATCTATTGGCAATTGTATTGAATGAGGAATTACTTCCTTGTTCACGATGGTCATGTGAGTGGGTTTTTTTTATGAATGGATTAAATAGATTGCGAGATATGTGTAAAATGATCTTGGGAGAAATAAGTAATGTTGGAGTTTATCCTAGCTATAGACTGTTACCATGTTACTAAAACACGTCTGGCAGCTATATTTAATCATATATTTGAGTGCAGTCATCATCGGCGTGCGCAGCCTATTGCATTAGGGTGTGCACCCGAAAGCATAAGCATGCTTGTGTGTGTGTGTATAAATATATATATATATATATATTATACATGCGCAAACACAAAACTGAGGGGTATCAGTGTACATTATACCGGGGTGATATAACTTATATTACCCCTGTATAATGTCTGATATCAATCCGTAGTCCTATTACCCCTGTATAATAATATACCCCTCAGTTATATTACCCTCTGTAGAATGTACCCTGATACCCCTCAGTTATATTACCCTCTATATAATGTACCCTGATACCCCTCTGTTATATTAAGCTCTGTATAATGTACCCTTATACCCCTCATTTATATTAGATGACTGAGGGGTATCAGGAAACATTATACAGGGGACAACTGAGGAGGGGTAGCACTGTAGCAGAGACAATACCTCATTTTTTGCGGCTTTATTAGGGTGTGCCCAGGCACACCTGGCACACCCCCTGCGCACGCCTATGGCAGTCATTCACAATCCATTCATGAATAGACTTTCTACCAGATTATTATTTGTGCCTCAGTAATGCAAAGAACCACATGTAAAAACATCTTACAAGCATGCCAGGAAGAAAGTATTTTCATGATCCTGCAGCTCACTGTGACATTCCAGTGAGAGCACTTGGCAAAGCGGAAGCTTTAACAATAAGCCCAACTATTAGGGCACGACTATACAGCCGTGCTGTGGTCGAGTAGCACTGCAGTCGTTCAGACAGCAGCTGCCTCTGTTTAAACTAATGAGACTGCACTGTGGGTCTGTATCTTAATGGCCATGCAGTATTGTCGTCTGGCCATTAACAATACAAACCCACTGAACAGTGCGGTCTCTTTTCTTTAATTAGAGGCAACTGCAGCCCGTATGACCCCAGCAGCACTAAACCACAGCACAGCCTCTTCGCAACCATGAAATGACCGCGCCGTGTAGTTGTGCCCTTACATGTAGGGATGAGCGAATCGACTTTGGATGAAACATCTGAGGTCGCTTTGCATTATACTTCGTTTTCATACTGTTCAGAGCGAGCGGTCAGAGCTTGGGTTCAGTTCCAAGTGGTACCTTGGAACCGAACCAGAGTTCGGGTAATGTTTTTTTACAGTAGAAATTGAGTTATGAAGTTATTATGCAAAGTCTCGAGAGACTTCGAAGTATAACTTCGGCTCATAGGAGCCAATACATTCTAATACTGTACGGAGCACTCGCTCTGTACAGTATTCAAACGGAGTATTATGCAGATCGACTTTGGATGTTTCATCCAAAGTCGTTTCGCTCATCCCTACTTATATGCAATAAATTGCATCTTAAAATTATTATCTGAATGTTAGTGGTGTAAATGTTAGTTGGTGATTGTACATAGATCCATAATGTATTTATTCTAAATATGAACAGAAAAAAAATGCTAGAAAGTAGGAACTCCCAAGAACATAATAAACCTACTTAATTATTATTATTATTTTAGAGACACTTTATTTTATGAAGACTTTCATCTTCAAGATGTTCTTAAAAGATATGAAGTTCTACATAAGGACAATAAGCAAGCGAACTTGGTGTTATCATATATTTGCAAGGATGAAGGTAAATATACACATAATTCCTATCTCCCGCCTCTAAATTAAAATAAGTGGAGTTTGTTTAACCCCTTCAGGACCCTGCTATTTTTCACCTTAAAGGGGTTCTCCAGGAAACTAAATTAAATTTAAAAAAATAAATATTGTCTTAGTAAAAAAAAATTGTTAAATACCTTTATTTATCAAAAGAACTTTGTTTCCCCTAGGGAGTCATTATTGTGGGACCCTGCAATAGCTGTGATCAAGTCATAGCAGGAAAAAGACGTCCTAGGATGGGCTGCGTCACCAGCAGCTCCAGACATTGTTCTGAGATAGGTTACAGCTACTTCCTGGATCAGCTGTGAGATGTGCACATGAAGGAGGACGGGAGAAAACAGCTCCCTGGAAACTGTGTTTACCATACATCCCAGGGGTCAGAAGCTTCAATGCAAAAAGGTATCTAATGCTCTTATCACAGTGTGTGCTGACCGCACACACTGACAGTCATTCACACACTGACAGCCTGACAGAGCAAAAAACTGCCACAGAGAAATGATTGGTGACGATGTAGCTGGCCTCCCTCGCGCCGTCCTGCCTGGCTGAATGCACACACTGTGATAAGAGCATTAGATACCTTTTTGCATTGAAGCTTCTGACCCCTGGGATGGATGGTAAACACAGTCTCCAGGGGGCTGTTTTCTCCCGTCCTCCTTCATGTGCACATCTCACAGCTGATCCAGGAAGTAGCTGTAACCTATCTCAGAACAGTGTCTGGAGCTGCTGGTGACGCAGCCTGTCCTAGGACGTCTTTCTCCTGCTATGACTTGATCACAGCCATTGCAGGGTCCCACAATGATGACTCCCTAGGGGAAACTAAGTTCTTTTGACAAATAAAGGTATTTAACAATTTTTTTACTATGACATAATATTTCTTTTTTTAATTTAATTTAGTTTCCTGGAGGACCACTTTAAGGACCAGGCTGTTTTTAGCAAATCTGACATGTGTCACTTTATGTGGTGATAAGGCTTACATATTAGAAACCACCCATAAATCAAAACTGATTTTACAAACTTTGTTAACCCTTTAGGTGTCCCACGAGAATTAAAGGAAAATAGGAATGAAAATTCAAAATTTCACTTTTTTTTTAGCAGATTTTTAATTTGAATCTATTTGTCCTGCAACACATCAAGGGTTATCAGCCAAAAAAACCTCAAAATCTATTACCCTGATTCTGGAGTTTACAGAAACACCCCATATGTGCTCAAAAACTGATGTATGGGCACACAGCAGGCTTCAGAGTGGGAGGAGCCCCATATGGCTTTTGGAGAGCGGATTTAGCTGAAATGGTAATTGGAAGATATGTCGCATATAAAGACAACCTGAGCTGGCCCTACAGTGGAAACCCCCAAACAGTGTCCCCATCTTGGAAACTACACCACTCAAGGAATCTTTCAAGGTATGTAGTGAGCACTTTGACCTCAAAGGTGTTTCTTAGAATTAGGAAACACTTGTCAGTGAAAATGAAAAATTGCATTTTTTTCTAGAAAAAGTCACTTTACACCCACATTTTTCACTTTCCCAAAGGGTAACAGGACAAAGTGCACCCCACATTTTGTACCCCATTTTCCCCCGAATACCACAACACCCCATATGTGCGCAAAAAAATCCTGTTTGGGCACACAGCAGGGCTCTGGGGTGGGATGTGCACCTTTCACCTAACAGGTGTTTCACAGAAATTAATATTTAGTGGTTGGTAAAAAGTGGTTATGTAAGCTATGTGGACTAAATCAGAGAGGTAATATGGTAAAACGACAGGGTACATAAAGGATGAAATTAAATTAATACTCCATGGATGAGTGGTAGATTTTAAAACAATTGTGCATGCACAGGCCAGGTTTTTCAGGGCAGGTTTCGCAGTGGTAAATGGTGTCTTTCCTTATGCCCCTTTTGGAACACACCCTGCATCCTTTTTTGGGTCCTTTCCTTCCTTGCTGTCTGGGGTACTTGACCTCGAAAATGATGCCCTGGTACAACACGGGCACCATAACTTCCTGAAGTACTGGGACCCTCCCGTGCCTGGCTATGAAAAATTAGGCCCTTGATAACCACCTCTTGGAACTGAAGGAAAGTTCCTGTGTGGCCTGCAGATTGAAATAGCACATACGCATTGTACATTGCCGTCTGTACAATGTGTACTGCCAGCTTTTTGTACCACACCTTAGTTTTTCGTGTGGCATTTTAGGGCTTCAGTACTTGATCTGAAAGATCAACTCCTCCCATGTGCCTTTTGTAGTCCAGGATGCAAACTGGTTTGGGGACAGTGGTAGTGGAACCACGTACAGAGGCAGGGGAGCTGGTGTTGGTGTGAATGGTAATCAGTAAAAGGACATCCCTCTTGTCCTTGTACTTAACCGCCAGCATGTTTTCATGGAGGAGAGCCCTGCTTTCACCTATTCTCTGTGGTTGCCCTACCAGGGTTCTAGGGAGGCCTCTCTGATTTTTGCACACTGTGCCGCAAACCACAGTACCTCCGGCAGTTAGGGACATGAATTGGGGTATGCTGGTATAATAGTTATCCAAATAGAGGTGGTAACCGTTTTTTAGTAGTGGGTGCAGTAAGTCCCACACTATCTTCCCACTAACTCCTAGTACTGGGGGACATTTTGGGGGTTCTATCAGGGAATTTTTCCATTTGTAAATGCAGAACTTTTGGGTGTACCCAGAGCTACTCTCACAAAGTTTGTAAATATTAATGCCATATCTTGCCCATTTGCTAGGCAGGTACTGGCAGAATCTAACCCTCCCTTTGAAAAGTAATAGGGACTCATCTACACAGACATTTTTATCAGGGGTGTACACCTCAGCAAACCTGGTGTTAAAGTGGTCAAGGACAGGCCTAACCTTGAACAGACGGTCAAATATCAGGTCGTTATGGGGTGGACACTGTGCATTGTTGTTGTAGTGTCGGATTTTCCGAATTGAATCGTTTCCGGGTCGTGGTGTTACTGTACATTGGAGTCAGGTAGAAAATGTCCGAACTCCAATATTGTATAACCTTAGTTTTTTTTACAACGCCCATATACAGCACGAGTCCCCAAAACTTGATTATCTCTGCTGCATTTACTGGGGTCCAACCTAGCGGTCTAGTGTATGGCGATGTAGGGTTCTGATCAATTAATTGTTAGGTGTTAAATTGGTTTGGGCCACCATTAAATTTACAAAATCTTCAGAGAAGATGATTTAAAAAAAATAAATCTAGTTCAGTGAAGTCCGCACAATCTATCTGTATTCTGGAGCTGCCCACAAAATCCGGAATTTGGGGCTGATAATTTTCAGGGGGTGGGGTCCATCATCACCGGATGATGATGATGAGGGGGTAGAGGAGTAGAGGAAAGTGGCATCCTCCTCTCCCTCACTAGCAGATTCAGTATTGGAGGCAAGGATGGCGTATGCCTCTGGTGTATACTGGTTGAGATGGACTGGCCATTTTTATTTTATTTGGGTATGACGTGTGAAATGTGTAAAGCTTTATTTATTGTGAGAAGTGTGTATGTTGTGTTTTCACATGTGAAGGGGCTTGTAATAAATTTGAAATATAAAAGAAACAGAGTAGAAAAAATAAAATAAAAAATTGCAGGATGCACGCACACACAAAGATGTTGCGTGCGTGCAAAAATCTACACTAACACTACCTAACTAAAACTGATTTCTATATATATGGAGATTTATTTATATATATTGTAAGCGATCGTCTCTTATTTGGAGGTCATTGTCACACACATCTTTATGGATACCAGGATTTAGGGGCCAAACTGTGCTTTATTGTGGCACACAGCATAACAAAACATACAAAAACCAAAATAAACACCTTGCCCGGCTGGGCTCTGACTACACATTACATGGCCCTGACTCAACTACAGAACCCTGTTCACAAACGTGCTTACATGCGGCTTTCTCAGCCCAGTCCAGCAGCCTCGAATCTGTGACACGATAATACCTTTTGGGGGAATGTGGCCCAGAAGACCTCCAGATTCAGGCTGTGCAACCCTCGCTCCAGCAGGCGTCGCTAGGTCCCCCCAAACTTCAGGCTATGCAAGCCTTGTGGACCCTCAGCCCTCCTTGGTTGGGACCACACGGAGCCTCTCAGACTCCAGGTCTCTTCCCCCAGACTGACATGCTGGGCGGTGCTTTATGCCAGCCTGATTACAGCAGGCCTCACCTGCGATCACCTTAGGTGAAAGGGAACGTGCTATTCGACGTGCCAGATGAGTCCTGGTAAAATCCAGCCCAGAAGTAATAACCAAAACTGTCTCAGCAAACTATTCTTTGATGAGACCACTGCTGCCCTCTGGATTTTAGTTGTCTCATCCAGCTAAGGCACCTGAGTAGGACAAACACACCTTCCAGCACTGTTCACATTATCACAATATATGTATATCTGATTAGCTCTCAGCAGGTGCAGGACGCACGCACACAAACATTATGTGGGTGTAAAAAAATCTACACTAGGGCCTCTTTCACACTAGCATTGCGGGTGAGGGCCGGATGCGATGTGGGTGCATTGCGGGAAACCCACGTGAGTAGGCACACAATTTCAGTCAGTTTTGTCTGCGACTGCGTTCCGTTCAGTTTTTTCCACACGAGTTTTGCACGCGCGTTATAAAAAACTGAATGTGGTACCCAGACCCGAACCCGGACTTCTTCACTGAAGTTCGGGTTTGGGTTCAGTGTTCTGTAGATATAATTATTTTCCATTATAGCATGGCTATAAGGGAAAATAATAGCATTCTTAATGCAGAATACTAACTAAAATGTCCATTGAGGGGTTAAAAAAATAAAAATAAACACCTGATCACGCAGCCGGTATCGTCTTCTTTCTTCTTCCTGCAGGACCTGCAAAAGAACCTGTGCTGTCGTAATCACGCTCACCACATGGTGCAAAGCAGGAAAAAAAAAGCCAATTTATTTACCGTAGGCAAAATCGGGAGGGGAAGGGGGGGACTAGGGACAGGGATTAGGGATCTAGAACTTCTGCTGCTGCTGAAAAAAAATGTTCCAGATGTTCTTCTTTCTTCTTCTTTACAGGTATTATTTAAAAGCAGTGGTGGTGAACCACAACTCCCAGCAGATACAGCACAGAGGGGCACAGGTCCACTCTGCATGCAGTCTCCAGCTAGAATGGCTGCATGCAGATTGGTTTTTCCTGTTCCCTCTGCTGCTGTAACACTGCCATTGGCTGGAGCGTTGTTCCAGCCAATCGCAGTGCTGGCATGGGACTCCAAACACTGGAGTCCCCTGCCTGACCTCGGAGAAGACAGGTGCTGACTAGTTAAGCACCCGTCACCTCCACATTGCCCCAGCCCCCCCTGCAGCTCCATGCTGCTTCCGGTGCTGCGATGTGCCGGTCTTCATTGACTGGCCAATTGCAGCGCTTGGAGCTGCAGGTGGATGCTGCTCTTGCCCAGCATGGATACCTGCTGGTAAGAGCAGCCATCGCGCTTCGTTCCCCCCCCGATCCTGCCCTAGAACCCGTTAGTCCTTAAGTCCTATCCAGCTGCACTGTACATGTTTGGAGCGGGTCCTCTACGGGTTAATAAGTAGTATATGACAAAGCAATTATATTCTATTTCTGTGAAAAAAAAAGTTTATGGTGCAGTTTTCGGTGCAGTTTTGAGTCAAAGCCAGAAATGAATTGAAAAGGAGGGAAATATGGTACACGCTTTTGGTACACGTCAACGCTGAGGCCAGTTATTGGATGCAGCACCACAGGTGACACCTCTCATTTTGAAGTTGACAGAATTTTTGTTGGCAGTAGACTGAACGGTATAATTGAGTGTCAGAAAATATGCTTTCAAAAATAGAAGTGTTAAAAGTTTTTTAACTATATGGTCAGATCCAGGAATCCTTGTTCTTTACACTGAAGATGGTTCTTAACCCCTTTAGGACACATGACGTAACGGTACGGCATGTTTCCCGAGTCCTTAAGGACACATGACGTACCGGTACATCATGTGAAAAAAATGCGAGTGCGGCGCTGAAGGGGTTAAAAGAAACAGTATGTCGGCTGAAATCATTCAGCGGGCATCCTGCGACAACGCCGAGGGGGGTCATGTGACCCCCCCGTATCGGCGATCGCAGAAAACCACAGGTCAATTCAGACCTGCGGTTTACTGCGTTTCCGGTCCATTCGGGTCTCCGGTGACCCGATGAACCGGAAAAGAACGGTGATCGGTGGTGTGATATCACACCACCAATCGCCGTTCTTGAATTGGGGGCGGTGGTGGCGGTGCTGCGATTTGATTGGTCCGGGGAGAGAGGCGGGGGATTCAAACTCCCGGCGCTCCTCTCTCCCCTCCTCTTCCTGCTGCCACTGCCCCCGTGTGAGGACCGCGCCGCACCGCTCCTGTGACCACCCCCTTCAGCTTCAATCACCCTCCTGCACCCATCAGGTAGGTTAGGGTCAGTGAGGGAGAGGTATTTTAGGCAGGGATAGGAGGGACAGTTAGGTGTTAGGGAAAAAAAAAACAATTTTCATTTTAGTGCTGCCTGTGGTGGTTGGGGTCCACAGTACTTAGCTGTGAGACCCTAAACCCACCCAGGGGTGCTGATCCCCCCTCGTACTAGTTTTCTGGCCCACCAGAGAAGTCCACCTGAGCCCCCTACAGGTGAACGAGTCTGGTGTACCCCAGGGGAATACGAGCCTGTGATTCCTGAATTTGTTGGCAATCCAGGAATCCAGATTCCCACAGTGGGATTTACTGAAATTGACTTTTTTAGTTTTTTTTTCAGTGACCCACTGGTGAATCTGATGGTGGAGCAGATGAATCTGTACGCCCAACAGTTCGTCACTCAGCACCCAGGCTCCTTTTTGGCTAGACCCGGTGGCTGGACCCCGGTCAGTGCAGCCGAGATGAGGACGTTTTGGGGCCTCGTGCTGCATATGGGTCTAGTGCAAAAACCGAGCGTCAGGCAATACTGGAGTGGGGACATCCTCTACCAGACCCCACTGTACAGTATGGCCATGACTCGCTCACGGTTTGAGGCCATCCGGAAATGCCTGCATTATGCAGATAATGCAGCATGTCCCCCGCGAGGTGATCCTGCCTATGACCGGCTGTACAAGATACGGCCGGTCATAGATCATTTCGGGGCCAAGTTTGCACAGGCTTACGTACCTGGAAGGGAGGTCGCGGTTGATGAGTCTCTCGTTGCTTTCAAGGGGAGACTCGGTTTCCGCCAATACATTCCCACTAAGCGGGCGAGGTATGGCGTCAAAATGTACAAAATTTGTGAGAGTACCTCAGGGTACACTTACAAATTTCGTGTGTACGAGGGGCGAGATTCCCGTATTGAACCCCCAGAATGTCCCCCCACTCTGGGTGTTAGCGGGAAACTCGTGTGGGACCTTATGTACCCACTACTGGATAAGGGTTACCACCTGTACGTGGATAACTTTTATACCAGTATACCCTTGTATCAGGCCCTCTATGCCAGATCCACGAAAAATCAGCGCGGCCTCCCTGCCCACCCCCCCCCAGGGGTGAGACCCGTGCCCTTACTTGTGGAAACCTGCTGTTGGTCAGGTATAAGGACAAGAGGGATGTCCTTATGCTGACCACAATCCATGGTAACGGCACCACCCCAGTCTCTGTGCGAGGTACCACGGCAACGGTCCTCAAGCCCGATTGTATCGTCGACTACAATCGGTATATGGGTGGAGTTGATCTATCTGATCAAGTTCTCCAACCATATAATGCCATGCGGAAAACCCGGGCATGGTACAAAAAAGTTGCGGTCTATATGGTGCAGGTTGCCATGTACAACGCTTTTGTACTATCCCAAAGCACTGGCAGCACAGAGACGTTCCTCCAGTTCTATGAGGCAGTCCTCAAGGACCTGATCTTTTCAGACCGGGAAAGAGCAGGTCGGAGTACCTTGGGAATTGGAGGCGCCCGGGTCGTCCTTGGCCAACATTTTCCAGGTGTGGTCCCCCATACTGTAAAAAAGGGACGAAACCAAAAAAGATGCAGAGTGTGTCGCAAGAGGGGGATACGGAAGGACACCACCACTCAATGTGACACGTGCCCCGATCATCTGGGCCTCTGCGTTATCAATTGCTTCAGGGAGTATCACACTTCCATGGAGTACTAAATTTTTATAATTCCCGGCAGTCCCCTAGAGAACATAAAAAACTATGGCTTTCAGACTTTGGAGGCACAGAAACATTTTTTTTCCAAAAATGATACTAGTTTTAGTGCAGGCATCCTCAAAATGCGGCCTTCCAGATGTTGTCAAACTACAACTCCCAGCATGCCCAGCTACAGCTATCAGCGGGGCATAGTGGGAATTGTAGTTTTACAACATCTGGAGGGCCGCAGTTTGAGGATGCCTGTTTTAGTGTCTCCTAAGTCTGAGAGCCATACATATTGGGCATCGCCGCGTCCGTAAAATTCTGCTCTATAAAAATAAAATTTGACCCAACCCCTTGGAAAAACGACTTTAAAAAAATAAAATAAAAACTATGTCTAAAAAGCCATTTTTATTGTCACCTAACATCAAAAAAAGTGTAATAGCGAGCGATCAAAAAGTCGTATGCACCCCCAAATAGTGCCAATAAAACCGCCATCTCATCCCGAAAAAATGAGCCCCCACATTATATAGTGCCTCCCCCCAAAAAAAAACTGCAGCTGCCAGGCTATGGAGATAGTAAAATTATCAATTTTTTGTTCCTAAAATGATAATATAGTGTAAAATCTGAATAAATAAAAAAAAAGTAGACATATTATGTATCGGCGCGTCCGTAATAATCTGCCCTACAAAAATAACATTAGACCCAACCCCTCGAATGAACGGTGTTAAAAAAATAAAGTAAAAACGGTGCCAAAACACCCATTTTTTGGCAAAATTTCCGTTTTAATCCATATTTTCCGGTAATAAAGCAAGGGTTAACAGTCAAACAAAACTAAATATTTATTGCCCTGATTCTGTAGTTTGCAGAAACACCCCATATGTGGTCATAAATGGCTATATAGCCACAAGGCAGGGCATAGAACGAAGGGAACGCCATATGGTTTCTGGAAGGCAGATTTTGATGGACTGGTTTATTTACACCATGGCCCATTAGAAGCCCCCCTGATGTAGCCTAGACTAGAAACTCCAAAAAAGTGACCCCATCTAAAAACTACACCCCTCAAGGTATTCAAAAATTACTTTACAAACTTTGTTAACCCTTTAGGTGTTCCACAAAACTTAATGGCGAATGTAGAAACAATTTTAGAATTTCCATTTTTTGTTATATTGCCTCAAAAAAGTGTAATATAGAGCAACCAAAAATCAAATTTACCCTACAATAAACCCAAAACAACAACCACCATATCCTGTAGTTTCCTAGATGGGGTCACTTTTATGGAGTTTCTACTCTAGGGGTGCAGCAGCTGGCTTGAAAGGGTACATGGTGTAAATAAACCAGTCCAGCAAAATCTGCCTTCCAAAAACCATATGGCGTTCCCCTTCTTCAATGTCCTGCCGTTTAGCCAAATAGTAGTTTAGGACCACATATGGGGTGTTTCTGCAAACTACAGAATCAGGGCAACTCATATTGAGTTTTGTTTGGCTGTTAACCCATTTTTCCCAGTAATAAAGTAAGGGTTAAAATGGAATATTTTCCAAAAAATCTAAATTCCCAAATTGTTTCTCCATCTTCCATTAACTGTTGTGGAACACCTAAAGGGTTAACAACGTTTGTAAACCCAGCTTTGAATACCTTGAGGGGTGTACTTTCTTAGATGGAGTCACTTTTTTGGAATTTCTATGCTAGGGTGCATCAGGGGGGCTTGCAATAGGACATGGTGTTAAAAAAACCAGTCCTGCAAAATCTGCCATTCAAAACCTATATGGCGTTCCCCTCTTTCAATGTCCTCCCGTTTGGCCAAACGGTAGTTTAGGACCACATATGGGGTGTTTCTGTAAACTAGAGAATCAGGGCAACCCACATTGAGTTTTGTTTGGCAGTTAACCCTTACTTTATTACTGAAAAAAATGGATTATAATGGAAAATTTTCCAAAAATTCTAAATTCCAAAATTGTTTCTCCATCTTCCATGAACTGTTGTGGAACACCTAAAGGGTTAACAACGTTTGTAAACCCAGCTTTGAATACCTTGAGGGGTGTACTTTCTTAGATGGAGTCACTTTTTTGGAATTTCTATGCTAGGGTGCATCAGGGGGGCTTGCAATAGGACATGGTGTTAAAAAAATCAGTCCCGCAAAATCTGCTATTCAAAACCTATATGGTGTTCCCCTCTTTCAATGTCCTCCCGTTTGGCCAAACGGTAGTTTAGGACCACATATGGGGTGTTTCTGTAAACTAGAGAATCAGGGCAACCCACATTAAGTTTTGTTTGACAGTTAACCCTTACTTTATTACTGGAAAAAATAGATTATAATGGAAAATTTTCCAAAAAATTGAAATTCTGAAATTTTATCTCCATTTTCCATGAACTGTTGTGGAACACCTAAAGGGTTAACAACGTTTGTATAATCAGTTTTGAATACCTTGAGGGGTGTACTTTCTAAAATGGGGTTATTGTGGGTGGTTTCTATTATGTAAGCCTCACAAAGTGACTTCAGACCTGAACTGGTCCATAAAAAGTGGGATTTGGAAAATTTCTGAAAAATTTCAAAATTTGCTTCTAAACTTCTAAGCTATGTAACATCCCCAAAAAATAAAATGGCATTCCCCAAATGCTCCAAACATGAAGGAGACATATGGGGAATGTAAAGTCATCCCTTTTTTGGGGGGGTATTACTATGTATTATAGAAGTAGAAAAGCTGAAACTTTAAAATTTGCTAAATTTTCCAAATTTTTTGTAAAATTTGTATTTTTTTTATGCAAAAAAATTTACTTTTTTGACCCAATTTTAGTAGTGTCGTGAAGTACAATATGTGACGAAAAAACAGTCTCAGAACGGCCTGGGTAAGTAAAAGCGTTTTAAAGTTATTCACACTTAAAGTGACAGTGGTCAGATTTTGAAAAAATGGCCTGGTCCTTAAGGTGAAATAGGGCCGTGTCCTTAAGGCCTTATGGCATTGTAGACATCATTAATCCCCAACTCCATTTGCTTAAATGCAGCTCTGCAGCAATTTACAAGGAACAAGTTACCTGCTAACTTTCTTAATGCTAAAATTTCCACCACTAGACATCAGATCTTATCATTCTCTAGTTCTTTAACAAACAAACTGCCTTCTGTTACAGCCTAATATTTCAGTTTTTTGACTCATCAGTCCAGACCTCCTGCTGCCATTTTACTGCACACCAGTTCCTATGTTTTCATGCATAGTTGAGTCTTGTTTCCACTCAACTATGCACAAAAACATAACTAGGGTGCAACAGGTGCTCTGGACCAATAAGTTAAAATATTAAATATTTGGCTATAACAGAAGGCAGTTTGTTCTCCAATGGGCTGGAAAGTGGTACAGTAATGAGTTCCTGCAAGCAACAGTGAAGCATGGTAAGCTTGGGGCTGCATTTCAGCACATGGAGTTGGGGATCCATAATGCTGAGAAATACAGGCAGATACTTGGATGAAATATATAGAGAAACTAAGCTAGGACAGTACTTGAGGTTTTCTGCCAGAGGTGGATGGCATATATTTCACTAGAAGTATGAATCCCAAATACTGGATGTAATTATATCAGGAAGGAAGTGGGCTAATACTAATAAAATAACTAATACAATAAGCTGATAACATCACTATATCACTCTGCTGTCAGATTTTAATTGAATAAAATGAAAAGCAATTTTTCATTTATGGGTAAGTGCTGTGAATTCTACTGTCTAAACTTCTAAAAAAAACTAAACGCTTAAGCATCACAGTATAGCTCTAAATCACTTAAATTTCAGGGATATAATTCTGTTGAGTTAAGAAGCATAAGTGATTGTAAATCAATTTCACCTGTTTTGATGAAAATGAAAGTTACACTGGAGAAGCAACAGGGAATTGTTTTGTAGGTGTTTGCCACAGACAGTCACTCTCTAATTATCATTCCTGACTGATTATTCTCTAGTTTTGCTTTTTGCCAGTGTCTCTGTCACTACCAGTAGCATGAGGCAGTCCATACAACCCAATCAGATTGCACAGGTAGTCCATCTACCCAAGGATGGCATATTCATACGTGCTGTTGCAAAAATGTTTAGTGTGTCTCCCAGTACAATCTGAAGATTATAGAGACGATACAGGACATGGGCTGTTGTTACAGAAAGTTGGCGTGGAACCGTTGCAATAACCAACCGGTTTGAATTTTGCCTAAACCTAAGGACATTGTTCTAGCTTTCCCCTGTTATTCACCCTGTATCCTCTATACAGGGATCTGGACTTCTCTGCAGGGGAGCCTCCAGGGCACTACCTCTTGTAATAGTCCGATGTGGTTCTGACGCATGGAGTTCAGAGACGCCAGGGAAACAGGCAAGGTCAGGGCAGGCAGCGTACGTGTGAATCAATGAAAGTAGACTGAGGTTAGGGCAGGCAGCAAGGGGTCAATACAGTAAGTGGGTAAGCACTTTCTGACTGCTGGGACAGATGAAGCAATGTGAGTCGTGCGGCGCCCATGCCTGCCTGGAGAAGTGGGACAGCGGTGCGCATGGGCCACCATTGCAACAGCAGGTATGTAGAGCTGGACAAGGATTTAGCATCAGGATCAGTATCATCTCCTTTGTGCAAGGAGGAACAGAAGAAACACTACCAGAGCCCTACAAAATAGGACTCCACTGGGCTATTGGTCTGCATGTTTATCACCAAATAGACTTTCAAAAACAGACTCCATGAGAGTGGCAAAAAGGCACAGTGTCTTGTAGTGAGAGCTGTGCTCACAACCAGCACCATGCAGCTCGATTGGCATTCAGCAGAAAACACCAGAATTCACAGGAGCTCTATTGTTGCTCTGCTATTTTCACTGAGCAGGATTCAAAATGAGCACATGTGACTGACATGAAAAAGTCATGGGGGTCAGAATATGGCAACGCAAAGGAAAAATAGTTTTTTTCCGCAAATATTTAAACATTACCAGATCTGCAGAAGTCTACTGGGAGGTAAGTATGTCCTTTCTTTCAAACCAAAAAGAAACAGCCGTGCTTATTTTCCCTGGTGTTAAATGGATCTCCAGATTCCTCACCGCTGCACCTCTGCACCATCCACTGATGGTGAAGTCTCTCTGTGTAGTAGTGCTTATCTCTCCGTGTGCTAACCCTCGATCAAAAGATTGGCTAAATAGTGAAGGTCTAGTACAGGGATGGCCAACCTGTGGCTCTCCAGCTGTTGCAAAACTACAACTCCCAGCATGCAAAGACTGCTTACAGCTATCAGCCTACAGCAGGGCAAGGTGGGAGTTGTAGTTTTACAACAGCTGGAGAGCCATAGGTTGGCCATGCCTGGTCTAGTACAACAGATACCACAATGACAATTTAGTCACTTACACGATTAAAATTTGCATAACAGCATGTAAAAAATATAATCCAAATATGCCCGACTCGGGTTTTGTTGCGCTTCGTCAGGGTTAAACCATAGATTCAATCACTTCTGGACGGTTTTTATAGTGTTCACCACTGATACTATTAAATTACTTCTTACATATAGAGTTTAGCGAACACCTGGATGTTCGGGTTCGAGAAGTTCGGCTGAACGTCCCGAAAATGTTCGGGATCCGAACTCGACCTGAACTTCATCCCGAACCCCGTTGAAGTCAATAGGGACCCGAACTTTTGGGTACTAAAAAGGCTGTAAAATAGTCCAGGAAAGGGCTAGAGGGCTGCAAAAGGCAGCAAAATGTAGGTAAATCACCTGCAAACAAAATGATAGGGAAATGAATTAAAATAAAATAAATAAAAATTAAGCAATATTAATTGGAGAGAGGTCCCATAGCAGAGAATCAGGCTTCAAGTCACCCACCAATGGAGAAGGCCACTTTCATTTATTTAGGCCCCAGCACCCAGACAGAGGTCGCATAGCAGAGAATCAGGCGTCATGTCACCCACCAATGGAGAAGGCCACTTTTAGATAATTAGGCCCCTGGCACCCAAACGGAGGAGAGAGATCGCATAGCAGAGAATCAGGCTTCATGTCACCCACCACTGGAACAGGCCACTTTCAGATAATTAGGCCCCTTGCACCTAGACGTAGGAGAGGTTCATTCAACTTTTGGTTGCACCGCAATATAATGGTAAAATTAAAAAAAGAGGATTCAATAAAGAAGTGCCCCGGAGTACAAGAATATATGGTTGAGGGGGAGGCAGTTATAAATGTCTATTCTGCACAAGGGATGGACAAGTCCTGTGGGATCTATGCCTGGTTCATTTTTATGAACGTCAGCTTGTCCACGTTGGCTGTGGACAGGCAGCTGCGTTTGTCAGTAATGACGCCCCCTGCCGTGCTGAATACACGTTCAGACAAAACGCTGGCCGCCGGGCAGGCCAGTACCTCCAAAACATAAATGGTTAGCTCTGGCCACGTGGACAATTTGGAGACCCAGAAGTTGAATGGGGCCGAACCCTCAGTCAGTACGTGGAGGGGTGTACACACGTACTGTTCAACCATGTTAGGGAAATGCTGCCTCCTGCTAACACGTTCCGTATCAGGTGGTGGTGCAGTTAGCTGTGGCGTGGTGACAAAACTTTTCCATATTTCTGCCATGCTAACCCTGCCCTCAGAGGAGCTGGCCGTGACACAGCTGCGTTGGTGACCTCTTGCTCCTCCTCCTTGGCCCTGGGCTTCCACTTGTTCCCCTGTGACATTTGGCAATGCTCTCAGGAGCACGTCTACCAGCGTGCGCTTGTACTTGCACATCTTCCTATCACGCTCCAGTGCTGGAAGTAAGGTGGGCACATTGTCTTTGTACCGGGGATCCAGCAGGGTGGCAACCCAGTAGTCCGCACACGTTAAAATGAGGGCAACTCTGCTGTCGTTGCGCAGGCACTGCAGCATGTAGTCGCTTATGTGTGCCAGGCTGCCCAGAGGTAAGGACAAGCTGTCCTCTGTGGGAGGCGTATTGTCATCGTCCTCGGTATCCCCCCAGCCACGCACCAGTGATGGGCCTGAGCTGTGTTGGGTGCCACCCCGCTGCTTCATCCACATCCTCCTCCACCTCCTCCTCATCCTCCTCGTCCTCTAGTAGTGGGCCCTGGCTGGCCACATTTGTACCTGGCCTGTGCTGTTGCAAAAAACCTCCCTCTGAGGCACTTCTAACAGACTGGCCTGAAAGTGCTAAAAATGACCCCTCCTCCTCCTCCTGGGCCACCTCCTCTTCCATCATCGCCCTAAGTGTTTTCTCAAGGAGACATAGAAGTGGTATTGTAACGCTGATAACGGCGTCATCGCCACTGGCTATGTTGATGGAGTACTTGAAACAGGGCACACAGGTCTCGCATGGTGGTGCTGTTCCGCAGTGCGACTGACCCGTGCGTGCTGCAGCTGAAACTCCACTATGGCCTGCTGCTGCTCGCACAGTCTCTCAAGCATGTGCAAGGTGGAGTTCCACCTGGTGGGCACGTTGCATATGAGGCGGTGAGCGGGAAGGCCGAAGTTACGCTGTAGCGCAGACAGGCGAGCAGCGGCAGGATGTGAACGCCGGAAGCGCGCACAGACGGCTCGCACTTTATGCAGCAGCTCTGACATGGGGTAGTTGTGAATGAACTTCTGCACCACCAAATTCAGCACATGCGCCAGGAAAGGGATGTGCGTCAAACCGGCTAGTCCCAGAGCTGCGACGAGATTTCGCCCATTATCGCACACTACCAGGCCGGGCTTGAGGCCCACCGGCAGCAACCACTCGTCGGTCTGTTGCTCAATACCCCGCCACAACTCCTGCGCGGTGTGGGGCCTGTCCCCTAAACATATGAGTTTCAAAAAGGCCTGCTGATGTTTACCCCGGGCTATGCTGAAAGTGGTGGTGAAGGTGTGTGGCTGACTGGATGAGCTGGTGGAAGCAGAGGAGGAGGAGGAAGCCTGGGGCCCAGCTGCCACTACATTTACCCAGTGTGCAGTTAGGGAGATATAGCGTCCCTGGCTGTGCTTACTGGTCCACGTATCTGTGGTTAGGTGGACCTTCCCACAGATGGCGTTGCGCAGTGCACACTTGATTTTATCGGATACTTGGTTGTGCAGGGAAGGCACGGCTGTCTTGGAGAAGTAGTGGCGGCTGGAAACAACATACTGTGGGACAGCCATCACCATCAGCTGTTTGAAGCTGTCTGTGTCCACCAGCCTGAATGACAGCATTTCAAAGGCCAGTAGTTTATAAATGCTGGCATTCAGGTCCAGGGCTCAAGGGTGGCTAGGTGCGAATTTACGCTTTCTCTCCAAGGTTTGTGAGATGGAGAGCTGAACGCTGCCGTGTGACATGGTGGAGATGCTTGGTGACTAAGGTGGTGGTGTCGGTGGCACATCCTCTGTTTGGTGGGCGGCAGGTGCCAACATTCCTCCCGAGGCGGAGGAAGAGGCCGAGCTAGCAGCAGAAGAGGGAGCAGGGGGAGCCTGAGTGTAGTTCCTTGATTTTAAGGTGTTTACTCCACTGCAGTTCATGCTTTGCATGTAGATGCCTGGTCATGCAGGCTGTGCTAAGGTTCAGAATGTTAATGCCTCGCTTCAGGCTCTGATGGCACAGCGTGCAGACCACTCGGGTCTTGTCGTCAGCACATTGTTTAAAGAAGTGCCATGCCAGTGAACTCCTTGAAGCTGCCATTGGGGTGCTCGGTCCCTGGTGGCGGTGGCCAGTAGCAGGCGAACTCTCTTGGCGGCGGCTGTTCTGCTTTTGCCCCCTGCTCCCTCTTTTGCTACGCTGTTGGCTCGGTCTCACCACTGTCTCTTCCTCTGAACTATGGAAGTCAGTGGCACGACCTTCCTTTCATGTGGGGTCTAGGACCTTATCGTCCCCTGCATCTGCACCTGTGTTTTGTCATCATCAGAGACGTGCAGACTCCGATGAGGTGGTATTCCCATGTCCTCATCATCAGGAAACATAAGTGGTTGTGCATCAGTGCATTCTATGTCTTCCACCACTGGGGAAGGGCTAGGTGGATTCCCTTGGGAAACCCTGCCAGCAGAGTCTTCAAACAGCATAAGAGACTGCTGCATAACTTGAGGCTCTGACAGTTTCGCTGATATGCATGGGGGTGATGTGACAGACTGATGGGCTTGGTTTTCAGGCGCCACCTGTGCGCTTTCTGCAGAAGACTGGGTGGGAGATAATGTTGTGAACGTGCTGGATCCACTGTCGGCCACCAAATTGACTAGCGCCTGTACCTGCTCAGGCCTTACCATCCTTAGAACGGCATTGGGCCCCTCCAAATATCACTGTAAATTCTGGCGGGTACTGGAACCTGAGGTAGTTGGTTCACTAGGACGTGTGGCTGTGGCAGAATGGCCACGTCCTCTCCCAGCACCAGAGGGTCCACTAACACCACCACGACCGCGTCCGCGTCCCTTACTAGATGTTTTCCTCATTGTTACCGTTCACCAAGCACCACAATAAGAAAAAAAATATTTGGCCCAATGTATTGATTTCAAATTCAGGCCTTTTTTTACAGGCACCTAACACTATCTGCCTATTTAATTATGTACCATATTACACTAATCCAGTAACAGCAGTAACCACTGATTTAGGGGAATATCTATTGTAGGGCTAGTATTTTGGCCCTGGATGAAAGGTATTCTTTTATAGACAGATTTACACTTGGAGATGCACGGTAGCGTGTGAAGTTAGTAAGGATGGGTCTCAGCACTTGTATATACATTTTGAGTGTAATATACCCTTTTACGGACAGAAATACACTAAGAGATGCACAATAGTGCGTGCAGATTTACATTACAATTGCTGAAAGCATAATCCTGTAACACTTTTTGTAATATACCCTTTTACAGACAGATTAACACTTGGCCTGCAACAGCTGGAACACCAGATTCAGGGTATTGCTATATTGGCAACTGTATTTCACCCCAGAAAAACATCTATCCTTTGACGGATACTATTAAACTTGTCCAGTCACAGCTGGAACACCAGATTTACTGTATTTCTATTTTGGCAACTGAATTTCACCCCAGAAAATAATAAATCCTTTGCCGGACACTATTAAACTTGTCCAGTCACAGCTGGAACACCAGATTTACTGTATTTCTATTTTGGCAACTGAATTTCACCCCAGAAAATAATAAATCCTTTGCCGGACACTAGGGAAATTGTCCAGTCACAGCTGGAGCACCAGATTCTGGGTATTGCTATTTTGGCAATTAAATTTCACCCCAGAAAAAAATATACCCTTTCACAGACAGATTTAAACTAGGCCTGCAACAGCTGGAACACCGGATTTACTGTATTTCTATTTTTGAAACTGTATTTCACACAGAACAAAATCTATCCTTTGACGGACAGTAGGGAAATTGTCCAGTCACAGCTGGAACACCAGTTTCAGGGTATTGCTATTTTGGCAATTGAATTTCACCCCAGAACAAAATCTATCCTTTGACGGATACTATTAGACTTGTTCAGTCACAGCTGGAACACCAGATTTACTGTGTTTCTATTTTTGAAACTTAATTTCACCCCTGAAAATATTAAATCCTTTGCCGGACACTATTAAACTTGTCCAGTCACAGCTGGAACACCAGATTTACCGTATTGCTATTTTGGCAACTGAATTTCACCCCAGAAAATAATAAATCCTTTGCCGGACACTATTAAACTTGGCCAGCCACTGCTGGGACACCAGATTTATGGTATTGCTATTTTGCCAATTAAATTTCACCCCAGAACAAAATGTATCTTTTGCCGGACGCTATTAAACTTTGCCAGCCACTGCTGGGACACCAGATTTAGGGGATTGCTATTTTGGCTATTGAATTTCACCACAGAAAAAAATGTATCCTTTGCCAGACAGCAGACAGTATTACACTTGGCTAGCCACAGCTGGAACACCAGATTTAGGGGATTGCTATTTTGGCAATTGAATTTAACCCCTTAATAAAATATAGAAATTTCTATCCTGAGTTTCTAGGGGTGACATTAAGCACAGCCAAACCCCTGATGTAGGATATAGCAAAAAAAAAACTAGGATTGATTGATTGACTTGGTGGCAGCTTGTGCTGGTGCACCACAATACACAAAATGGCCGCCGATCACCCCATAAAAAAGTGACAGAAAAACGCTCCGTGCAGCCTAAAAACCAGTGAGCAATTAACTAGTAGAAGTTGAATGTTTTACAGCTGTGGATCGTTCACTTCATTAGGTGTTTTTGCTGAGTTTTCCCTGCCTAATCTCGCCCTCACAGCAGCTGCATCCTATCCCTACACTAATCAGAGCAGAGTGACGTGCGGCGCTATGTGATTGCAGCTTAAATAGAGGCTGGGTCACATGCTGCACTTGGCCAATCACAGCCATGCCATTAGTAGGCATGGCTGTGATGGCTTTTTAGGGCAAGATGTAAAACGCTAGCTGATTGGCTGCTGTGCAGCCCTTCAGAAAGCGGGAAGAAATCACCGAACACAAACTTTTTTTAAAATGTCCGGGTCCATGTCCCGAACACCCCAAAATTCGGTATGAACCCGAACTATCCAGTTCGGGTTTGCTCATCCCTACTTACATACTGTTGTCGAAATTCGCTTGCGTCAGGCGTACATATCCAAGTGTGCCAAAGTACACCAACCACAAAGAATTTTTCCTGTGTTTAAAAGCACATGTTATCAAGCTCTTTTTGTAATGAAAAGGCCACACTCCTCCAGAGTCAGACATGGTGTTTAATCGTAGAATTTGCTTGCGTCAGACGCACATATTCAAGCTACACTACAAGTGCGCCAAAGTATGCCAACCACAAAGAATTTCTCCCGTGCTTAAAAGCACGTGTATCAAGCACTTTTGTGTAATGAAAAGGCCACACTTCTCCAGAGTCAGACAAGGTGTGTCATCGTAGAGCTTCTGCTAAGCACTCCCCCCTGCCCAGTCTCTTTTCTTTATTTAAATAGCCACAAAAGGGGTAATAATAGATGGCGGCAGGCCCGTCACCAGACCACTTACCGTAACAAACATGCAGGAAGTGATGATATGCAGGAAGATGAGAAACCACCATCACTTAGCCAGCTAATAAAACACATGTATACAATAATCTCCCATTACCACTGGAGTGAACTTTATCCAGCCTTGCTCAGTGATCAATGCAAAATAAAGTTCACTATGATTCTCATGCATGCTTATTTACAGGGACAACATCATTATCTGCAGTGGTTGATCAGGCGCACTAGAGACAACAAACACACGTTCCTTTCAAATATTGTTCTCTTAACAAATGCATCCATGCCAAGCCAATAAATCCACCCCTTGCACGGGGGTCCTATTATATTCCACAGATTTCGATAGCACACCAGAAATTATTTTGAATACAGTTAAGTGTATTTATTTAGCCGCGCATATTAGTACACCATTACATCAAAGCTTTGATGTAATGGTGTACTAATATGCCCGGCTAAATAAATACATGTAACTGCATTCAAAATCATTTCTGGTGTGCTGTCAAAATCTGTGGAATATAATAGAAGAAGACCCTTGAGGTGGAGTCAAAAGTGATACCTTGACGTGCACCCGTTTCAGAAGCCATTATACTTGTTGATTGCTGTGAACCTTTTAAATTGACATTGCATGGGGGCCCTAGCCGGCTTCCATACATCCACCAAGAAAACACTGCTCCGCCGCACATCAGTCTCCGCCGGCCCACAGCCCAGCACATAGCCAATGGAAACTTCTGCACCCGGCGAGTGCGTCTCCACATGCACAGGAAGATATCCACTCCAATGGTTTACCCTGACACTGAGAGACATGATGACAAAATATAATATATTAAAAACACATCCTAATAAAATTTCCACATCAGTCCCTCCTCTTTGTCATATGCTCCCCAGTGTCCCTCGATGAATCTCGATATTCTTCTTTGAAATAAAATAAATCTGTCTCTTTTCTACGAGCAGTCCTGAATCCATAAAAGAAAACAGATGATGGAAAACAAAGTCAATCTTGACACGTAGATTTTTTCTTTGGGAGCTGTCTGGTTGCGTTGGTCGCTGGCTGGTTTAGAATCATCTGCATCTGGTCCATGCTTTGGTCTCCAGGGAGTCTCGTCTGTTCGGGCTTCGGTAACATCTCACTCCGGCGTATAGAAGGAATGGAAACAAAAAAAAACATAAGTACATGTCCTATTTCCTTTAGCCCGGATACAATAGAAAACCAGTGAGCCCCAAGACCTCCTAATCGGCTGCAATGTAAGATGCAGGGACAAGCTTCACCAGGACACATAAACCTCTGGCATTAGGGGGAATTACCTTATAAGCCGCTAACCCGCATAGGAAATAGTACGGACCCATCTATTCCACACAGAAACTTCTGACGGTCATGCGCCTCCAGTAATAACTGAATAACTGAATCGCTCCCTCAGTCTGAACGTCATAACCTTCTTTCCAGCAGATATAATCTGGTCTATGGGTGTTATTAAAGAGATTGGGGTTTCATTAGTAAGGTTGACTGTTATGCCCTTCCTCACAACTGGAGGATCCCACAAGCCTATCCCCTTTACCACATCTGCACGCCGTCTAGCTTCCCGGACACCTATACTGGATTAACAAGCGAGGAGCCAGAGCTACTATAAAACCTATAGCTGATATTACCCTCTAGGAATGTATCGTTATGTGCTATCAACAAATGTCTCCTTGTGGCCCTTGCTAGTTTGAGGTGCATTTCCCTCGCTAAAAACTAAACTAAACAAATAAACGAAAGTGATCTCTTCAATCTTTGACATAGTTGAGCAGCTTCTTTCAATGACTGGTGTGGATCCAGTTGTCTCGTCCCTCGAACTTCAGAGAGGTTTGTGTCTTCATCAGCAGTACCTGGAATGGCCCAAGATATCTTGGCTCTTGTCCCGTCCTCTCATGTTTCTTTAGCATGACCCAATCACTTGGTTGAATGAACACTGGTTATTGAGTCTGGGTCTGGGAGAGACTCCTGAACCCGGTGGTGGACATTGGATAAAAACCCGTGGGGCTGCCTGGGGGCATCCCTGATGGAATAAAGAGCTACAGCGGAACATTCAAGCCATGGATTGGCCGTGATTTCTTTTTTCTGTGCAAAAATCTGACCAAAATACCATCAAAGAAAAGGCAATCATGATAGTTCTTGACGTGATTCCCTACTAGGTTAGAAAATTGATTGATAGTTGAGAGGTTAGAATGGTTAAAATTGTTTTTCTGCACCACTTTTCCCCCTCAAAACCAGTAAGAAGAGAAGCTGGATTCAACATGGTGCCTCATCTCAAGGTTAGATGGAGAGATGAGCGAGGGATGAGAGAGAGATGAGGGAGGGATGAGAGAGAGAGTTAACTGCATTGGTGACAGCAGAGACATCTGAAAAAAAACTACAACAGTCTAGGTGGATCCAGCCTGCCTTAGCAGAGTTAGCTCAAAAAGAGCCTCTTCCGCTTCAGGAACTGGATCCTCCTCCCCTAGGCCAGGTGTACATAATGTGGGTCCTCCGTACTGAAACAGTCCTATGTATCCCCTGCTGGTTTACCATTATTGTCTTCTGAAGCCACAGCTGAGCTACATCTTTCCAGAGGGATACCCCGACCGGTACCCTTGGACCACCTATGCCATTCTTTACGGGGCTTTGTGGCCTTCAGCCCATAACTAGATCTCATGTACTGAGCAGCTGTCTAACCCCTCGAGGGGACTATTTTTCCCCCTCCAAACATGGATCTGCCACAACTTATCCTTGGTTAACCAAGCCGTTACTAGTGTTGCCTGTGTCCAGGGAAACGCTTTTGACTGTACACGGACGGTACTGTCCAGCTCCTTCTCATGGTACGTCTGTCCGACCCCGACTTTTTTATAGTCTATGTCGGACAGCTAGAAATCTGGTGCACTGAGAGCGGCCTATTGCTACTCTCAATGCTATTTCCATTCCCACAGGGCATTTTTTTGCTGGATTCACAGTATGCCTCCTAAAGGGCTTATACACATAGCTGAGCTACGCCTGTGTTTGGCCAGCTGAGTCTACCCAATAAAAGAGACCCGCTTTTCTCCAGCTCAGTGTGGCTCCTCCAGTATACAGTTGTTAATGGGGATAGCCTTCTGCTTTCTATTTACTAGTTGTACGATGTCTCAGTACAACACCTGAATCACTGTCACCCAATGAAAAAAACTCCCAAAAAAAAAATAACAGTCTGGACTTAAAAACAAAAACTACTCGCTGCGTAAAGCAACTCTATACCAATAAAAGTGTGTTATTCCCGCTTGCACAATTCACCTATAGAAAGTAAATATAAAAAGAAAGTTTTAAAACCAAATCCTTTATTTTCTACCTCAAAACCCACAGTAATGCGATACTATACAAAACGCAGCAAGCTTCTAATACACAAAACAATGGGGGAGAGGGCATGAATTGCCCTATCAAGAATCAAAAATGCCCAAACAATAACATGAACAAAAAAAAACACCACTAAAGCCCATTCTCTACCAAAAAACTTCAGTTACTATAGCAAGTCTTGCTATATACATTGAGATTCAGTAAAAAGTAAATTTTAACTTAAAAAAAACAAACCTTTGGAACACATGCAATTGTATGGGACTGAATTAACACATCAATGTCTTGGAGGCTTCGCCTGAAACCGTAAACACTGGCAGTAGAATTTCTTCCCACCCAGTCATTGAAATGCTAATTTGCCCAGCCCCAAACCAACTACAGATTAATTTTACAAAGAAGCAGGAATTAACATTACAAGTTCTCCAAAACTGGTTTCCAGGGAAAGGGAAAAGTCAATTCAAATTAGGTCTTAAAGTTCCTCACATTTTTTATTTTTTTTTAAATACAAAACAGTAAAATGGTTTACAAAGACCTCAATAACATCTCTTCATTTCCCCTTCTCTAGCACACAAAATTAGAAACTCTGCTGAATTTCAGGAACCGATCTGTTCACATTTTCACATTTTAACTGTTCATATTGGGATTTTAAATCTTAGCTGTCCCTGGCTTCTATGCCTTTTCAAAGAACCATGTCTGGGACCATTACCCCACCTTGCCTAATAAACCACTTTACTTCTAGGTGTGGTTCTGGGGTACTTAACATACCTGTGTCTGTTGCCATTAGCGACGTCACAATATCTTGCAATGTGCCCAAATCCCTTGCATGAAAAATAACGAATAGCTTGTCTCCCTGCACAAAACCTTCTCTGGGTACACGGTGACCTGCCTTGCTGCACAACATTAACCATCCTAGCATGACTAGATCCCACACTACCATCTGAATTGAGTTCTCTTACCACAGACTCATCTGAGGAATCTTCTGCCATTGTATTAATACTTCCATTTCCAGGGTCAGACAAATTGTCCATCTCCATCCCTGAGTCGGTTTCAGTATCTGACCCAAAGTCCTCAGACTTCTCCATACTTACATTCCCTCTAACCCCAGAAACATTATCCTCTAATGGTGGTTTCAATGACTCTGGCTAAGCACTGAGAATGTAAAACTTCTGTCCTCCAGCAGAGAGCAGACAATTCCCTTACAGCACACTCTGCGTGTGCCAGGCTTTCAGACAACCATTCATTCTCCTTGCGCAGCTCCGTATTACATCTCAGAGTACATTCATACTCAGAGCTAGCTTCAGCTAGAATATATTCGCATTACATATATGGACTTATTTATTGATTAGAGAAACAATGGTTTGAGGCTATTTGTTTGTATATGAGCCTCGATTTATGTCATATTGGTTTATTAGTGCAACGCATACAGCTATATATTTATAGTGTTTTATGGTATGCATTTTTGGATTTTAGGTGTGATATAAAAATTATATTTTAATACGAGGTTATTTCACTATTGTAATTTTTGGTAATTTTATCCTCATTTTGAATAAATTCCCTAATATTTGAGAGTGCCCAGTAATTTATCTAACGATAACTTTAAAATGCTTTTATTTATCCAGGCCATTCTGAGATTGTATTCTCGTCACATATTGTACTTGATCACAGTGGTAAAATTAATTTAAAAAAATTTCATTTTTATTTATAAAAAAAAATTATAAATTTACCCAAACTTTTGAAAAATTAGCAAGTTTAAAAATTTCCATTTCTCTACTTTTAAATCAGATAGTGATACCTCCAAAAATAGTTATTACTTTATAATTCCCATATGTCTAATTCATGTTTTGCTCATTTTGTGAATGCCATTTGATTTTTTGGGGACGTTAGAAGGCTTAGAAGTTTAGAAGCAAATCTTGAAATTTTTCATAAAATTTCCAAAACCCACTTTTTAAGTCACTTTGTGAGGGTTACATAATAGAAACCACCCAAAAATGAAACTACATCCCTCAAGGTATTCAAAACTGATTTTACAAATTTTGGTAACCCTTTAGGTGTTCCACAAGAATTAATGGAAATGGAGATGAAATTTCAGAATTTCACTTTTTTGGCAGATTTTCCATTATAATCCACTTTAACAAAGCAAAGGTTAACGGTCAAACAAACTCAATATTTACTGCCCCGATTCTGTAGTTCACAGAAACATGCCATATGTGGTCGTAAAATGCTGTACGGCTACACGGCAGGGCACAGAAGGAAAGGAACGCCATATGGTTTTTGGAGGGCAGATTTTGCTGAACTGTTTTTTTTTTTTACACCATGTTCCATTTAAAGCCCCCCTGATGCACCCCTAGAGTAGAAACCACCCAAAAATGAATTCATTTTAGAAACTAAACCCCTCAAGGTATTCAAAATTGATTTTACAAACTTTGATAACCCTTTAGGTGTTCCACAAGAATTAATTTAAAATGTAGATGAAATTTCAGAATTTCACTTTTTTGCCAGATTTTCCATTTTAATCCACTTTTTCCAGTAACAAAGCAAGGGTTAACAGCCAAACAAAACTCAATATTTATTGCCCTGATTCTGTAGTTTACAGAAACTCCCCATATGTGGTCGTAAACTGCTGTACGGCCACACGGCAGGGAGCAGAAGGAAAGGAACTCTGGATGCCACGTCACATTTGAAGAACCCCTGGACAGAGGCCCAGAGAGGGAGGGGGCCCTTCTCAGTGCCAGCTGGGGTGTTTTTTTTGTTTTGTTTTTCCCTCCCTTCCTCTGCCAGGGTAACCTGGTCACTTTGGGGTAGAGAAGGAGGGGGTGGGGGGGCTGATTAGGACTTACTGTGAATCTGTTGCCCGTTCTGCCTATAGCTATAGCTGAAGGACCTCTAATGGCATCATAGTCATGTGATCTTTTTAACACAGGAAGTGGTGGCAGGACCATCACGTGACCAGTGCAAAAAAGGCAGCTCTCAGCAGTGGAGACCTGTGATGCCAGTGAATGAATATAAGTGCCAGAGAAATGCTGGGAGATGTGGTTCTCCCCATTATACCTCCTCCCTGATTACTGGGAGGGGAAAATGTTATTTAACTGGGGCTGTATGTTACAGGGGCTGAAGGGAGGGGATGGGTGTTAATTATATGGGACTGTATGTTACAGACGTTTGGGTGGAGATGACTGGTGTTATTTACACGGGACTGGATATTATAGAGGACTGGAGGGTAAGGAGTAATGTTATTTACATGGGACTATGTGTTGGAGGGGGCTGAAGGAGGGGATTTAAAGAGAATCTGTCACCTGCCTATCATCATTTTCTGCTGTCACCTTATACATGTAAAATAAAGTACCTCATTTCCAGCTCTGTTCTTCTTTCTTAATTTTCAGTTGTCATTTTCCAATAAAAGCGATTTTTCATTTATGCTAATGAGGGTCCAAGGTGCCCAGAGGGGTGTTTTTTTTCCAGCTCAGGAGCCCAGTAATGCCCCCCTGATGTGCCCAGCCCGCCTAAATTTGAATTCTTAAGCACACCTACAGAGCCAGAAATCGCCTCCCAGAGGCGAGGCTAACTGTGCCGCCCCTCAGACTTTCAGTTTTTTCAGACTTCATCAAGCTTACACCCGCAGCTCATGTCCGTGACCGGCAGCGATGCCGATCGCGGACATTTAACCCCTCAGATGCCGTGGTCAATCCTGACCACGGCATCTGATCGCGCAAAAAACGAAAGTTTTACTTTCGGTTTGTGCTCCGGCTCCCCTGATGGCCACAAGGGGGAGCCGGAGCATGCATGTAGTAGCCTAGGTTTCTGTGAATGAAACCTAGGTTACTACATAGTATTCCTATGGAGCCTATGACTGTAATAGGCTCCATAGGAAATATGCGTATTTCTCATATATTCCAATGCTATTGCATTGGAATATATGAGAATAGCAATCTGATGATTGCATCTTATAGTTCCCTATGGGAACTATTAGAAAGTGGTAAAAAAAAAAAAAAAAAAAAGTTTAAAAAATAAAATAAAAAAATATAAAAATTCAAATCACCCCCTTTCCCCAAAATGAAAATAAAATAAATAAAAAATAAAAAATTACACATAATGGGTGTCGACATTGTGAAAAACGCCCATACTATAATAATATTAAAAATATTCACCATACGGTAAACATAAAAACGAAAAAGCGTCCAAATGGCTAATTCGCCATTTTTGGATGCTTCATTTCCTAAAAAAAAATGAATAAAAAGTGATCAAAACATCATACGCACCCCATAATGGTATCAATTAAAAGTTCAGATTGCCCCGCAAAAAATGAGCCCCTACACTGCTCCGTACGCATAATTACAAAAAGTTATAGGGGTCAAAACATGGTGACAAAAAATAAAATAAAAAATTCCACTTTTAATTTTTTTTCACTATCAAAACGCAAGAAAAACTATACATATTAGGTATTGTCGGATTCGTACTGACCTGAAGAATAAAATTAACCAGTCAGTTTTATCGCAAATCGAACGTTGTAATTTAAAAACCCGTAAAACTGTGGTGAAATAGCTTTTTTTTTGCAATTTCACCCCATTTGGAATTTTTTTCCCGTTTCCCACTACATCACATGCAAAAATAAATGGTAGCGTTAAAAAGTACAACTTGTCCTGCAAAAAACAAGCTGTCATATGGCTATGTGAGCGGAAATATAAAAATGTTATGGCTTTTGGAAGGCAGGGAGCGCAAAACAAAAACGCAAAAATCCCAAAACCCCCGATCCTTAAGGGGTTAATAAACAGCAAACTAAGCTGCAAAAACCAGTGTCAGGCAGCTGCCGCCAAGGCCAATAAGATAATGGGTTGCATCAAATGGGGCATAGACGTCCGTGATGAGAACATAGTCCTACCACTTTACAAATAGCTAGTCAGACCACACATGGAGTACTGTGTAGGATTCTGGGCTCCTGTGAACAAGGCAGACATAGCAGAGCTGGAGAGGGTTCAGAAGAGGGCAACTAAAGTAATAACTGAAATGGGGCAACTACAGTACCCTGAAAGATTATCAAAATTAGGGTTTTTTACTTTAGAAAAAAGATGATTGAGAAGAGATCTAATAACTATGTATAAATATATCAGGAGTCAGTACAGAGATCTCTCCTATCATCTATTTATCCCCAGGACTGTAATGAGGGGACATCCTCTGCGTCTGGAGGAAAGAAGGTTTGCACACAAACATAGAAGAGAATTCTTTACAGTTAGAGCAGTGAGACTATGGAACTCTCTGCCTGAGGAGGTGGTGATGGTGAGTAATAATAAAGGAATTCAAGAGGGGCCTGGATGTAGTTCTGAAGTATAATAATATTACAGGCTATAGCTACTAGAGATGGGTAGTTGATCCAGGAAGTTCTTCTGATTGCAAAAGTGGGGAAAATTGGCTTGTACCTCACAGTTTTTTTTTTTTTTCCTTCCTCTGGATCAACTAGCAGGATGACAGGCCGAACTGGATGGACAGAGGTCTTTTTTCGCCCTTATGTACTATGTTACTATAGGGAACATTATAAATACTGTGGGCAGTGGTGGCAACATTACTACTGAGGGCTCCATATTAGTGTCTCATAGATTGGCCTAATTTCTATTAGGGGTGCCTTACTAGTACTGAGGGCACTGTAGGGGTACTATGATGGAGGGGCTTCCGCCTAGCAGTGAGCCTGGTGGTGTCACTGGCACTAATGGACGGGCTTTAGGGCTGCCCTAGCCTCTAAAGCTGTCCATTAGTGCCGGTCACGTCACCGGGAACACTGCTAGGGCTGTAAACAAAACAGCCCTTGCCCTACGCTTTACAGCACAGGCCAAAGGAGAGCATCGGAGTATGAAATGTCAGAGGGGCTGAGTAGGGGAAGAAGGGGATATGTCCGAGTTCAGCTCTGAACCTGGACAACTGCTTTAAAGGGCATCTGTCAGTAGATTTGTAGCTATGACACTGGCTGACCTGTTACATGTGCGCTTGGAATCTTTGTTGGTCCCATGTACATATTTGCCTGCGTTGCTGAGAAAAATTGCGTTTTAATATATGCAAATGGGACTCATGGAGCAACTAGGGCATTGCCATTACACTTTGACACTCCGGTTTCTTGGCAACTGCCACTCCCTGTCTACTTTGACAGGGCCTGGCAGTGAAAATGTCATCACAACTGGCCATGTCAAAGTGCAGAGGGCGAGGCAATTACTCCTAGAGGCTCCGCTCTCTCTGTAAGTGTAACGCCCCCATTTGTATATAATAAAACATAATTTTTCTCAGCAATGCGGGCACATATGTACATGGGACTAACACAGATGCCTTCAGCTGCCAAGCACACATGTAACAGCTCAGCCCTGGAAATAACTATTGTGAGGGGCACATATCTGTCATAACTACTGTGATGGGCACATATCTGTACATAACTATTATAAAGGTGGCGCATATCTGGACATAACTACTGTGAGAGGCACATATCTGGGCATAATTACTGTGAAGGTGACGCATATCTGGACATAACTACTGTGAGAGGCACATATCTAGGCATAACTAGTGTGAAGGGGGCACATATCTGGGCATAGCTACTGTGAAGGGAGCACATATCTGGAATAGCTACTGTGAAGGGGGCACATAGCTAGGCATAATTACTGTAAATGGGGCACATATCTGGGCATAGCTACTGTGAAGGGACACATATCTGGACATAACTGGTGTGAAGGGGGCATAACTAACGGGGAAGGGGCACATATCTGAACATAACTGCTGTGAAGGGGCGCATATCTGGGCATAAGTGCTGTGAAGGGGCACATATCTGGGCATAAGTGCTGTGAATGGGGCACATATCTGGGCATAGCTACTGTGAAGGGGCACATATCTGAACATAACTGCTGTAAAGGGGCGCATATCTGGGCATAAGTGCTGTGAATGGGGCACATATCTGGGCATAAGTGCTGTGAAAGGGTACATATCTGGGCATAAGTGCTGTGAAGTGGGCATCTCTGGGCATAACTACTGTGAAGGGGGCAAATCTGGGCATAGCTACTGTGGAGGGGGCACGGTGTGGGCATTACTACTATGTGCAGGTACAAAGGGGAAATAATTACTATGTGGGGGCATTAAGAGGACTGGTTGTGTATAGTTATGCTTTGGGTAGAGTAAGAGGCGTGACCTAGTTTGAAAAAAATATATAATACATACTTTAAACATATTGACCCATATTAACAAGATGTTCTTTATTTGCACGTATATGTTTATATTTGTATGTGAGGTTTAGGGTGAGGGGGGCCAAGGTACATTCCTTGCACAGGGGCCCTCTGCTGTCTGTGTCCGCCCCTGCCCATAATGTACCCCTAGAGTAGAAACTCCAAAAAAAGACCCCATTTTGTAAACTACGAGATAAGGTGGCAGTTTTGTTCGTACTCTTTTAGGGTACATATGATTTTTGGTTGCTCTATATTACACTTTTTGTGAGGCAAGTTAACAAAAAATTGCTGTTTTGGCACAGTTTTTATTTTTTGTTATTTACAATGTTCATCTGACAGGTTAGGTCATGTGATATTTTTATACAGCAGGTTCTTACGGCGATACCTAATATGTATACCTTTTTATTTACTTAAGTTTTACACAATAACAGCATTTTTGAAACAAAAAAAAATGATGTTTTAGTGTCTCCATATTATAGGAGCCATAGGTTTTTTTTTTTCCCGGGGCGATTGTCTTAAGTAGGGGCTCATTTTTTGTGGGATGAGGTGACGATTAGATTGGTACTATTTTGGGGGCATACACCTTTATGCTCGCTTGGTATTGCACTTTTAGTATTGCAACTTGGTATTGCACTTTTAGTGATGTAAGGTGACAAAAAAAATGTTTTTTTAGCACAGTTTTTATTTAAATTTTTTGACTGTTCACCTGAGGGGTTAGGTCATGTGATATTTTTATAGAGCCGGTCGTTACGGACGTGGCAATACATAATATGTATACTTTCTTTTATTTAAGTTTTACACAATAATATTATTTTTTAAACAAAAAAAATCATGTTTTAGTGTCTCCATTTTCTGAAAGCCATAGTTTTTTTTAATGTTTTGGGCGATTGTCTTAGGTAGGGTATCAATTTTGCGGGATGAGATGACGGTTTGATTGGCACTATTTTGGGGTTTATATGACTTTGATCGTTTTCTATTACACTTTTTGTGATGTAAGGTGACAAAAAATGGTTTTTGACACCATTTTTATTTTTTTACGGTGTTCACCTGAGGGGTTAGGTCATGTGATGTTTTTATAGAGCAGGTTGTTACGGACGTGGCAATACTTAATATGTATACTTTTTTTTGTTATTTATCATTTTTGAAACAAACAAAAAAAAAATGTTTTAGTGTCTCCATATTCTGAGAGCCATATTTTTTTATGTTTTTGCTGATTGTCTAATGTAGGGTATCATTTTTTGTGGGATGAGGTGACGGTTAGATTTGCACTATTTTTGGGTGCATATGACTTTTTGATTGCTTGTTATCACACTTTTTGTGATGTAAGGTGACAAAAAATGGCTTTTTTGCGACCCTTTTTTTTTTATTCATTTTTTTACAGTATTCACTTGATGGGTTAGGTCGTGTGATATTTTTATAGAGCCGGTCATTACGGATGTGGCAATACCGAATATGTATACTTTCTTTTATTTATTTAAGTTTTACACAATAATATCATTTTTGAAAAAAAAATCATGTTTTAATGTCTCCATTTTCTGAAAGCCATAGTTTTACCTAATATGTCTACTTTTCTTTTCCCTATTTTTTATTTTACTTTATTTTGGGAAAATGCAGATTTTTATATTTTTTTTCTTTAAGCTTTTATTTTTTTTAAGTTCTTTTTTCACTTTTTTTGTCCCACTCTGGGACTTCAACTTTTGGGGGTCTGATCCTGTCCTGTTCTCACAACATGTACCCCCAGGGTCTATATGCAGTTCAACAGGCAGATATCACCATTCTACTAGTTAATAAATTGAGACTTGTATCTGTAATCTGTGGCTTTATTAACTGGCAGTAAATAAGTAAAACTGTATGAAAGGGAACATACAAAGGACTGAATGTACAGAATACATGTACACAAAGCTTATAGGAAAACATTAATTAATCCCTTACCGACAATGCTTGAGTAAAGAGACACATAATGTGCAGCTGCTCCTTCCAAGAGGTGAAGGAAAATGGCAGCAGGCTCCAATCTCTTTCCCATAAAGCACTGCGAGCAGGAAGTTGTGTAACCTAATTAATATTCATGGCTTTAACAAACAGGAGTATGCTTACAGCGAAAAGTCACTAGGTGGTTGTTACTGTATAACCCGGTATAGTGAGGGTTAATACCATTCGGGCGATTCCCCTGGAGAAGAGCACAGCAACCCACAACCACTGGAATCCACCGAACTGGAACCATACGAAGTCCTCCTTTCCTGGAACAGGCAAGAGAACGTTCTGACGTAGCAATTCCCCCCAAGTACGAGACGAGGCTCCGTATTGATGGTTAAACAGGAATTCTAACTTTATTGAGGGCTACCTGCCCGGTATTTATCCAGGTCTCCCACCTGGTGGACACTCCCCTAGGGGACCAGAAGGAAGACTGAGACACAGGGGATACAGCAGCCAATCACACACAATGGGACAATAGGGACAACCACACCCAGCATATTCCTCCCCTCTGCCTGTGATACAATTACCCTACATGGGTTAATGTAATCATCACAGGCAGGAGAATACACAATGTCTTCTGTCCTGGAGACAACCGAGGAGTCATTCCATTATCTCTCAGGACAAAGGGAAATTGTCAATACACATGTGGGGACAATAGGACAGACATCACTATTCAATATACAATGTCCCACCCTTTACAGTACTCACAGACATTTAACATAGCCCCAGATGGCTTGGATCTGAGCGCTTAATATATCCAAACAGCGCTCAGATACCACAAACACAGTCAAATCGCCATGGGGTTTAAGTTTAGCATGGGCTGATGAGAGGGGCCATAATCCTGGGGCAAGAGGCTGGCAATCTGTCCCCTCCAAAACCCAGTGGCGAGCTTGGTTTCACCACAGTGGTGCTGTAGGCACACATATGAATACACATTAACAGAAACTATGCAATGGCTTCTGAAGAGAAGACAGTACAGATCCCCTTTGCAATGCATTACAATACATCTGTATTGTAATACATTGTCTGTTAGTGGATTACACTGAGTAATTCACTAACAGGTTGCCTAGGAGACCCAGCCTGAGGCTGGATCTCCTCGGCACCCGTAGAAGGCAGATCCCGATGGTGGGCATTGGGCAGCATCTGCATCGCATCGGGCTGCCTTGTCACACATTGGGTCCCCGTCACAGCAGCACGGGGACCTGATGGCATCTACAGACATCGCGCGTGATGCGGTCAGCGCTGACCGCAGCACATCAAGGGTTAATGCGCTAGCATCAGTGTTTTCACCACTGCCGGTACATACACCAGGGGTCCGGCTATCAGTGACCCCTGCCCCGGATTAAAAACATTATGTCCGAACGGTTTAAATATTGAGTGGGACATGAATGCTGTCAGTAAATAATAACTTGCCGTAAGTGTGAGGGGTCTGTAGTTTTTGGAATGAGTTGCTGCCGTGATATTGTCTCCACTGTGGCTCGGTATATTAGAACTAAGCATGATATGTCTGCGGTTTTTAAGATTAGGTTATGTTGTAAGGTTTTTCTTCTCTTGCTCCTTCATAGTGAAATGTACTAGAATAAGTAAAACACAATTAAAAAAGATGTAGTGTGAAAATTGTGGTAGAGCAGCAGTCCTGAAAAATGCAGCAGTCTCCAAAAAGTCACAATATAAAAAGGGATCCAGGGGTGTGGAAATTTTTTTAAAAACTCCTTGTCGAAGGACTAAAGCGAGGGCTCAATCTACTTGTCCCTCATGACAATCTACTTGTCCTGAACTTCTACTGTATGGGGGCGGGGGCCACAAGGAGACGTTCTACTGTATGGGGGCGGGGGCCACAAGGAGACGTTCTACTGTATGGGGGCAGGGGCCACAAGGAGACGTTCTACTGTATGGGGGCGGGGGCCACAAGGAGACGTTATACTGTATAGGGGCGGGGCCACAAGCAGACGTTATACTGTATGGGGGCAGCCACGCCATACTGGGGCAGTGAATCCCTTTAATATATATGCCATACTGGGGCAGTGAATCCCTTTAATGTATAATATACATTAACCACCTCAGCCCCCCCTAGCTTAAACACCCTTAATGACCAGGCCACTTTTTACAATTCTGCGCTACACTACTTTCACCGTTTATTGCTCCATCATGCAACTTACCACCCAAATGAATTTTACCTCCTTTTCTTCTCACTAATAGAGCTTTGATTTGGTGCTATTTCATTCTTGCTGACATGTTTACTTTTTTTGATATTTTGCTTTTTTTGACGAAATGTTTTCAAAAAAATGACATTTTTCACTTTCTGTTGGAAAATTTGTCAAATAAAACTACATTTCTCTATAAATTTTTCTCTAAATTTATTGTTCTACAGGTCTTTGATAAAAAAAATGCAATAAGTGTATATTTATTGATTTGGGTAAAAGTTATAGCGTTTACAAACTATGGTGCAAAAAATTGAATTTCCGCACTTTGACTTTCTGAGCACCTGTCCTGTTTCCTGACGTACTACAATGCCCAGACAGTAGAAACACCCCATAAATGACCCCATTTCGGAAAGTAGACACCCTAAGGTATTCACTGCGGGGCATAGTGAGTTCATGGAAGTTTTTATTTTTTGTCACAAGTTAGCGGAAATGGATTTTTTAATATTTTTTTTTATTTCATTTTCCGCTAACTTGTGACAAAAAATAAAAACTTCCATGAACTCACTATGCCCATCAGCGAATACCTTAGGGTGTCTACTTTCTGGAATGGGGTCACTTGTGAGGTATTTTTACTGCCCTGGCATTTTAGGGGCCCCTAAAGCGTGAGAATCCAAATGCGTAAAAATGCCCAGTGAAATCCTAAAGGTACTCATTGGATTTAGGGCCCCTTTGCGCATCTTGGCTGCAAAAAAGTGGCACACGTGGTATCACCGTACTCAGGAGAAGTAGGGCAATGTGTTTTGGGGTGTATTTTTACATATACCCATGTTGGGTGAGAGAAATATCTCTGTAAATTGACAACTTTGTATAAAAAAATTTAAAAAGTTGTCTTTTAAAAGCGATATTTCTCACACAAAGTATGGGTATATATAAAAATACACCCCAAAACTCATTGCCCTCTTTCTGCTAAGCACGGCAATACCACACTTTTTTGCAGCCAAGATGCGCAAAGGGGCCCAAATTCCAATGAGTACCTTTAGGATTTCACAGGGCATTTTTAGGCATTTGGATTCCAAACTCCTTCTCATGCTTTAGAGGCCCCTAAAATGCCAGGGCAGTATAAATACCACACAAGTGACCCCATTTCGGAAAGTAGACACCCTAAGGTATTCGCTGATGGGCATAGTGAGGTAATGGAAGTTTTTATTTTTTGTCAGCGGAAATTGAATTTTTTTTTCTTTTCTTACAAAGTCTCAAATTCCACTAACTTGTGACAAAAAATAAAATTTAACATCAACTCACCCTACCCCTCACAAAATACCTTGGGGTGTCTGCTTTCTAAAATGGGGTCACTTGTGTGGTATTTTTACTGCCCTGGCATTTTAGGGGCCTCTAAAGCGTGAGACACATGTGGTATCGCCATACTCGGGAGAAGTAGGGCAATGTGTTTTGGGGTGTATTTTTACATATACCCATGCTGGGTGTGAAAAATATCTCTGTAAATTGACAACTTTGTATAAAAAAATTTAAAAAGTTGTCTTTTAAAAGCGATATTTCTCACACAAAGTATGGGTATATATAAAAATACACCCCAAAACTCATTGCCCTCTTTCTGCTAAGCACGGCAATACCACACTTTTTTGCAGCCAAGATGCGCATTGTATTTTTCTTCTAACGCTTTAGGGCCCCTAAAATGCCAGGGCAGTATAAATACCCCACATGTGACCCCATTTTAGAAAGAAGACAACCCAAGGTATTTTGTGAGGGGCATGGCAAGTTCATAGAAGTTTTTTTTTTTTTGGCACAAGTTAGCGGAATTAGATTTTTTTTGTTTTTTCTCACAAAGTCTCCCTTTCCGCTAACTTGTGACAAAAAGTTCAATCTTTCATGGACTCAATATGCCCCTCAGCAAATACCTTGGGGTGTCTTCTTTACTGCCATGGCATTTGAGGGTCTCCGCAATCATTACATGTATGGCCAGCATTAGGAGTTTCTGCTATTCTCCTTATATGGAGCATACGGGTAATGAGATTTTTTTTCCGTTCAGCCTCTGGGCTGAAGGAAAAAATGAATGGCACAGATTTCCTCATTCGCATCGATCGATGTGGATGAAAAAATCTCTGACAAAAAATATGCAAGAAAAAGAGGGGCCTGGCGGCATAGGGGCTCCGCCCAAACATCCATACCCGCTTCAGCTCCTATGTCCCGGCAAACGTGATTTCTCCATTCACATCGATCAATCGATCATTGTGGAGGAAGACATCTTTGCCAGATTTTTGATACAAAGTGTTTGCCAAAGCATATGAACTCCAACACCTCTCCTCAGCTCATATGCCTGGGCAAACGTACCTGTACTGCAGAGGAGAAATCTCGTCTTGCAGCGCCGCATACACCGACTTCACGTGTCTTCTGACAGCAGCGCAATGCTTCTCTCAGAATGCACATCAGTGCTGCAGCGTTTTCGTCGGTTGGTCCGTTGGTCTACCTGGAAAATAAAGGGTGGTTGGGGGGGGGGGGGGAAGAAGAAAAAACAGGCAGCAGGCTCATAAACTTGAACGTTACAAACTTTATAAAACCTGAACATAAAACTTTTTTTTTATCAAACCTGAACATCAAAACTTTTAAAACCTGATCTAACGCAAGATTTCTTTTTCTTGCTACCTGTTTAATTATTATTTTTTTTTAACCATTTCACTCTTTATTTTCCTAGCAGAAACCTCTCCTTTCCCATGGGACAATGTGTAAAGTGTAAATCACACAGAGATGGTGCGAAGTACATTATGCACTTTATCCCAAGTGAAAGGAGAGGTTTCTACCGTTTCACATTTCTTCTGTAGCACACCAGCACCCCTATGTGTTAGGGTCTCTCAAAACCTAGTATCCTGAGAGACCTTAGAGCCTGAGTGAAAAAAACTACCTGTGATGTGCTGTCCCTAGGTCCCTAAGTGTACCTGAGTGTGGTACTTCCGAAAACACTCCCCTAGGCATAGGGCAGGGTGGTCAGGACAGTCAGGACAGAAATGTGTCACGCCTTATTCCTCTCCTGCTACAGACACGACATCTTTTTCGGGGTGGCGGTTGGTTTGAGGTACCAGCAACGACATTGGGGAAATGTCGCTCGTGTAGACGGCTCACTACACTGGTGGTTGGGGCCCCGGAACCTCCTGGATACAGGAGGTTCTCGATGATCTCTTCCTGAAATTTGAGGAAGGATCCTGTTCTCCCATCCTTACTGTAGAGAACAAAACTATTATATATAGCCAATTGAATTAAATATACACACCTTCTTATACCAGCGTCTGGTCCTGCGGGAAAGCAAATACGGGGCCAACATCTGGTCATTGAAGTCCACCCCTCCCATGAGCAAATTATAATCGTGGACCGAGAGGGGCTTTTCAATGACACTGGTTGCCCGTTCAATTTGGACTGTCATGTCTGCGTGAATGGAGGAGAGCATGTAAACGTCACGCTTGTCTCTCCATTTCACCGTGAGCAGTTCTTCGTTACACAAGGCAGCCCTCTCCCCCTTTGCAAGACGGGTGGTAAGGAGCCGTTGGGGGAAGCCCCGTCGACTAGGTCGCGCGGTGCCACAGCAGCCAATCTGTTTTAGGAACAAATGCCTGAAGAGGGGCACACTTGTGTAAAAATTGTCCACATAAAGATGGTACCCCTTGCCGAATAAGGTCGACACCAAGTCCCAGACTATCTGCCCACTGCTCCCCAGGTAGTCAGGGCAACCGACCGGCTCCAGGGTCTGATCTTTTCCCTCATCGATCCGAAATTTGTGTGTATAGCCTGTGGCCCTTTCACAGAGCTTATACAATTTGACCCCATACCGGGCGCGCTTGCTTGGGATGTACTGTTTGAAGCCAAGGCGCCCGGTAAAATGTATAAGGGACTCGTCTACGCAGATGTTTTGTGCGGGGGTATACAAATCTGCAAATTTCTGGTTGAAGTGGTCTATGAGGGGCCGAATTTTGTGGAGCCGGTCAAAAGCTGGGTGGCCTCTGGGACGGGAGGTGGTGTTGTCGCTAAAGTGCAGGAAATGCAGGATGGTCTCAAATAGTGTCCTGGACATGGCAGCAGAGTACATGGGCATGTGATGAATTGGGTTCGTGGACCAATATGACCGCAATTCATGCTTTTTTGTTAGGCCTATGTTGAGGAGAAGGCCCAGAAAAGTTTTAAATTCGGAAACTTGGACTGGTTTCCACCGGAAAGACTGGGCATAAGAGCTTCCCGGGTTGGCGTTTATAAATTGAGTGGCATACCGATTTGTTTCTGCCACGACTAAGTCATAGAGCTCCGCAGTGAAGAACAGCTCAAAAAACCCCAGTGCCGATCCGATGAGCTGTGCTGTCTCCACCCGAACTCCTGACTGGGCGGTGAAAGGGGGAACTAATGGTGCGGCTGAAGATGGGGGCTGCCAATCAGGGTTTGCCAGCACCTCAGGGACTCTAAGGGCTCTACGGGCCTGTCTGCGCGGTGGCTGCGACGGGGGAATTACTGCACGTGTCACCGTACCAGCTTCAACTGCCCTTCTGGTGCTCGACACTTTACCATGTTGTACGGCAGTGCTGGTAGAAGGTCCAGGATGGGCTGCGCTGCTGGTGTATGCCTCACCACGTAATCCGGCAGCACCAGCCCCACTCTGCTGCCCTTGAAACGGATCCTGCGCTAATTGTGGTCTAGTGACACGGGGCCGGGTATGCCTGGTGCTATCAGGGACCTCAACCTCCTCGTCCGAACTTTGGGTCAGACTGCCACTGCTTTCTACAGGTTCATATTCTGACCCGCTAGATTCGTCAGATGAGGGTTCCCATTCCTCATCCGACTGGGTCAGAATCCTGTAGGCCTCTTCAGGAGAATACCCCTTATTTGACATTTGGACTACTAAATTTAGGGTGTATTCCCTGAGACTACCCAAGAAAAAGAGCAAACCTGTCTTACAAATGGGAGGCTAGCGAACTACAGGAAGCTGCTGCGATTGATAAAAAAAGATCAAAACAGATTTTTTTTTTTTTATCGCCGCAGCGCTTGTAAAGTGATTGTGCAGTGATAAAAAAAATAAAATAAAATTTTGTCACTGCGACGGGGTGGGCGTGGGTGAACACATGTGTGTGCGACTGATCAGGCCTGATCGGGCAAACACTGCGTTTTGGGTGGGGGGAGAACTAAGGTGACACTAATACTATTATAGATCTGACCGTGATCAGTTCTGATCACTTACAGATACTATAAAAGTACAAACGCTGATTAGTGCTACGCTAATCAGCGAATCGGTGAGTGCGGTGGGCTGAGCGCTAACGGAAGCTAACTACCTACCAAAGGGGCCTAAACTAAACTAAACCTAACAGTCAATACTAGTGGAAAAAAAAAAGTGACAGTTTACACTGATCACTTTTTTCCCTTTCACTAGTGATTGACAGTTGATTGAAAGGGGTGATGGGGGGGTGATCAGGGCCTGACGTGTGGTGCTTGGTGTACTTACAGTAGAGTTGTGCTCTCTCCTGGGTCCAACCGACGAAAAGGACCCAGGAGAGGGCACAGAAGCCATGTAACACATTATATTGTCACGGCTGTATGTAAGCAACTAGAGCATACACAGTGAATTAGCTACTGACCGGACCCAAACTAGGGAACATAAAGGGTGACCCCTGTCAGACCCTAAAAGCTCTCCCTATGCTGCTAAGCCCATGTCCAGATCCAGATGGTGGATCGAGACATGCCCACGTACCTAAGGCTGATGACCACTGTAACCCCTACAATAGTGGAAGGGGCACGGCCACCGGTGCCCTGCTCAGTATATGGACGGAACCGGGGTCACCTCGGATCCAGTCAGCAAACAAACAGAAACACACAATGTCTGCACACTTAACTGAAGGAGCTGCAGCAGCAGTGAAGACAGATCCAAAGTCAGCAGACAATATCCGAAGTACTTGCTTCAGCAGAACACAGGTCCAGTGAACAGATATCACACAAGTGAAGATACTCAAGCGAGAGATACAGCTCAAATGAAAAAAGTATAATCCGCACCCTGCAAAGGAGGAGGGGTGATTTAAAGGCAGAGGAATCAACCACAGGAGGGACAGCTGGGAGGAAGGAAACAGAAAGCAAAGACCTCATCACAGGGGCGGAGAAACAGAGCAGAGAGAACTCCTCCAAGCTCTAGTAGTGACATCATCACAGGGGTGGAGAAACAGAGCTGTGAGAACGTCTCAAAGCTCTGGTAGTGACATATATTTATAAATATAATGTGTTAGATGGCTTGCGATTCGTTTTTTATTAAAATCATCAGCCTGCCAGCGATGATCATTGGCTGGCAGGCTGATGACCCCTTCTTGAACTCGTCCTTTAACTTTTCACCGCCGCGCAGTGCTCATGCGCGGCGGCATCAGCGCGAAATCTCACATCTCGCGAGATGACGCGCCGATGCGTCCACCCAGAGGAAGAGGACCGCCCGCCGGACACATCCGTGCGTTAGGCGGTCCTCGGGTGGTTAAAAGGATTCACTTCCGCAGTATGGCATGTACATTAAAGGGATTCACTGCTGCAGTATGGCATGTACATTAAAGGGATTCACTGCCGCAGTATGGCATGCACATTAAAGGGATTCACTGCCGCAGTATGGCATGTACATTAAAGGGATTCACTGCCGCAGTATGGCATGTACATTAAAGGGATTCACTGCCGCAGTATGGCATGTAAATTAAAGGGATTTACTGACCCAGTATGGCATGTACATTAAAGGGATTCACTGCCCCAGTATGGCATGTACATTAAAGGGATTCACTACCCCAGTATGTCATGTACATTAAAGGGATTCACTAGCCCAGTATGTCATGTACATTAAAGGGATTCACTTCCCCAGTATGGTATATACTATATGCCATACTGGGGCAGTGAATCCCTTTAATGTATATGCCATAACCCCCCCCCATTCATGGAGGGTGGGTGGCTGGAACCTGGCAGCACTCCTAGCTTCAGCGCCAGGGAGAAGGAGCAGAGCTGAAGCCTGACATGAGAGCATAGCTGACAGCTCACCCAGGGGAGTCACCACACACACACTACCTGCTGGGCTATCTATCAGGACACTGGCTTCCACCATGTGAGGATACAGGAGCTCCCACTACTGCTTCAGCCGCTGACTGCCTGACTCGCGCTTCTGCTGAGAGCTGACTTCCGTCCCGCGGCGCACATCTCTGATCCCGACTTCCGGCCTTCACAGGAGCGCTGTTCACACTGCGGTAAGCAGCCCGGACGTGCTGCCGGGCTGTGTATGATAGGAGAATCCAGCGCCACCCTAGCCCTGCTACTTGCACATACTACCTGCCCGGCGCCCGGAACTGCATGTCCCGGGCGTCGGGCGATAGGAATTCCACACCCCTGGGATCAGGTCCGCACTTTCTTATACACCGCAGGCACAGATTTCAGTATCTCCTCACTTGGAATAGTCGTAGTTACTGTGTCACATAACATCAATCGGCAATTTCTACTCCCAGGATACCTTTTCATAAGGAATGGAAAGAACACATTGCGCAATACCTCAGGTAACAAAGATATTACTGTTTTTATTTTACTCACAAGATTGCAACTTGTTCTCGGCACATAAAACCATCAGCTGGCAGCTTCCACTCTCATGATAAAAAATCTCAGCTTGTTATCAGCACATAGACCCATCAGCTGGCAGTTTCCACTCCCAGGATACCTTTTCATAGAGAATGGAAAGAACACTTTACACAATACCTCGGGTAAAAAAGTATTGTCGCTTTTATTTTACTCACAAAATCGCAGTTTGTTATCAGCACATAAAACCATCAAACACCCGACCCGGGTTTCGCTCCTTTGCTTCCTCAGGGGCTACTGATTCTTGCGCACCTGAGGTATATTTATACCTCAGTGTTGTATTGACTGATTCTAATCACTTCCATGGGTCAAAGGTCAAAAAACACATACACTTTAAAACAATATACATAAAAATCTGAACAACTTTAAGAACAATAGTATATACAAATTATTATACATTTATCCATAGAAAACTCATTGTATTATAAAAACATAAAATATCTGCTGTCTTTACCAACATATTTCCGTTTTCATACAAAAAAGGGGGGGGGGGAGGAGGAGGGGAGAGGGTTCTTATAAAAAGGAATCTACCCCCTAGCTTATTTGCCATTCTCAAATGATCCCCTTTTATACTAGAATAAGTAAGTTACTATGTTACTATTTCCACCATAGTATTGTCTATTTTTTCTCAGGAGTCTTCCGTAAATTTTTTGTGATTTTTCTCTAAATTGTGTCATTTTTGCGACTATCTGTTTTCCCTTGCATGGGTAAGATTGTGATTTCTTTTTATTCATGCTTACCCCTCCTTCCATCTGTTCCTTTCTCCATCGCCAGGTGTATATTTGGATTTTAATAATCCTCAGTGATTTCTTCCTGGCATTTCGTGGAAAGTTCATTATATTCTACCATCTCTTTATATGGTTCCAATTTTATTTTTATTTCTTCTATCTCTGCTTAGAGTTTGACTAGTTTCTGTTTTCTTTTGTTAATGATAAACCTGATGGTAAGCCCACGCTCATTTAAGAATTTCTCTCAATCGTCTAAATCCTCTGGATCATTGGAATTAAAAGGGAGTTGCCACCTAAGACCCTCAAAACTAAGTATTGAAAATAGGGTTTTTTTCGATACCAAAATTTAGATTCGGTATTGATACCATAAAAAAGTATTGCGATACTAGATACCATTCGATACCACGTGAAAAAAATAAAATGCCATTCCGCATTTTATGGAACGTCCGGCCCATAGTCGAACACTCCTATCCTATTTTTTGGGGGGACAGGGCGACTAAAAGAAAATGGCAAATTGTGCAGATTTTCTTTTTTTCTTTTACGGTGTTCACCGCATAAAAGAGGATTTTTTTTAATAGTTTGGACTTTTGAGACGTGGCAATATGTAATATTTTATTTATTTATTATATTTGTAAAATTGGGAAAGGGGTTATTTATACTTGATATTTTGGTGTACTTTTTTAAACTTTTTTTTTTTTTTTTTACAGTTTATTAACTATTTCCCCCTTAGGGGCTAGAACCTGGGATCTTATCATCCTATTCACTCTAATAGAGCCCTATTGGGGTCAGTTGGACTTTACACTGTTCCTGCTGCTCTGTGCTTTGTGCACACAGCAGCAGGGAACTGACTTTGGCAGCCAGGGCTTCAGTAGCGTCCTAGTAACCGATCGGAGCCCCAGCATTACACTGCTGGGGCTCCGATCACTGCCACCAATGAGGAGGAGATGAGTGGGCCCTGTGGCCACTGCCGCTAATGATTTTAATACTGGGGGGATGGGGGGGGGGCGCACTGCCCACCAATGTCTTTCATACTGTGGAAAGGGGGGGGGCGCACTGGCCACCAATGATGAGTAACATCATTGAGGGGTTAATTGCCGCAGATCGCAGCGCACGGTCACAGGCAGGGTGCTGGCAATGTGCTCCTGCTGCCTGCATTTGTATATTAAACGTTACTCGTCATTGGTGGGCAGTGCACCTGCCCCTCCTTCTTCTCCCGTCTCTACTCATTGGCAGTGGCAGCACAGGGGGAGGGAGAGGCTGCTTCCTTCTCCCCGTGCTGTTCAGGGTACATGGCCGCGCTGAGAGCTGCGCGGCCAATTTCTCTGATACTAGGCTGTGCAGTAGCACAGCCTAGTATCGATAAAAGGCAAATCCCGGTATTGTATCGATACTGAGCTAAAAGTATCAAATGGGTATCGAAACTTTGATTCCCCAAACAACCCTAGTGGTGATCACTATAACCACCTCCCAGAACTGATTTAATCTATGGTTTGCCCCTGAAGAAGTGGAGCGAAAACCCGGGTTGGGCATATTCAGATTATATTTTTTACATGCTGTTATGCAAGTTTTAATTGTGTAAGTGAATAAATTGTCATTGCTGTATCTGTTGTAATAGACCTTCACTATGTGGCCATCTTTTGACTGAGGGTTACCACACACAAAATCACCAGGTCTTGAAAGGGTTAATAGAAACAATCTGAATTTTACAAAGTTCCTCGCCTATCTTTCTTGCTGCCACTGCTGATGGCTGCAGTGCCGATCTCCTCAACTTTTTTGTGCTTACCTGCTTATTTATGCTTCATGCACACAAACCTATGTATTTTGTAAACCGCAAATCTGCAAAATACTGTCATGTGTATCTCGCAATTTCCATGGGCCCCATTGTAAAAATGCCTATTCTATGTATATATGGATGCAGATAGCGCTTTCTGCAGTGTTTGCGGCCCCTTTGAAATGAATGGTTCTGCATCCAATCTTTCAAAAAAGTGAATTGTATGCGGGAAAAAAAAAAAAGTTGTTTGCATGAGGCCTTAGTGAATGTCAGAAAAATAGAGGAGAACAGTGCTCCAGTGATCAGCACTGGCAGTAAGTGTGCAGTGTCCATCTGTCTCTATAATTGCTTAGTTAGAGCTGGGCATATTGAGCATGACATACAGGGACACTGTACACTTATGGTACCTTTACATGGAATGACAGTAGCAGATTCTCGGGAAGGTAGCGCTCCTTCCCGACAATCTGCTGATTGCTAGCGGGGGAGACCGTTGCATTTACATGCACTGATCCCATCCAGAGTATGTGGAGGAGCAATTGCTAATGCTATCGTTCTTCCCCATACTGTCTCGTTGTTTCCCGGCAGCAGATTCTGTTTACACAACATGATCTGCCACTGGGAAATAATGATCTTTTGTGCTGCAGAAAATTACAAATTATACAATTACCTAATGAATGAGCTTTTTGCTTTTTCATTGGGTATTCGGCGGTGTATTTAGACCGTTATGAGCGTTACTAGTAAAACTGGTTAGCGATGATTGTTTCAATTGTCGGCCCGTGTAAAGGACCCATTACTGGTTTACTTTACAACTAAAATTTTGTGCCAATTATTCTTATTTTTTGTAAATTCTCTTTTTATTAAGGTTTTCCAAATATACAATGCTTCAGATCACATCATCCATACAAAATAAACAAACTAATAAAAAAAACAATAAGGTGCTAGGATATTTCACATAAAGTGCTACATAATCCTTAGGCACCGCAATAGTTAATGTGAAGAATCATATAACACTATCAGGGATTCGGGGGCGGGGGAGTACAGAAGGTGCAGAGATATGTTATCATGATAAAGGATGATCTCGCAAGTTTGTCTGCCAATTCCTCTTCAAACACTGGACAAAAATTAGCAGTCCATAAGAAAAAATATTCAAATCACAGAAGGATATGCTATAGGACACTCACCAACCCCTGTATTCCTTCCACTTTCCCTAGGTACGTAGGAACAGCTAGGTTCGTTCTATTGATGTGGCAGCCAACACCACAGACTGTCTGTCTGGTCAGCCTATCAGGCAGAGGGACACTGTGCCAATCAGGCTCTATGTCAGCATCACATGCTTCCTGTCAGTGGGAAATGTAAACTGGCAGCTGCTGGCAACATGTTATTTGATTTGTCTTCTATTGTTTGGATTCCTGGTATTCTGACTTCCGGATTTTTCCTGACCTTGCTCCTGATTGCAGACTATTCCTCTGACATTATCTCCTGGCACTGACACCATCTGGTATTTGACTGTGTGTTTGTATCTTGTGTCCGTTCTGAGGTACATCTTTGGTTTGGCCATCTTTGGTTCGTTGGTCCACCATTTAAGGCGGATCATTCAAATAGGTAGAGTTGCCAGTATGCCAGCCACAGTGCCCCCTCCCTTTTTCTGCCATAGTGCTTTATGTACATTGCCAGTCATTAACAGCCATAGCTGTGTAAAACATTCCCTAACCTGATCTTACTAGTCACACAGCTGGTCCAGTACAATGGGGACAGACATGGTATACAGTATATACAGAGCAGGAATATTGAGAGCAGTGGCGTAACTAAAAATTACTGGGCCCCACAGCAAATTTTTGAATGGGGCCCCCTCCCCCAGTAATTTTTTCACAACCTCTTCCTTTCATGCCGCCCCCTTTCCTGTGGCTAGTAAAGATCGTTCTCTCAAACCAGGCCCGACAGCTGTTCCATCCGTTTTCTACACTGTCTATACTGCCACTGTATATAATTTTATTGTGTAATAATGTTGAGGGGCCCTGACAAAATCTTTTAGTACTTGTCCTCCTCTTGGAGGGGCCCCTTCTGGGTCAGGACCCCAAAGCAGCCGCTTCCCCTATAGTTACGCCCCTGGTTGAGAGTATACAGTATATAAAGAAAAGGGTGATGGCAGACATTGTGAGGGTAGACACTGAAGGTATACAGTATATACAGAGTAGTGGTGGTGGGGTAGTGAGGGTATACAGTATATACAGAGTGGAGGTGATGGTGGACAGTAAGGGATACAGTGTATAAAGAGTGGGGGTGATGGCAGACACTAAGTATACAGTATATATTGAGTAAAGGCGATGTGTACAGTGAGGATATGAATTATATACAGAGTGAAAATAGGGTTAGGCAATATACCGGTGTCTGCGATATACCGCGGTATTAAGAAACTGCGATATGGCGATATCACAGTTTCCTAATAACCGCGGTATTTAATGACTTCATAGGAGCGGTCGCACGTGTGCCGACCGCTCCTAAAACATCCATGGGGGTGTGGAATTCCTATCGCCCGACGCCTGGGACATGTAGTGCCGGGCAGGTAGTTTGTTAAGTAACTTAGCCCTGCTGCGGGCTCTGCCGGGAATTTAGCATCGGCCCCGCAGCTCTTATCCAGTATTTATGTAGTTAATCTCTTTAGAAGCAGCTTGAGTTTAACATCTCTGTTCCTCCATGCTCTGCCTGTCTGCTGCGCCCACTTTATGAATGAAGGGGTAGACGACGCATGGAGGAACAGAGAGCTGCCCGGGGAGCCTGCGCAACAATAGTTATTAAGGTCGGGCTACTAAGATGCTATTAGGGCTGCACGATATGGGAATTTTGTGCGATTGCGATTAGGGCCCTAAAAATTGCGATAACGATATGTGATGCGATATTTTAAGGGAATTGTGCTAGAGGTCTATCTGCTTGGATTTTCAAGGTAAAAGCACACACAGATGATTGATGATGTGAAATGTAGTTATGCTGAATTAAAGAACTGAAATGCGCAGTGTTTTTCAAAATAAAATACATATTTGCATTACTGCAAAAGTACAAAATACAGAACTTGCCATTTTCTTAACAGCGCTGCACAGAACAGATAAATAAAATAGATATAAGAACATGTGTTCATTAAAATAACGACTTTCCTCCAGCCCCTCCTCCCTCCCCGCACTGTAACTGATGTATTGCTGGCTGCGCTGTGCAGCATAGCGGCCAGAGATACAGTGTCAGTGTCACGTAGAAATTCAATCATCGCTTTATAAGATGCACTGCCATTCCCCCCCACTTTTGGGGGGGAAAAAGTGTGTCTTATAAAGCGAAAAATACAGTAATATAATTGCAGCATTTTTGGGTTGGCAAATTGCAATTGCGATACGGCGATTAATTGCGATAACGATTGCTTTCGCGATATATTGTGCAGGCCTAGATGCTATATATGTGTCAGCCACAGATCCCCCATAACAGTGTCAGCCACAGATCCCCCATAAGTGTCAGCCACAGATCCTCCATAACAGTGTGTCATCCAAGGATCCCCCATAACAGTGCGTCAGCCACAGTGCCCCCATAACAGTGCGTCAGCCACAGTGCCCCCCCATAACAGTGCGTCAGCCACAGTGCCCCCCCATAACAGTGCGTCAGCCACAGTGCCCCCCATAACAGTGCGTCAGCCACAGTGCCCCCATAACAGTGCGTCAGCCACAGTGCCCCCATAACAGTGCGCCAGCCACAGTGCCCCCCATAACAGTGCGTCAGCCACAGGTGCCCCCCATAACAGTGCGTCAGCCACAGTGCCCCCCATAACAGTGCGTCAGCCACAGTGCCCCCATAACAGTGCGTCAGCCACAGTGCCCCCATAACAGTGCGTCAGCCACAGTGCCCCCATAACAGTGCGTCAGCCATAGTGCCCCCATAACAGTGCGCCAGCCACAGTGCCCCCATAACAGTGCGCCAGCCAGTGCCCCCATAACAGTCGTCAGCCATAGTGCCCCCATAACAGTGCGCCAGCCACAGTGCCCCCAGTGCCAGCCACAGTGCCCCCATAACAGTGCGTCAGCCACAGTGCCCCCAAAACAGTGCGTCAGCCACAGTGCTCCGCCATAACAGTGCGTCAGCCACAGTGCCCCCCATAACAGTGTGTCAGCCACAGTGCCCCCATAACAGTTCGTCAGCCACAGTGTCCCCCATAACAGTGTGTCAGCCACAGTGCCCCCCCATAACAGTGTGTCAGCCACAGTGCCCCCCCCATAACAGTGCGTCAGCCACTGACCGCAGGACGGCTGTGGCTACGGTGCCATTCTCTTCAATGGATCGTCACCCCCCCTCCAGGCATGAGCTGGCTGTGATGTAGTGCGTTCTGGACAGAATCATCTGGTGTGAACAAGTACTAAACTTATAGTCATTTCACGCCACAAAGACTGGAACGCAAGCTGGCCACCTCCCTGCATAAAGAAGCGTGGCAGAGCATGGAAGTCCATGGCACGGCAGCCACCTCCTCGCCCACAGTGATGGCACATTACTGCCTGTGTTCCAGTCCAGTGCCATCTGCTAAAATAGTGGTCGCAATTCCTGCAGATTGCACTAGACCGGGACGCGGCACCAATGTCTTTAAGACCTTATTTAAATGCGGTTTTGATTTTAAATAATTTTTTTTTATCAGGACAAGTAGATTGTCATGGGGGACAAGTAGATCGAGCCCCCGCTTTAGTCCTTCGACAAGTAGATTTTTTTTTAATTTCCACACCCTGTACTGCGCCTGCACAAAGTAAGTGTTGGTCCCCGCAGCCGCTGCCTCCTGGCTCCTAAGGCAGGAAGTGCCGGGACAGCAGCAAGTGAGGGAGGCCATGTAGGTCTCTCTCGGGGAGTTCTCCAGTTCCTGGCCTGCCACTGTCCAAAGAGGGAGAAGCAGGTAAAAGATATTGGCCCTCTCCTCCTAGGCCCCAGCTGTAGCCCCTGCACAGGGCTTCTCTACACACTAGAAGGTGATGGGGAATATACCTGTCAGGAGGCCCAGCAGTAGAAGCCCCCCACTATAATGTCTCCCTGTGGCCCCTATAATGGAGCAATAAGGAAACATTACTGTATGGGAAAGGGGTTATAATGTCACCGTGTGGCCTTCATACAGTATAACGTCTTCATGCATGTGCCCCCATTCAGTATAATGTCTCCTTGTGGCTGCCCCCATACAGTATAACGTCTCCTTGTGGCTGCCCCCATACAGTATAACGTCTCCTTGTGGCTGCCCCCATACAGTATAACGTCTCCTTGTAGCTGCCCCCATACAGTATAACGTCTCCTTGTGGCTGCCCCCATACAGTATAACATCTCCTTGTGGCAGCCCCCATACAGTATAACGTCTCCTTGTGGCTGCCCCCATACAGTATAAAGTCTCCTTGCGACTGCCCCCATACAGTATAACGTCTCCTTGTTGCTGCCCCCATACAGTATAATGTCTCCTTGTGGCTGCCCCCATACAGTATAACGTCTCCTTGTGGCTGCCCCCATACAGTATAACGTCTCCTTGTGGCTGCCCCCATACAGTATAACGTCTCCTTGTAGCTGCCCCCATACAGTATAACGTCTCCTTGTGGCTGCCCCCATACAGTATAACGTCTCCTTGTGGCTGCCCCCATACAGTATAACGTCTCCTTGTGGCTGCCCCCATACAGTATAACGTCTCCTTGTAGCTGCCCCCATACAGTATAACGTCTCCTTGTGGCTGCCCCCATACAGTATAACGTCTCCTTGTGGCTGCCCCCACACAGTATAACGTCTCCTTGTGGCTGCCCCCATACAGTATAACGTCTCCTTGTGGCTGCCCCCATACAGTATAACATCTCCTTGTGGCTGCCCCCATACAGTATAACGTCTCCTTGTGCCCCCATACAGTATAACGTCTCCTTGTGGCTGCCCCATACAGTATAAAGTCTCCTTGCGACTGCCCCCATACAGTATAACGTCTCCTTGTTGCTGCCCCCATACAGTATAATGTCTCCAAGTGTTTTTTTCTTCTAAATGGGCATTTATCGTGATATATATTGTTATCGCGATAAATTTCTTAATATCATTATCGTGGCAATAATTTTCATATCGTCCAACCCTAAGTAAAGATGATAACGACAGTGAGGGATACAGTATATAAAGAGTCAAGGTGATGGCAAATAGAGTGAAGGGGATGGTGGACAGTAAGGGTTTTACAGTATATATAGAGTGGAGGTGTTGGGGTAGACACACATTATACACTATAATATACTATCAGGGTATACTCACATTATACACTGTGCCAAAGTGATAAGGGACAGTGAAGGTATGCATACTGTATTCCCTCATTCTCTCCCATCACCGCTACTCAGTATATGCTGCTGTATATTGTATACGCTCATTCTCCCTATCACCTCCACTCTGTATATACTATACAATACAGAGTGGAGGTGATGTGAACATTGCTCTGTTTGTATATGTGAGGTTGGCTGGCCCATCATACTGTGACTAGAAGGACATCATATAGCATGTGGAGGGGGACATGGCTAGAATCTCCTGGCAGCACACACATTGCACAGAGTAATGTAGATTTTGGTAATAAAGTAGCTGTTTGCGGTGTACAGCATATATTTTTAACACATTTATGGATGGCCTTTGTTTCATTGTTTTTAAGAACACATTTTCTCATTGATTTATCCATTTATACATGATATTTTCACACTGAGTGAGAGAGAGAGATAGAGCCTATAGTATGCTACCCTGGGTTTCTGGGCAATATATATGCATTGACTGGGTCATACTCTCTCTCATTATTGAGAGTGGCTACTATGTGTGTGGGGTATTGTAGGCCAGGGAACGCCCCTGTGTTTTTTTTTTTTTGGGGGGGGGGAGATAGCTAATTCGAAAGGTAATTTGAATAAATTTGATTTGAATTTTTATATATTTTCCCAAAGGAGCATTGACTTGCCTACAGTACCCCTTGAAAAACCACTGATTGAAAAGTTTGAGACTACCACCAGGAGAAAATCTTACTGTAATAGAGCACAGTTCCAGGCTACCACCAAAAACTTCCCTTCCCCACCCATGCCGCACTCACTTTTTTAGACCTGGCGTACTTTTGCTTGCTGCTTCTACCTTATGCGAGCCCTGGTATTGCACTAGAAGATGATCAGATTTTCTGAAAGTTTTTAAGACTTCCAGGTAAGTTAGCAGACATCTCCTCATGTCCAGATTATTGTATTTCCTCTCTTGTTCTGTAACTGGATTTTTGTAGAATGAGGGAAGGGATACTTCCTGCTGACGATGAAACTTTGAGGCCACTTTGGGAAGAAATAACGGGGTGTGTTTGAGAATGATGCTGTCTTCTAATATGGTGAGGTATGGTGGCTTGCAGGAGAAGGCCTGGATTTCTCCAATCCTTCTGGCAGATGTAATTGCCAACATGAAGGTGGTTTTTAGTGTGAGCAGCTTGAGAGATATGTCCTGCAGCGGCTTAAACTGGGCATCCATCAATACTTCCAACACAAGGTTGAAATCCCAAGGGGGAACAGTGGAATGGATAAACTGAGATTTTCTGAAGGCCCCTTTCATGAAGCGTTTTATCAATGTTAACTTGGCGAGCCTAACTTAAAGAAAGCTGCTTAAGGCAGAAACTTGTACCTTTAGTGTGTTAGGTCTAAGCCCTTTGTCCAGACCCGATTGGAGAAAGTCTAGAATAAGGGGAATGTCCGGACTGTAGAAGGTGTATATTTTGTCACCTGCAAAGTCCAGGAAGGCTTTCCAGGTTCGCCTGTAAATACGGCATGTTACCTCCTTCTTACTGCAAAGTATAGTTGAAATTACGGCTTCTGAAAGACCTCTTTGTTTTAGGAGGCTGCGTTCACCTTCCAAGCTGTCAACTGCAATTTTGGTACATCTGGGTGGAAAACTAGACCTTGGCAAAGTAGTTCCGGATATAGAGGGAGCTTACAGAATTGACCTCTGGACAGGTTGTAGAGGAGCGCGGAAACCAGGACCTTTTCGGCCAGTAGGGTGCAATCAAAATTAGTTGAGCCTGTTCCTCCATAGCCTTCATCAGCACTCTCGGGATGAGACTGTAGGGGGTAAAGGCATACAGGAGCCCTTCTGGCCAAGACAAGGCGTCTACTATTAACGAATGATCGCTGCTGGAGAGAGAACCGAAGAGATCCACTTGCGCATTTCTTTGGTTCGCAAAGAGGTCTATTTTTGGTAGACCCCATCTGAGGGATATTTCTCTGAACATTGCTGGATCTATCGACCATTCTCTTACCTTTAGATTGGTAAAGGTAATCCGCCACCTGATTTTTTCGCCTTCCAGGTGGACTGCCACTAGGGACTTTACATTCCTTTCTGCCCAAGAAATTTTTTTGTAGGCTAGCCCCTCTAGTTCTTTGCATGTTGTGCCTCCCTTTCGATTTAAATAGGCCACTGTGGTGGCGTTGTGGGACAGGACTTTTATATGTTGAGACTAAAGTTCTTTTTGAAGATTTGTCAACACCTCTAGAACCGCAGCCAGCTCTCTTCTGTTTGAGGATACTGCTGTCATGTGGGAATCCCAAGTCCCTTGAACTATTTAACTGGAGGTGTGGCCTCCCCAGCTGCTTGCGTCTGTTACGATAATTTGATTTTCTGGTCGCCATAATACCCCGGTCTGGAGATTTTTCTTTATTCTCCACCACATGAGAGATAGTTTTACTTTGTTCGGAATTCTTACCCATGTGTTTAGGGAGGTCTGGTTGCCATCCCAGGATTCCAACAGGAATTATTGTAAGGTTCTGGTATGGTGATGCACCCACCGAACCGCAGGTATGATGGAGGTTAGGTGCCCCAATAGTCTCATGATCTTTCTGACGGTCGCTTTTTTGCGTGAGCAGAATTCTAAAAATCCTCAGTCCCACATTTTCCTGTTTTTCTGGTGGTAGAAAAGACATGAGGCAGTGAGAGTCTAGGAGGATGCCTAGAAATTTTTAGCGCCGGCTGGGAGTCAGTAGTGTTGATCACGAATTTTCGAATTGCGAATTTTATTCGCGAATATCAGCACTTCGAGAATTCGCGAATATTTAGAATATTGCAAAATATATTCGCAATTGCGAATATTCGCTTTATGCGATTTTTTTTTTATGAAAATTTTCGCATGCAAGAAAATAATAATAATTTCATTATTTGCTTGTTTGCGAAAATTCGCATAAAAAATTCGCATAAATTAGCATACAAATTCGCATAAATTAGCATAAAAATTCGCATAAGCTGGTATTTAAAAGATATCTTTTAAATGCCAGTTTATGCGAATTTTTATGCAAATTTATGCAAATTTCTATGCTAATTTGTGTGAATTTTTTATGCGAATTTTCGCAAACAAGAAAATATTGTCTGGAGATTACGAATTTGCGAATTTTCGAATATATGGCGAATATTCGCCCAAATATTCGCGAAATATCACGAATTCGAATATTGCCCCTGCCGCTCATCACTAGGAGTCAGGTCTGATTTTTGGAAATTGATTATCCAACCTAGGCTGATCATTTTTTTCCTGGACAATCTGTGTGATTGTAGAATTTGGAGGGATGCGCCCGCTATTAGTAGGTTGTCCAAATAAGGTATGACCAGGAGGTGTAAGTGTCCTGCCACTTCTGCCATGATTTTTGAGAATATTCTGGGGGCTGAGGACGGCCCAAAAGGTAGGGCCTGGAATTGGAAGTGGTATTCTTGTTCTTCTAATAGGATTGCAAACCTGAGGTATTTTTGGTATGCTCTGTGAATGGCTACATGGTAGTATGCATCGGAAAGATCCATCGTTACCACGTAGCAATCGCGAGGTAGGAGATTTACAGTGGATTTGACTGACTCCATAGTGAATTTTTTGTAGGTCATGAACTTGTTCAGCTCCCTGAGATTGAAAATTAGTCTGAAAGACCGATTTGGTTTTTGGATTAAGAATATGGGGGAATATAATCCCCGTTTTTCCTGGTGTTTCGGAACAGGCACAATCACCTTCTTTTGTATCTCAGTCTGTAGGGCTTGGTATCTTTCTGAACTTTTTTCGGCTTGTTGATGGTATAGTTGTCTGGCGGCAGTGTGCTGAACTCTAATTTGTAGCTCATGGCAATGGTATTTATTATCCATGGAGATGTTGTGAGGTCTTCCCAAGCCGACGAAAACCTCTTCAACCTGCCGCCTGCAGGAGTCATTGTCCTGGTTTTGAGGAGGCTTCAGGGTTAAAGAGAAACCCCTTGCCTCTTCCTTTGGGGGCCTGCCATCTTCCCGTGTTATATTTCTTTCTCTTATCGGATCTATTTTTCCTTTGATTCCGAAAGGATCTCCACTGTTGGTAAAAGCTGTTGGGAAACCTTTTTTCCTATCTGACGCCTTATCCAGGATGTCTTCAAGGACGGAGCCAAATAATTTGTCCCCCTCACACAGAATTGATCACAGCTCTCCTGGTGGAATTTGATAGGGCTGAAGACCTAGCAGAAAGCTTCACCAGATCCGCAGACGCGTCCGACAGGAAATCACACGCATTCTTTAGAATAGGGATAGATGCTAGGATTTCTTCCCTTGGTGTTCCAGCTGCTAAGTGTTCTTCCAGCTGGGACAACCAGATGGACAGAGATCTAGATGTGCAAGTCGCTGCTATACTAGGTCTCTGCATTGCCATATGCGTTTCCCAGGCACGTTTAAGCAGATTTTCGAATTTTTTGTCCATCGGGTCTTTTAAAAGGCCCGTATCTTTGAAGGGGAGGGAGGTCTTTTTTGATATACGTGCTACGGGAGCATCTATCTTTGGTGTTTTATCCCAGCATTTAGTATCGTCCTCGGCGAATGGATACTTTCTCTTATATGAGGTAGAGATTACGGACCTTTTCTCTGGGTCCCTCCACTCTCTGTTTATTAACAATTTAATATTGTTATGCATCGGAAAGACCTTCCTCTTTTTCTCCCCCAACCCCTGGAACATTCTATCCTGATTGGACTTGGGCTCTTTTATGTCTTCTATTTTCATTGTGGCTCTGATGGTTCTGAGCAATTTTTCTGTATCTTAAGGCCCACAAAGCGGTTTTCCTGACTCGTCCTCTGAGGAGTCAGAGTCTTTAAAAGAAAATATTTCCCCATTCATCTGATTCGGGATCAAGCTGAGGGTCAGAGGTCTGGGACCTTTGCGACATGGAGGGCTGAGGAGAACATGGCGGAAGTCTGATTTCAATTACAGACTGCACCTCTTCTTTAACCATAGATTGAATTGATTCTAGCAGAGAGAAAGACTCTTCGGAAACCACTTTGTCCGTGCATTTCGGACAAAGCGTATTATTGGTCTTTGCGGGAAGGGACTTTCTACACATCGTGCATTTTTTCCGTATCACAGAGTCCACCACTTTCTTGGTGCTGGTATCTCTGCCCTAGGAATTAATAAAATGCTATTAGGGCACTACAGAGAACCTGTCTTTTAGATACCAGCACCCACCAGTGTCAGTTCATAACCAGAGATCTTGTGCTTCTCAAACCTACATAGTAACCACAGTGCATACATGTGTGACATGGGAGGAGGCTTACCGGACTCAAGGCAGCAGGATCCACCGCTTTGCGCTCTGGATTCTCCCCTGAAGCAGACATGTCGGTGTTCGGCATGTGCGGAATGGACGCTGCACTATCCGACATGCTGCTTCTCATATCCACCAGGCCTCTGACGTCACCCGCTACCGGAAGTGATGCCGAGGCCTGGCCTGCACACATGCATGTGCGATCCCTCATCCCCGCCATGGATGCGGCTGGGAACAGACGTCCGGGCTGCCTTCAGGGAAGGGCTTACGCCTAAGAGACGGGCAGGAGCCAGCCGGCATACCCGTCCCCTGCACGGCCCTCCTGAAGAGGGGCAGAGGTAAAGACCGTGTGGCACATTTGACCGTGCGGCACTGGCATAGCAGGAGCTATGAAAAAGTAAAAAAAAAAGTTTTTCATAATAAAAATGGCAAGGTAAAAATATGCCACTTTCATATAATAATGACATATAAAAGTGTAAAAAAAAAAGAAAACAAGAAAAACAGACATATTAGGTTTTGCTGCAACCGTAACGACCAGCTCTATAAAAATATAGCTATTTATTGGTCACCTTGCCTCATAAAAAGTGTCATACCAATCGACCAAAAAGTTCTATGTACCCCAAAATGGTACTAATCAAACCGTCACCTCATGCTACGGTAGACAGTCACCCTAAAAGATAAAAAAAATATGGCTTTCAGCAACACAAAAACAAGATTTTTTTCTTTTCAAAAATGCTTTTACTGCATAAAACTTAAAGGGCTTCTGTCACCCCCACTGATGTAATTTTCACTAGCCGACATTGCTACTTGCTAATGTCAGCTGAGTTCAAACATATGTTTCAAAACTTTTTTCCTGTTTTCTATCTTCTAAAAAACTTACTTTTGTGATATGCAAATTATCTTCGCTACCAGCAAGTTGGGCGGGTACTTGCTGGTAGCCGCCGCATCTTCATGCCCTGGGAACACCCCCTCTTCTTTTGATAGACAGGGCCAGCGCGCTCTCCTCCTCCCGCTGGCCCTGTCTGCAGCTGCAATCCCGCGCCTGCGCCGTATCGGTCTTTAGTCGGCGCAGGCGCTCTGAGTGAAGGACGCTCGCTTAGGCGCTCCGTCCTCAGTGCGTCTGCGCCGATGACGTCAGCCCTACACCCAGAAGAAAAGACGCCGGCATCGCCTGCTCCTTACCAGGGATGCCGGCGTCTTCTCTTCCGGGTGTAGCGCTGACGACATTTGCAAGAACCGGCATAACACATTGATCTCCCCTATTCTTTTTTTTTTTGCCTGAAAGATTTTCCCATGGTGGTAGCCTCAAACTTTTACATAAGTGCTTTTTGGAAAAAAAATGTTTTATCTATTCCTCTGCATGTGTCCCCAAATAATACTTCTCTGGAAAAGTGATATGCCAACCATTCTCTAATCAGGAACCCAGCTTTTCACTTTTACAGAGCAGGGCAAAGAACATTTGCTTGGCTGCCTGAGAGGCCTTGGTGGGGGAACTATTTCTCCTTATGATGAGTGGCATACATAAGGAGTAATGTTAGGCTATGTTCACATCTGGGGCTGTCATCTCTGGAGTTCTCCAGATCCAGCATTGCTGGGTACTGCTTCCTGCTGGACCCCTTTGACTACAGTGAAGTACGGCAAAGAGCTGTCCGCTACCCAGCTAATATGCCGAGAATCAGTCTGACAAAAAATACTGCTCTCCCTGATTCCAGGCATTCTTTGCCGGAACAGTCTGCCAGAGATTGCAGACGCAGGTGTGAAACTAGCCTAGGCCAGTAAACGCTACACTGGGTTTCAGGGGAAAATATATATAAAAAATTAGCACTTTACATCTGCTAGCATCAGATACGTTTATCTAATTTGAAAGCAAATTTTAATACTTTTCCCAGGAACACAAAGGAGCTTTGCCTGGCCTACAATACTCTGCACACATACAGTTGTGGCCAAAAGTTTTGAGAATTACATAAATATTGGAATTTGGAAAAGTTGCTGCTTAAGTTTTTATAATTGCAATTTGCATATACTCCAGAATGTTATGAAGAGTGATCAGATGAATTGCATAGTCCTTCTTTGCCATGAAAATTAACTTAATCCCAAAAAAAACTTTCCACTGCATTACATTGCTGTCAATAAAGGACCTGCTGAGATCATTTCAGTAATCGTCTTGTTAACTCAGGTGAGAATGTTGACGAGCTTAAGGCTGGAGATCATTATGTCAGGCTGATTGGGTTAAAATGGCAGACTTGACATGTTAAAAGGAGGGTGATGCTTGAAATCATTGTTCTTCCATTGTTAACCATGGTGACCTGCAAAGAAACAGGTGCAGCCATCATTTCGTTGTATAAAAATGGCTTCACAGGCAAGGATATTGTGGCTTCTAAGATTGCACCTCAAAGTCCAGCAAGCGCCAGGATAGTCTCCTAAAGAGGATTCAGCTGCGGGATCGGAGTGCCCACCAGTGCAGAGCTTGCTCAGGAATGGCAGCAGGCAGGTGTGAGCGCATCTGCACGCACAGTGAGGTGAAGACTTTTGGAAGATGGGCTGGTGTCTAGAAGGGCAGCAAAGAAGCCACTTCTCTCCAAAAAAAAACCCCATCAGGGACCGATTGATCTTCTGCAGAAAATATGGTGAATGGACTGCTGAGGACTGGGCCAAAGTCATATTCTCTGATGAAGCCTCTTTCCGATTGTTTGTCCTGTGTCATGCCAACAGTAAAGCATCCTGAGACCATTCATGTGTGGCGTTGCTTCTCATCCAAGGGAGTGGGCTCACTCACAATTTTGCCCGAAAACACAGCCATGAATAAAGAATGGTACCAAAACACCCTCCAACAGCAACTTCTTCCAACAATCCAACAACAGTTTGGTAAAGAATGCATTTTCCAGCACGATGGACCACCATGCCATAAGGCAAAAGTGATAACTAAGTGGCTCGGGGACCAAAACGTTGACATTTTGGGTCCATGGCCTGGAAACTCCCCAGATCTTAATCTCATTGAGAACTTGTGGTCAATCCTCAAGAGGCGGGTGGACAAACAAAAACCCACTAATTCTGACAAACTCCAAGAAGTGATTATGAAAGAATGGGTTGCTATCAGTCAGGAATTGGCCCAGAAATTGATTGAGAGCATGCCCAGTCGAATTGGAGAGGTCCTGAAAAAGAAGGGCCAACACTGTAAATACCGACTCTTTGCATAAATGTCATGTAATTGTCGATAAAAGCCTTTGAAACGTATGAAGTGCGTGTAATTATATTTCAGTACATCACAGAAACAACTGAAACAAAGATCTAAAAACTTTGTGAAAACTAATATTTGTGTTATTCTGGAGAGTACACCCTCCCCCCACACACAACCTATATATTGCATACTAGGCTCTCGCTCCTCCACCTATTCTCTGAGTCTTTTTTGAAAAATGATGACTCCTATAAGACCACATTTTTGTTTTCAGGAGGTTTGGTGCAAATAATTGTCTTCTTTGGTCATTGGTTTACCCACTAATTTCAACTTGTATGCAAATTTTATAAAAATTTGCACTTTGATGCAAAATTGCTTGAAGGTGCCTGCATGTATAAGGTGCTGAGACAATATACCAAGTGTATATTATAGGTATGGGGAGGTTAGTATGATTTTTTATTTTATTTTGTTATTTCGATTTTATTTGTACATGTGAAAAATGCGAACATTGTCACTGCTACCAGAGGTGCAATAGGTGTTCAAAAACCTAACAGCAGAAAGGATTACACAGCCTCTTTTGTTGTAATTTATTGTTTCTGTTTTTGAGGAACGCAACGGCATACTGCGTTCAGGTTTTTTATCTTTTTTGCATCAAAAAGATACACAGAAAAAAAAGAGACAAAAAAAAAAAATCCACACCAATTCTACCTCCCAATCTGTGGCAGAGAGAATACATTGAAAATTCCCTTCTAACCTTATCTCCCAGTGACACCAACCAGAGGTTCAAAGAGGCATGAAAATACCTTGTTGCAAAAATATCTATTTTTCATTAATTATCATAAAATTCAACAATGTTCTCCATGAAGAAGAGAGAGGAATTCTATTCAATGAGAATTAACATTTTAGTATGTATTAATGCACTTATCAGTGCTGGGTGGTACAGTTGTTGAGGCCTATTCTTTTTAATATTTAATAAATAAATATATCTATTATATATAAGTAATAAGCAAGGCAGCACTCCGTTAAAGTGAAAAGTTGGATCCCTTTACTCCACCTCTTGCAACGTTTCAATCGCTCATTGCTTGCGATCTTTTGCAGTGAGTACAAGTGCACAAGTGATTTATAAAAAAAAGTGTACAGGTAAAACTCATAATTGAATGGTTCTGGTTTTACAGCACCAAATTTAAACTATTTGTGGTCCTGATGAGATATAGATAGTGGATTCACCGCCCTATATTTGTTTATATTGCCATGACAACAGCGGCCCCGCTCAGGGTCACGATTGGGCCCGCTGTGGACACGCGTGGTTAGTTCTCTAGATGGCTGTTCCGCTGTGATTCTGGCAATGGAACACGTCATAGGTGACGTTGTTCTCCCTGGAGGGTGTGCATTGGCTAAGCATAGTTTACAAGCATGTTTAGCTGTCTGATGCCGAAACTAGCGCAGTTTCCGGACGCTGTAGCGATCTCCACATGGTGAGTGAACTTAAAGAGGACCTTTCATGACTTCTAAAGATATCAACTAAGGATGCTCACATGGAGAGCGGCGCCCAGGGATCTCCCTGCACTTACTATTATCCCTGGGCGCCGCTCCATTCTCCCGGTATAGGCTCCGGTATCTGTGCTCACTAAGTTATAGTAGGCGGGGACTTGGTGGAATTGGTTATAGTAGGCGGAGCCTGCCCTTCATCTCCTTCTCCCCGGCTGTAGCGCTGGCCAGTCGCAGCACAGAGCTCATAGCCTGGGAGTTTTTTTTTCTCCCAGGCTATGAGCTCTGCACTGCGATTGGCCAGCGCTGCAGCCTGGAAAAGGAGATGAAGGGCAGGCTCCGCCCACTATAACTTAGTGAGCACAGATACCGGAGCCTATACCGGGAGAACAGAGCGGCGCCCAGGGATAATAGTAAGTGCAGGGAGATCCCTGGGCGCCGCTCTACATGTGAGCATACTTGGTTTATATCTTTAGAAGTCATGAAAGGTCCTCTTTAAGCATTCCTATGTTTATGGTAACCAATATTTGTTTATTGTACACAGATGGGTGGTTTCACGTCACACCAGTGAGACACATGACTCACACGTAACACATGAATTTTATGTATGAATTGCTATAAATTCCCATGATTACACACTAGTATACAGTGACACGATTGCAATTGTTATGCACTGATGTATTATTGGAAATTATGGATTGATCTTTTTATTTTGGAGTTTTGTTTACAAATCTTGTATTATTATTCAATTATGAGTTTCACCTGTACACTTGTTTTCTAAATTACTTGTGTACTCACATTGCTTGAAAAAGACCGCAATGAGCGATTAAAACGTTGCAAGAGGTGGAATAAAGGGATCCAACTTTTCACTTTAACGGAGTGCTGCCTTGCTTATTACCTAAATTCAGAGGTCCATATACAAGGACAACAGGATTTGCACCCAGCGTTTTCCATTCGTGCTGCTACCAACTTTCTTTACTTATCTGTGATATATAGATATTTGTAAGCAGTTGTACTGTTGCCTCAGCAACTTTACTGCCCAGTGTGCAGTTGCAGGTACATTCAGGCATATGAGATTTAATTTATTTATTAAGGATATCGAGGATGGGATTAATTTCTAGTTTTGCAGATGACACCAAGCTATGTAGTCCTGTGCAGTCTATTGAAGATGTCCAAAAAATACTAGTTGACTGGGTGTATTTGTAGATCATAGATTGAATAACAGCATACAAAGTCAGGCCTGGACCACATTTCAATGTCAGTGAAACATCCGTGAAGATGTCCGTGAAGGATTCATGTGTCCGTTTTTACCATTCGTGTGTCATCCGTAATTCACTGATGTTGCTCAGCTAAAAATTAATTTCCAAAGAATCTCCTATAAATCTTCATTGACCCACAGACATCTATGTGCGTATTTGGTCCGCGTCACAGATTAAAGTAGTGCATGTCTCGGTGATATTTTTTTGCTGACCCATGGTCAGTAAAAAAAATACTGAAATATGAACAGACACATTTAAATCAATGGGTATGTGTGCTGTCCGTGGAAAATGCGGACACCACATGTCAGTGAAAAATGGAAATGTGGACAAGGCCTGAAAATCACAGACACATGCAATGTCAGTGAATTACGGATGACACACGGATGGTAAAAATTGACATTGACCAACCACGGATCCTTCACTGATGAAATACATACGCTTTTTTTCACGGACGTGTCACTGAACTGGAAATGTGGACGAGGCCTGATTTTGTATGCTGTTATTTAATCATGGACGTGACACAGAAATATAGACAAAGCCTCAGTCAGCTGCTTCTATGGCTAGCAGGATATTGTCATGCAGTAAAGAAGGCATGGACCTGCGGGACAGGGATGAAATATTACAAAGCTTTGGTGCGGCTTCATCTGGAATATACAGTTCAGTTCTGGCCACCAATCCATAGAAAGGACGCTCTGCAGCTGGAAAAAGTACAGAGGAGAGCAACTGAACTTATAAGGGGTATGGAGGGTCTTAGTTATGAAGAAAGATTAAAAGTATTACATTTATTTAGTCTCAAGAAGAGACATCTATGGGGACACGATTAGAGGGGTTCTCTGGGCTTTTAATATTGATGCTGTCTCCTTTCTCTCTTCCTGTCCGCTGTTGTATGTCTATGGTAAAGCAGCGGTAAACATAGAGAGAAAGGAGACGGCACATGCATACTGCCCTCACCATCTTCTCATACAGCTAATCGGTGGGGGTGCCGTTAGTCAGACCCCCGACGATCTGATATTGATGACCTATCCTGAGGATCGGTCATAAATATTAAAAGCCCGGAGAACCCTTTTAACCTATACAAATATGGGCCATACAAAAAATATGGTGAGACCTGTTCCACGTAAAATCCCCTAAAAAGACAAAGGGGCACTGCCTCCGACTGGAGAACAGAGAGTCCAGTCTCCAGAGGCTTCTTTGCTGTGAGAACTGTGGAAAAGTCTACTTTAGGACGTGGTCACAGCAGGAACAGTGTGCTGTTTTAAAAAGAGTTTAGATGAATTCTTGAAAGTAAATTACATTAATGCTTATTAAAATGTGTAGAAATCTGCCTCCCTCCCCTTTTTTTTTTAATATAATTTTATTAAAGTTTTCAAATTTTTTCCCCAAGCACAACAAATCATGCAAACAGCATGAGGACAGCATGAAAAGCAAGTGTTCATACAGCATTATAGGTCTTACAATGATTAAGCTGTCTAGTCTCAAATTCAGAAAGCTATTCACCTATGCATGTATGCATGTATCAATTAGCTGTCCGACACTTCTACCTATGAAGTAAACAATAAATATAAGCAAACCCCCCCTCCCCTGCATCAGCCGCACCTCCTACCATCATTCAGAAGATCTCATTTGAGTCGTATATTCCTGCCTATCTAATGAGCCATTGTTTCTCCTCCTGACACTTTCAGTGGTCCTAGATTATCCTTCAAGTCCTCCAGAAGATACCAAGGTGTCAACTTAAAAGGTGACATAAGTCTTGGGTAGTCTATGTCCTCCACATAATGTACCAGAAATTTTCTCCACGTTTTATACCATTTCTTCCCCAACTCATCTTTCTTCTGCAAGGCCTCAATCCATTCTAGGTGTAAGATGTGTTGCAATTGCTTGACCACCATGGAGACCGAAGGAATCCCTGGTTGAAGCCACATCTTCAGTAAGCACTTTTTCGCAACCATCAAGATTTTATGGCCTATCGGGGGTATCGACCCTGTCGTGTAATCGGAGGCTGAATGATCTTGTCTAACAATCTGGACCTGTAGAATGGCTATCTCTGGAGTGATCTCAAGCTCTTTCTCAGTACATTTGGACAGAACCAAGGTTATGTCACCCCAATACTGCCTCAACTTCCCACAATTCCACAACCCATGAAATAAGTCTGTCTTTGGAACGTCACATTTTGGGCATGCAGTCAGTCTGTCAGTGCTGGGTTTAGAGTTGGGGACATCAAACCCGTATATAGCATGATGTAGTATCTTTAAGTGTGTTTCCCGCCAGCATTCATAAGGCATGTTCTTATGAAGACCCTCTATTCCCACAGAGATGGGTTTATAGATTTCCTTGATTCCCAATTCCCTTTCCCACTTCCGAAATATCTTCCCCGGGTCTGCCTTTTCCCATCTGTCCCGGAGGGATTGGTAAAGAGATGAAATTGATGGTCTAAATTTGGTGAATAAAATCGAATCAAAGGTGTTATGTCCCCATTCATTTGATAGATCTTTAACCAAGGATTTCCCATAAGCCAGTAGCTGCAGACATGGGAGGAACATGGCATTCTTCAACTTCCATTTCGCCTCCAATTCCCCCCGGGACAGCCACCTTGCCTCTTTGTCATGGAATGCATCCCCCATCACCTTCAGGCCCTGCCTACGCCACTCCTGCATCTGTGCACTGTTCCTACCCGGCTCAAAGGCTGGGTTATCAAATATTGGGAGATGTTTGGATAGCTGGTAGGGCAATCCAAACAATTTCCTCAATATCTTCCACGTAAGGATAGTATCTCTAAATAGTAGGTATCTATTTAGCCCGTCCGGGAGCTTGGGGAGACTAGAATGGAGTAGTGCCACCAGATTCCATGGGCCTGCTAAGTGTCTCTCCAACTTAAGATTTGCAAAGAAAGAGGTGCCTTTACCCAATCCAAAATGTATCTGCAGTTGCATGCCAGATTGTAACCCCTGACATCAGGAAAATTTAGGCCTCCCTGTAATTTCCTCAATTTCAATTTACTAAGTGCTATCCTCGGTTTTTATTTTGCCATATAAAGCGTATGAATCTGCTCTCTAGTGCTTTCACGTCTGCGTGTCTAAGTAATAACGGGATTGTCTGCAAGGGGTAAAGAAGGCGAGAGACTCCCATCATTTTTATTAAATGACAACGTCCCGCCAGAGAAAGGGGTAACCCTTGCCATCTGTCCAGATCCTTCATAATACTAGTAATCAGGGAGGGAAATTCAGTTGATATACTGAGTGTGGATCTTTCCCCACCTTGATCCCCAGGTATCTGATATGTGATTTTGCAAGTACGATTCCTAATCTAGCCGACGTCATGGATAGTATACTATTGGAGGGGATAGAGATAAGATCTCGCTTTTAGATACATTTATTTTGTACCCAGAATATTTACCGAAGGTGTCCAAAGCCTGAATTATAGCGGGTATATGACTCCCGGTTGGGCTAAAAACAGGATCACATCATCAGCAAATAAAGATGCTTTTACTTGCGAGGTGCCAACAGTTATCCCTTCAAACAAATCCGATGTGCACAAAAATCTCGCCAAGGGCTCTATGGCCAAATTAAACAGCAAGGGAGAAAGTGGACACCCTTGTCGTGTACCCTTTTTCAAGTCAAATGGCTGCGACAGGAAGCCTTGCGTATATACTCGGGCTCTCGGGTTTGTGTATAGGTGTGACAGAAATGATCTGAAAGCCCCTGGAGCCCAAACCGATCCAGTACCGCATCCAGCCATGCCCACCGGACGTTGTCAAAGGCTTTCTCGGCGTCTAGGGTGAGCATGGCTGGAGCTTCTCCCTTTATCGGGTGATTTTGAACCCTATCCAGGACCGCCAAAACCGTCCTTATGTTAGTGACAGCAGAGCGCCCCTGGACAAATCCCACCTGCTCAGCGCCTATAAGAGAGGAAGCAGTCCAGCCAGGCGGTCCGCCATGATTTTGGACATTACCTTGGTGTCAACATTTATCAGGGAAATAGGCCTATAAGACCCTGGTAATAGGGGATCCTTCCCGGCTTTGGCAGAAGTTTAATATGGGACATATTCTCCTTGTCTGGGGGCTCTTACCCTGCAATATTGCGTTAAATATTGATAGCAGCGTTGGAGATATCTGTGTCAACAATGCCTTATAATATTCTCCAGTGAAACCATCGGGGCCTGGGGCCTTGGCATTTCCCAGACCTTTGATGACTCCCTGTAATTCCTCAAGAGTTATGTCAGCATTCAACAATTGTAGCTGCTCCTTTGTCACTGAGGGTAGTTTTACTCTATCCAATAACGTATCTACCAGAGGTGACGGGGAACTTCGTTATAGAGCGCCTCATAGTATTTTCCTACGATTTGAGTGATGGCCCCGGATCATTGGTCACCATCCCTTGCTCGTCCCTAAGTCCCGATATAAAATGAGTAGGTCTTTGTCCTTTGGCTAGATTGGCTAAGAGCCGACCCGCTTTATTCCCAAACCTATATAATTTGGCCTCAAAGTTGGTCTGATTCAGTAGCTCCCTATCTCTTTCACTTTTGTCAAATAACTGGCGAGCTTCCACCCATTTATTTTTATGCTCGACAGAGGGCGAGTCGAGGAAAATCTTATAAGCCTGTCTCACTGACGCACTAGTTTGCTCCCAACGAAGCTGGCATGTTTTCTTTTTACTGAAGATGTAACTCATTATACGGCCTATCATAACCGCCTTAGAGGTGTGCCAAAAGAGTTCTGGTTCATCCAAGTGAGCCTTATTGTCTTCCCTGAATTCTTCCCACCATCCCACCAGTTTGTTTTTGAACTCCTCGTCACCAACAAAGTTGGAAGGAAACCTCCACAAATAGTCGGTGCCCTTAGGGAATGTGTTCCTCAAAGTCAAACAGACTGGGGCATGGTCGGAAATAACTAAGTCCCCTATTTCAGTAGACTCCACCAGTCCCGCCATCCCTTTATGAATATAGTCAATGCGGGACCATGAATCCCTGGCTGTGGAATAAAAAGTAAATGACCTGTCATCAGGGTGATGCTGCCGCCATGGATCCACTAGTCCCACCGACTCCATCAGTGGCCCCAATACCTTATCATGGGTTGCGTTTCCCCTGTTCTCAGTAGCTGTGGACTTCCTGTCCTCCCTACTGGAGATCACAGAGTTAAAATCCCCCCCGATGACCAGGCGTGCGGGTCTGGTAGAAAGTAGGTCGTCCTCTAGTATCCTGAAAAACTGGGCATTATCTGAATTTGGACCGTAAATGTTATGGATGTTATATTCTACGTCCTGAGATTTTATCGTTACTCTAACCCACCGTCCTTGGTCATCAGCGGTCGAGTCTAACAGTGTGTACCCAAAGTTCTTGTGGAAGAGTATCAACACCCCCGCTCTCCGCATAGAAGATGCCGATCCAATCACCTGCCCCACCCATAATTTTTGCATCCTGCCAAAATCACCCGCGCCCAAATGGGTTTCCTGGAGCAGGGCTATATCTGGTTTTAACCGTTTCAGGTGACGGAGAACCATCCATCTCTTCTGCGGAGAGCGCAGGCCCTTAACATTCCAGCTAACTATCCGCATATGAGTGTCTGTCTAAGCTGTAATGTCGACTATTTCTGAAAGCAGTGCCTAAGCAAAGGATAGTAATCTTTGAGGTGTCGGCCGATGCATAGTAAAACAATGAAAGCCCCTGGAACATAACATCCCTTCCCCTCCCCCTCCCCACAATTTCTAACGCTAAAAGCTGCATAACATTCCCTGAGAGCAATAACCTTCTAACAGTCCCTTCCCTTTTTCTCCTGACTTCTCTTTTTCTAGGCTACAGGACTCTTCCACCTGCCTCCTTGCATTCCTAGCCTCCACCGTGAACTATTAAACTAATGTGCATAAACCACGTAACATCATATTATCAGTCCCAAACCGCAGGTATCAAATGACAGTGAACAGATCAAGTCCACATCCTTATAGGCGGTGATGTCCGTGCTATAACCCCCCTCCTAGGAGACATACCGTCTGGCTGGTAAAAATAAGTTCACCGTTCTCTAGAGTCCCGTTCTCTCGGGCGGGATCGTAGCTTGTCTCCCGGGACTTGTTCCCAATCACGGCCTGTCGCCTCTGTCGATGGTGTTCGCCTCCATCCTGGGCTTCTTGACGAGTTTTAGTAAGTTGTCGTCGGGGTTGCGGGGATCTCCCTCTCCGATGTTTAGCGTCGGGGTGGTCTTGGGTCCGGATAGCTTCCTCTGGGTCGGTAGGATCGTGATATATCTTCACCGAGCCGTCTACGCGCGTCACTTTCAGGATGGCTGGATATAATAGTTGGAATCGGATGTCCCTCTTAAAGAGCTCAGTACAGATATAACTGAATTCCCGCCGCCTCTTCGCCACCATGGCAGAGTAGTCTGCAAACAGCAAAATATTGTGCCCTCTCACCTTCAGGGGTCCCCTGCGCATTCTAAAGGCTCGTAGAATAGAGTCTTTATCACAGTAGTCCAGGTACCGCATGATCACCTGGCGCGGTTTCAGGGGGGCATTGCGCGTGTCTGTTCCTTTGAGCTGCTGCAAGTCCACAGCCGGACCCACTCTATGCGCCCTCTCAACTTTATGTCTCCCTCCAAATTAAGGGCTTGAGGTAAGTCAAGTTCGCAGATTTCTTTAGGGCCGAGGGCTTTATGCTTTCCGGGAGACCCACTATTCTTAAATTATTCCGTCTGGATCTATTTTCAAGATCTTCCAGACGGTCTTTCAAGATGATGTTTTGTTTGAATAAGACCTGGACATCTTTATTGGAACGAGACAGATCTTCTTCCATTAGCGCAACCCTGTGTTCCAACTCTTCTATGCTAGCGTCATGTCGCGCTACTGCAGCATGTAGCTCCTGCAGTGACTGTGTTAAAGTTTTTTCAAGTGTCTCTTTAATGTCCGGTGCCAGATATTTGGCTACTGCTATGGCCAGTGTTTTGTAGTCGATTTTCGCCAAGTCAGTGTCAGCAGCACTGCGCTCATTTTCCATCTGTTCGGCTGTAGAGGTGTGGACTGGAGATGCAGGGCGGGAGTCCGCCATCTTGCTCAGCATGGCGTTCACAGTGGTCGTTGCGCCGCTCTTAATATGCCGTCTGCCACTCCGCAATAGATATCGGTCCATGAAAATCGGACCGGAGCTGTCTATAGCTGCTTATGGCGATCCCCCGAGCCTTGATTGTTCGCTGGGAGCGGAGTGCAGGATATTCTAAGGAGGACAGGTGCCGGAGCTCACTCACGCCGCTTCCTGCATCCTAGCGCCGGAACCGGAAGTCCCCCTCCCTCCCCTTTTCAAAAAATCACACGCATCTAACCCTTGGTTGAACTTGATGGACTTTTTTTTTTTCCAGCTGTATTATCAATGAATCAGGGTTGTTAGCTTTAGAAAGTTTGAACTTGCACTTGTCTATTTTTGCAGTGGCCAAATACATATTGACCAAACACTTTCACGTGCCATTGTGGTTTCACTTTTAATGGCAAGAATAGTGTAGTAGCATGCAGACAGATTCCAAGTAAATTGGATACATTGGTCACTGTTTGGATATGGCATATAGTAAAGATCCATCACAGCATGATATGAACAGAACATAATATAAAAAAATCATTATCATGATTATTATTGTTTATTTTCATTAGGGAACTCCCTTTGTTAAGAAGCACTGTGCCATACATGTATGGAGCTGCAGGAAGCGACTTGCCACCCAGAGCTGTACATGTACCGTGCGATTATCAGGTGGGTGCAGAATTTGCGCTCACTTGATCAGTGGCTCGAGTCCGGTTGTTACTGACCTAAAAGGCTCATCCCCCCAGGCTGGGTCTCATGAGCAAACTGTCAGTGTAAAACGGATTGTTCAATGCAGTACAATACAGCGTGTTTTTTATTGCTTTGAGACGGGGATCAGACCCTGAAAAGTTGAAGTCCTATAGTTTAAAATAAAAAAAAAGCACCCCTTTCCTCTCATTAAGCCATTGCTGCTTCCTTAATGACTGGCTCTATAAAAATACCAAATTATCTACTCCCTCCAAGTGGCACAGTAAAACAAAAAAAAGAGTCACAAAATGCGTAATGCATGATTTTTTTTTCCTCACAAAAATGGTTTGTGTAAAAGTGGTAAAATGTAAAAAATACTATGGGACACATTTATTAAGAACAGCGTTTTAGACGCCGGTCTTAATAAGGCCCTTCGTTGGCAGTGGATCTGCCGAAGTTATGTCTTACATTTAGACCATTTTCTACGCCTACAACAGGCGTAGAAAATTATTCCCTTCCCCGCCACGTCATGCCCACTTTTTTTAGACCTGGTGTGAGCAGAGAAAAGTCGCAGATTGAACCTTTGCGCCGCAATCTGCGCCAGTCTGTTGCTCAGCTAAAAATGAATTTCCAAAGAATCTCCTATCAATCTTCATGGACCCAAAGACATCTATGGGCGTGTTTGGTCTGACTTAGTTGCCCATAGCAACCAATCAGATCCAACCTTTCATTTTTTACAGCTCCTTTGAAAAATGAAAGGTGGAATCTGATTGGTCGCTATGGGCTGCTAAGCCAGTTCTACTTTACACCAGTTTGATAAATCTCCCCCTAAATCCACATATAAGGTGTTTATAAAACCAGTAAGCACAGTAAAATAAGAGGGCTGACTTTTTACACAGGCAGCATATTGGGCACTGAAATGGCATATCTGTGTAAAAATTCTTACTTTGCACCATCTGCTGTGAATTAAAAGGGTTTTCCGGGATTTTAATATTGATGACCTATGACCTTCCACTTTCATCGTTTACCTGCTCGCTGTCGACATAAAGAGCCACGAGAAGGTTTATTTACAAGCTGTTCCATTCACTTCTATGGGACGGCTCGTTCCTACTCAAGTGTATAGGAATGTGCCATCTCATAACAGTGAATAGGATGGCTTGTAATTAAAGCTGCCCGCTGCTGTGATGTCGACGAAGAGGAGGTAAACAATGAAGGGAAGGCTTGCCTTCTCTTGAACTAGCTGGTGGCGGGGGTGCTGGGTGTCAGACCCCTGACAACCTGATATTGATTAACTATCCTGAGGATAGATCATCAATATTAAAATCCTAGAAAACCCCTTCAATTTTTGCAAAACACCTGTTGTGTCAAAATGCTAACTACACCCCTTGGTAAATTGTGCAGGTGTGTCGTTTCTAAATTGGGTCACTTCTTGTTTTTTTTTTTGTTTTTTTTCTTTAACCACAAAGCCTCTGCAGTTGTCAGCCAATGCTGTAGTAATCACCAAACTAGGCTACAAATGCACTGTGCTCTCTCTCTTCTGAATCCTGCAACAGTTTATAATCACATACTGTATGGAGTGTTGCTGTATTCAGGAGAAAATGGGTAACAGATTGGCTGGGATCTTTTTCTGCTGTTATGCCTTCTGAAAATGAAAAATGTGGGGCTAAAGCAACAGCTTGTTGAAAAAAGAATTGTATTTCTCATTTTCACAGCCAAGTTATTCAAAATTCTGTAAAACATCAGAGGGAGTCAAAGTGCTCAGTACACCACTCAATAAATTCCTTGAGGGATGAAGTTTTCAAAATTGGGTGACTTTTTTAGTTTCCACTGTAGGGGTACCCCAAGGCCTCTTCAAATTTGACTTACCATATGGCACTTCTTCCCTTCTAAGCCCTGCAGCGTGCCCATAGAGCAGTTTATTACCACATGGGTTGTGTCTGTAAACTTTAGACTCAGGCTATTAAATATTAAAATGTGTTTTGCTGTTAACCCCTGCTGTGTTACAGTACACGGGTACGGTGCTGCAAAATCTCTACAATTTTGTATGGCATCCAGAATATACATGGGTCACTGCTGATATAACCTCTTTATATACTAGTATTCCTCATGAATCAGTAAATATCTCCCTGAAGTGGTTTCTGGAAACCTACAGTGACTATACCATTGAACTGCAAGATTATCTATGTATGGTTATTGATTTTTTAATGAGACATAACTATTTCATGTTTAACAGAAAATTTTATCTCCAGTTATCTGGAGTATCTATGGGGGCGAAATATTCTCCATCTATAGCAAATATATACATGGCATGGTGGGAGAGTAATTTTCTGTTCTCGGAAAAAAATCAGTACAAAGAACAGTTCAAATGGTATGGTCGCTTTATAGATGACATGCTGTGGGTTTGGCAGGGGAGGAGGAGAACATACTGAAGTGTATTCAATATCTCAATGATTGCACCTCCTCCATAAAACTGACCTTTTCCAGGGACAGCCATAGGATTAATTTCCTAGACCTGTGCCTGGAGGGTAAAGATGGTGAAGTAAATACCTATACATATAGAAAACCAACTTCAGGCAATACCGTTCTTCATGCCTCCTCCTGCCATCCCCCACATGTCATAAAAAACATCCCGAAAGGTGAAATGGTACGAGCAAAAAGGAATTGTTCGTCTGACGACCTTTTTGAAACAGAATCCAGAGCCATCTCAGAAAGATTAAAGGTACGGGGGCTTTCCAGCTAGAAGCATACAAAATGGAATTGATCATGCCAGCCAAAAAAACAGGGAAACACTAGTTTTCACAAACAAAAATAAAAAATCAAAGAACAATAATAAAAACACAATAGAAAATAGTAAAGAACCTGTTACTTTTATTACTAGGTACAGCAAAAATTATTTTAATATTTGTAAAATAATAAAAAAACATCTGCCAGTATTAAGTTTTGACACAGAATGGAGTGAAATCGCAACAACAGGTGTTAGATGCATAGCAAGGAGAGCCCCTACCATCGGCCAAAAAATTAGCCCAAGTTTATTTCTGGACAAAATACCTAAAATATGTCCTTGGCCAAAAACCAATGGCAACTACAAATGTGGTAGCAAAAAATGTATTTGTTGCAAATATATGAATATTACTAAAGAAACTACTTCAACAGCAAATGACAAGAAATTCTTGTTGCGACAATACATCAATTGCAATACCACATTTGTAGTATATGTCATTACTTGTAGGGACTGCAATCTGCAGTATGTAGGATGTACAACGAATGAATTAAAAGTGCGTATTAGGAAACATCTAAGTGATATTCCGCATGCGGCTTCCCGCAATGTCTCAGCGGCGAGTTTGCACTTCGCCACTGTTCACAAAGGCAACACATCAGGTTTTTCTGCACAAGGAATTGAGGTTGTGACTGCCCCTATAAGAGGTGGAAATCGTAGACAAAAACTACTGAGCAGGGAAACATATTGGATGTTTATGCTAGAAACTTGTATTCCAAAAGGTTTGAATAAGAAACATGATTTAACACTGCAGTATATGTAAATGTGAGCTTCATGCTAAATAGGTGCTTCCACCTCTCTGGCTGGTATTCACACCCATTAATCTATTTTGTATTTGGGTCACCTGAATTCCCATAAGGGAATCCAATCAGAGATGGTGCTACCACCTACATTGCGCTATATAAAGTTTGTTTTAATCTGGATGTATTGTCTTGATGAAGGGCTCCATGTTATAGCCCGAAACGCGTCACAATCGCAGCATGTTTTTCGTGTGACATGTGAATTGGATCTTAAACGTATTTTTGGAAATCAATATAGAATATTGTGGATTTTAAGGAAGCTGGAAATCATCCTTTTTTGTTCTAAGAAGTAAAAAAAAATGGATCATAGAAAAAAAAATGTACATTTTTAAATTTTACCTCTTGCAGCAAGACACTTCCTCTGCCAGTCAGGGGAATATCAGCAAGGAGGGGACCAGGAGTGCAGGGCAGACCAGACAGATGCTGGTAGTAGGAGATTATATTATTAGGGGTACAGGTAGGGCAATCTGTTAAAAAGACGGGAATCATCAAACAGCGTGTTGTCTTTCTGGGGCTTCAGTTTGACAAAGCACTGACCTGGTTGATACAGTACTGGACAAGCTGGTGATGAACTAGTGGTCATGGTTCATGACCACCAATGACAAACTTAGAGGCATGTGGAGGGTCCTTAAAAATGATTTCAGAGATCCAGAGACGGTGCAAGGATTTTTGCCGCCCTAGGCAAAGATCCATTTTGCCGCCCCCCCCCCCCCGCCATGTCACTCACACACTGACAGACGGACACACTCACTAAACGACACATACTGACAGACATACAATCACTCAGATGCTCACTGACAGACACACACTCACTGACATACACACATACACTCACTGACAGACACACACACAGGCAGACACTCACCTCCCTGGGGTCCAGTGTGGTGCAGCTCCTCAGTCCTCCAGCGTGCCGTTTAGTATTCTGGGGCCGGAATGACGTCCTATTCCGGCATCACAGAGGGCGTGCGACGGAGGAGTGGAGAGCTGCTAGAACAGCCTCCCTTGCCGCCCACCTCCTCTGCACCGGTAATTTACTGGCAGAGCAGGCACCTGCCATCAGGGTAAGCACGTGCCTGCTCTGCCATATTTAAGAAGGACCTCCACCTCCTGGCCCCCCTGTAATGGCGCTGGGGGTGGTTTAAGAGCCGCTTGCCCAGCACTGTAGCCCCAGACAAGGTGAAGCCCACCAGGTAGCGCCAGCCCTGCAGAGACCTAGGTTGCAAGCTCAGAGAAAGAACCTCAAAGGTAGTATTTTCTAAAATACCACCTGTAGCATGAGCAACACCAGAAAGGCAGCGGGAGATTAGAGGGGTAATCAAGTGGCTAAAAACTGGTGTAGGAGGGAGATGTTTGGGTTTCTGGAGAACTGAGCTGGCTTCTCTATCGGCTACAGGCTCTGTAGATATGATGAAGGTACAGATGTTTTGGGGGAGAAAAAGGCTTAAAGGTTGGAATGTTTAAACTAGGGGCAGGGGAGGAGGGTGACTACCTTGTAGAAGGGGAAGATAGTGTAAACAGTGACCTGGGGTGAGGAAATAGAAATGGGGGTGGACTTGAGAGGAAACCAAAATAGTTCACAAAGGTGTAGAATAAAAAACACCCCAACACATTTTAACTGCATGTATAATAATGCCATAAGCCTGACTATTAAAGTTTGGGAACTGGAATTAGTAATGTTTGAGGAGGACTATGACATGGTGGGAATAAATGAGACATGGCTGGATGTCTGGGCAGTTAAGAGTACTTTCACACTAAGGTTAGTGTGATCCAGCAGGCAGTTCCGTTGTCTGAGCTGCCAGCTGGATCTGCCGTTCAGTGTGACAACTGACAGCATTTGTAGACGGATCCGGGTGCGGATACGTCTACAAATGCATTGCAAGAACGGATCTGCTTGTCATGCGGATGGACGCATCCGTCTTGCAGTCTTTTTCACAGTTTTCCCGGTCTGCGCAATGCCGGATGCGGCACTAATGCAAGTCAATGGGAATTAGTGCCGGATCCGGCATTCTGAAGACTGATCAGGCATTTTGGACGGACATAATACCGCAGCATGCTGCGGTATTATGTCCGGCCAAAACGCCTGACAGTGACTGATGCAAACTGAACGGATTTCTATCCATTCTGATTGCATGGGAATATGCCTGATCAGTTTTTTTCCGGCATAGAGCCCTTTTGACGGAACACTATGCCAGAAAGTGTGAAAGTACCCTAACTTACAGGGTTACAGTCTGTAACAGTAGTAAGGATTGTAAAAATTGGAAAAGGTAGGAGTTTGCTTTTATGTAATGTCCTGTCTAAAGCCTACACTCTGGGATGATATAAGTGAGAGAAATGTACATATGGAGTCCCTGTGGGTAGAAATATGTGGTGGGAAAACCAGAAATCAAATACTGATTGGGGTTTGTTATAAGACACTTAATATTACAGAGTCCACAGAAAATCTACTAAAGGAAAGAGATATGGCGGCAAATCATATTGAGGTTGTTATTATGGGGGACTTTAACTACCCCAATATAGACTGGGAAACTGAAACCTATAGATCTCATACAGGAAAAAGGTTCTTGGCAATTACTAAAGATAATTTACAATAATATAATAATAACCTTTCCTAAGTGGTACAGGATCCAACTAGAGGGGCAGCCATACTGGACTTAGTAGTAACCAATAGACCTTACAGAACAGACGTGCAGGTTAGGGGACACCTGGGATATAGTGTCCATAACATAATAAACTTCCAATTGTCATTCAAAAAGATGTATTTTCTAGGAGGCACACAAACACTGGACTTCCAAAAAGCTAAATTTGACAATCTTGGAGAGTCCATCAGCCTCACTAACTGCCACAGTGTCTTAAAAAATACAGCCACAAAATGGGATATTTTTAAAAGAATCCTAAACTCTCATTGTGAGAGATACATACCTTATGGGAATAAAAGGGTCAAAAACAAAAGAAACAATGTAGATTAATAGAAATTTAAAGGGCCAATAAGTGAGAAAAAAAGCATTTAGATTACTAAAACAGGATGTAATGAAGAAGTGCTAAAAACTATAGGGAGAAAAATAGAATGTGTAAAGACAGATAAATGCAGCTAAGCTGGAGACAGAGAGGCTCATTGCCAAAGAGAATTAAACTAACGCTAAAATGTTCTTCAATTATATAAATCAAAAAAAGTTTAAACTGGAAATTGTCAGTCCTTTAAGGAGTGATGAGGGAGTAGTAGGGAGGAGAAAGGTAATGTATTTGTTTTTCTTTCTCCATTATATTCACTGAGAAAAATGAAATGCAGAGTGTCAATGTAAACTCCCCAATAAATGTGGCCTTTCTGACCCAGGAAGAAGTTCAGTGGCGTCTAAAAAAAATATAGACAAATCACCAGGTCCAGATGGCATACATCTACGAAAGAGAATTAAAGGGGTTTTCCGAAATTTTCTTACTCATGACCTATCCTCAGGAAATGGGACTTGGACCCCTGCTGGTCAGCTGTTTGAGAAGGCAGCAGTGCTCCTGTGAGCACCACTACCTTCTCTCTACTTTCCTAGGCCAAGAAAGGTTTGTACACACAGTAAAGAATCTTCTTCTATGTTTAAGAGTAGTGAGACTATGGAAATCACTGCCTGAGGAAGTTGTGATGGTGAACTCACTACCAAAGTTCAAGAGGGGCCTGGATGTATTTCTGGAGAGAGATTACAATATAACAGGTTATAGTTATTAGATTTCTGAAGAAGGGCTGTTGATCTAGAGAAAGAGTCAGGAAGAATTATTTTCCCTTAAAATGAGGAAAATTGGCTTCCAGTTCATGAGTTTTTTTTTGCCTCTCTCTGGATCAACTTTGCAGGGATAAGGGTAAATTTATACAACTGTATTTCTGGGTCCACATCTGTTCTGCAATTTTGCGGAACGGGTGCAGACCCATTCGCTTCAATGAATATAGAGCATGTCCTATTCTTGTCCGCAATCGCGGCTAAGAATAGGCATTTCTGTATAGCGCTGATGTGGAAAGCACACGGCTGGTACCCGTGTTTTGCGGATCTGAAATTTGCAGAAAGCAAAACACTTACTGTCGTCTAAATGTAGAAAAAATATTATAAATTGGACATATTTGGTATTGCCACGTCCGTGATGGCCGGCTCTATAAATATATCACATAATCCACCCCGTTCAATAAACACCATTAAAAAAAAAACTGTGTAAAAAAAAAAAAACATTTTTGGCATCTTATCTTATATTAGTAACACATAATCATTCATAGAACGCTAAAAGACAAAAAAATAAACAACTTTATTAACGTCAGTATAATTAAAAATTGTTAGGGTGACACCCTTATTGTAAAGAATAGGGCTGCGTCTACACGTTAGTACCCTGGATATCGCTGTGTATAAGTAGTCACAGGGCTACTCAATAAGAGTCTACGCTGAACCCTATAGCCCTTGGTGCAGGCCTGACAGTGTGATTACAGACATATAAGTATGGCTAGAGCGCGCCTAGCTAGCCATACCACTGGAATGGTGCTGTTAGCAAAACTGAGGAATATAAGTTAGTTTACATGACATATTCCTCAGTATATGGATTAAAGGAGGCTCGACGCGTTTCCATAAGGCATATGTGAATTGTGCCCTATTTCATCAGGAGCCGGAGCACCATCAAACACCACAAAAAAGAAAAAAATGCCCTGCGCTGCTGAATTGTATTACAGCCAGGCACAGTCTGTGAGTGTCCCGTATAACTTGGCGGGACCTTCCATGCACACAGAGGCAGCCGACCAGTCTAGTGCTCAAGTTCCTAGTTTAGAAGTAGCACCAGACAACATTAGGGGAGACCTGCCTAAGCCGATCACAGGGGGGCCAGGAGGTGGAGGTCCGATCGCGAGGCGGCTCACAGAACGCCGACAGATAAAGGCATCGCCCCACCCCTGACACACCCCCTTCCAGCCGCAAGCCAATCCAGTCTGTGAAACAGCAGAGGATCGCTATACGGGGGAGGAGTAAAGTAGTGACGGAGGAGTGCATAGCGCATCGCGCTCAAGTATAGTGAGGGAACATACCGGCGGCTATTGTAACAATACCCCAGCAATGTACAAGCAGATGGGATAGAAAATCCTGCAAGTAAGAATCTCTTTCATGCAAGCAATTAATTATGATGGGGACCTCAAGCAAGGATATTGCAATACCAATAGATGACACACTTTATCATGCATTGGCGGCACCACGCATATATACTGGTGATAAGTGACATATCTGACGTACAGGCCACCGATTGTGGAGAACCACATATGGACAGTACAGTCCATGTGAAAAACGGACTGAGAATTGTACACATGTCACAGGACATCACCATTATCGCAGATGTACCGCATGCATGTGAACTCAAAAACACTAAGCTCTATATTCCACAGAATAATGGTATGACACATTAGCATATAATAGTTCCCTATGGACAGGCAACACTAATATTACCACCTTGGGAATGTAGATCATTCAAAACTCGTGTAGAAAGGGTCTAGCCATTAAGACTTTAAATAAATGGAATAAATGAGGTAGTCTCGTCCAGACCATGTGGTTTAATGGTGTTCAACATGAAAATCCATCTCACCTCTTTTTGTAGGAGAGTACGATCCATGTTACCACCTCTCAAATTCATTCTGACCACATCAATTCCTTGAAACTTGACGGCTGATACTCTGCCGCCTTGGCACTCTAGTACATGACGTGCAATCGGAGTATCCTTAGCTTTTCTGATATCACTAACATGTTCACCTATACGGCGCCTCAATTCACGCACCGTCTTGCCCACATATTTTATTCCACACCTACAGGAACACAGATATTTATTCCACACCTACGGAAAGCACACGGCCGGTACCCGTGTTTTGCGGATCCGAAATTTGCAGACAGCAAAATACTTACTGTCGTCTAAATGTAGAAAAAATATTATAAATTGGACATATTTGGTATTGCCACGTCCGTGATGGCCGGCTCTATAAATATATCACATAATCCACCCCGTTCGATAAACACCATTAAAAAAAAAACTGTGTAAAAAAAAAAAAAAAAAACATTTTTGGCATCTTATCTTATATCACAAAAAGTGCAGCAACAAGCATTACAACATAATTTTTTATGCTATTATTGTGTTAACCTCTTAAGGACGAAGGGCGTACATGTACACCCTTCGTCCGCACTTTAAAGATGGCGCCCGCTCCCGCACGGAGCGGGCGCCCGAGCTGCGGGTAAAAGCTTGATTCATCAAGCTGACACCCGCAGCTCATGTCCGCGACTGGCAGCGATGCCGATCGCGGACATTTAACCCCTCAGATGCCGTGGTCAATCCTGACCACGGCATCTGATCAGCGCAAAACCGAAAGTTTCACTTTGGTTTTGCTCGGCTCCTGATGGCCACAAGGGGAGCCGAGCATGCATGTAGTACCCTAGGTTTCTGTGAATGAAACCTAGGTTACTACTAAGTATTCCTATGGAGCCTATGACTGTAATAGGCTCCATAGGAAATATGTGATTTTCTCATATATTCCAATGCTATTGCATTGGAATATATGAGAATAGCAATCTGATGATTGCATCTTATAGTTCCCTATGGGAACTATAAGAAAGTGGTAAAAAAAAAAAAAAAAGTTTAAAAATAAAAATTAAATAAAAAAATATAAAAATTCAAATCACCCCCTTTCCCCAAAATGAAAATAAAATAAATAAAAAATAAAAAATTACACATAATGGGTGTCGCAATGTGCGAAAACGCCCATACTATAATAATATTAAAAATATTCACCATACGGTAAACATAAAAACGGAAAGAAAGCGTCCAAATGGCTAATTCGCCATTTTTGGACGCTTCATTTCCTAAAAAAATGAATAAAAAGTGATCAAAACATCATACGCACCCCATAATGATATCAATTAAAAGTTCAGATTGCCCCGCAAAAATGAGCCCCTACACTGCTCCGTACGCATAATTACAAAAAAGTTATAGGGGTCAAAACATGGCGACAAAAAAATAAAATAAAAAAATTCCCACTTTTAATTTTTTTCACTATCAAAACATAAGAAAAACTATACATATTAGGTATTGCCGGATTCGTACTGACCTGAAGAATAAAATTACCAGTCAGTTTTATCGCAAATCGAACGTTGTAATTTAAAAACCCGTAAAACTGTGGTGAAATTGCTTTTTTTTTGCAATTTCACCCCATTTGGAATTTTTTTCCCGTTTCCCACTACATCACATGCAAAAATAAATGGTAGCATTAAAAAGTACAACTTGTCCCGCAAAAAATAAGCCGTCATATGGCTATGTGAGCGGAAATATAAAAATGTTATGGCTTTTGGAAGGCAGGGAGCGCAAAACAAAAACGCAAAAATCCCAAAACCCCCGGTCCTTAAGGGGTTAAAGTGAAATAAATTTAAAAAAGTATACATATTAGGTATCGCCGCATTCGTAAAAACCAGCTCTATAAAAATATCACATGACCTAACCCCTCACATGAACACCGTAATAAAAATAAAATAAACAGTGCCAAAAAAGCCATTTCTTGTCACTTAACATCACATAAAGTGCAACATCAAGCGATCAAAATGGCATATTCCCCCCAAAATAGTACCAATCAAATCGTCACCTCATCCAACAAAAAATGAGATGCTAACTAAGACAATCGGTCAAAAAATAAAAAAGCTATGGCTACCAGACTATGGAGACACTGAAACATAAAATTTTGGGTTTCAAAAATGCTATTATTGTGTAAAACTTAAATAAATAAGAAAAAGTATACATACTGGGTATTGCTGCATCCGTAGCAACCTGCTCCATTAAAATATCACATGATTTAACCCCTTAGGTGAATGCTGTAAAAAGAAATAAATAAAAACTGTGCTAAACTAATTTTTAATCATCTTGCACCCTAAAGTGTAATAATGAATGCCCAAAAAAGCATATATACCCTAAAATGGTACCAATAAAAACATCAACTCTTCCTGCAAAAAATGAGTCCCTACACAAGACGATCGGCAGAAAAATAAAAAAATATGGCGTTCAGAAAATGGAGACACAAACACAATTTTTTTTTCCAAAAATGCTTTATTATGTAAAAATTGAAATAAACAAACAAAAAAAGAAAATAGACTTTTTTTTATATAATTTTGTCCTTAACAATCAAAAATCATATTCACCCCAAAATAGTACCAGTAAAACTGGCACCTTATCCCCTAGTTTTCAAAATGGGGGTCAATTTTTGGGAGTTTCTACTGTCAGGGTGCATCAGGGTGGCTTCAAATGGGACAAGGCATCTAAAAACGAGTTCAGCAAAATCTGCCCTCCAAAAACCATTCACTTTCCTTCTGCGCCCTGCCGTGTGCCCTTACAACAGTTTAAGACCACATGTGGGGTATTTCTGTAAACCGCAGAATCAGGGTAATAAATATCGAGTTTTGTTTGGCTGTTAACCCTTGATCTTTTAAAGAAAAAAATTGATTAAAATGCAAAATCATTGCATTTTTTGAAAATTTTCTTAAAACTTTAAGAATTGCTTCTAAACTTCTAAGCCTTCTAACGTCCTAAAAAAAAAAAATGACATTTACAAAATGATGTCAACACAAAGTAGACACATGGGGAATGTTAAGTAATCAATATTTTATGAGGTATCACTTTCTGTTTTAAAAGCAGAGAAATAGAAATTTAGAAAATTGTTAATTTTTCAAATTTTTGGGGAAATTTGGGATTTTTTCATAAATAAAGGTGAAATATATTGATTAATATTTATGACTATCATGAAGTACAATATGTCACGAGAAAACAGTCTCAGAACGGCTTGGATAAGTAAAAGTGTTCTAAAGTTAATACCACATAAAGTGACATGTCAGATTTGCAAAATTAGGCCTGGTCAGGAAGGGTAGTGGTTAAAAAAAAAAAAAAAAAAATTGACCCACATATGGCATGGCACGGAATGGCTATCTGGTAGGCTGGATCCGCCATGCCGCAAGTACCCGTGTGCTACCATGCTACCGCTCCATCCCCACTGTAATGGGGGCGGAGCTACGGCGCAGCACGGCAGTGATCGCCGGACTAAAAAGTCAGACATGCAATACTTTTAGTCCGGCGATCTCTGGCCGTGCACTGCTGTGCTGTGCCGTAGTTCTGCCCCACCCCCACCCCCATTATAGTCAATGGGGACGGAGAGGCAGCATGGCAGAACACAGGTACTTGCGCATGGCGGATCCGGCGGGTGAACAGCCTGCTGGATAGCCATGCCGCAAGTGTGAAACTACCCTTAGATGAAGTAAAATGTGTCACAAGAAAACACTCAGAATTGGTTACATAAGTAAAAGCATTCTTAGGTTATTACGACATAAAGTGACATGTCAGATTTGCAAAAATAGACCTGTGCTCAATCTTGAAGGCGTTAAAAGGAAATATAATTTTTAAGAAAAAATATATAATAATAATAATGATTAACCATATAAGAGAGTGAATCTGGGTCGCACCTCCTCATGCACTATGCTTTTGATATAACCACTGTTTCTCACCATATGTAAACGGACCTGCACCTGTTCACATGGTGCAGTACTGCGTGGCGGCCATTGGTGCCTGTATTCTGTGCTGGTGGGGCCCAGGGCCATGGTGGTCTCGCCGCACAATGGGGGTACTGTGCGGTGCCTGGGTCCCGCCCTCCGCTGGTGCAGTGCTGGGTGTCCATGGTCACGACACAGTGCTGTGCCATAGCTAGAGTAGGTTCCCACTTGATAGAGGCAACCTTGTCGCGGTAAGTGGACCTATGGGCTTTGATCAAACTGTATACCAATGCCTCATGATTATGCATAGCATATTTTGACATGAGTTATGAATTGTGCTGACAAACCCTTTTAAATATGGTGAGAACAGTGGTTATAGCAAAAGCATAGTGTTTGAGGAGGTGCGACCCAGATTCACTCTCTTATATGGTTGTATAATAATAATGATTGACACATTTTTCTACCAGATACAAAGAAATATGGTATATTGGAGGCAGATGAAAGCTACAGAGTCAGAGCTATAAAGGAAAAGCCAAAGGCCATGGATACAGCATCAAGACAAGCAGTAAGATTTACTTAATTGTATACTTATTTTGTTAATTTCTGTGTTATATAATTAGAAATCATTTTAAGTATTTAAGCAGTTAAAGGAATTGTCCCTTCAAGATATAACCCCAGTTGGGACCCCCTATAAGAGCCAGACTTGAGTCATTAATGAGGAGCAATTTGTTGAACGTAAGCCAAACATGTATTGCATTAGTAGAAATAAGCACGGTCTACAGGTCACCTCTTTCCCCATGTACTCCCACTACAAATGGTTGCACGTGACTCTGTTGGGCCGACTCCCAGATAACCTAATGTGAAGAATAATCCAAAAAAGGTGTCCAGCAAACGATTGATCCATTAAAAACCTGGTCAGCTTTATTTTCAAAAAATGTAAATCAAAGAGCACATATCAACAAATAATAAAAGGTGGACAACCCCTTTAATGATATCTTCCCGGATGTCCTAGGACAGATAAAGGGTTAATGGCAGAATATCAGATGGTATCATTACCCTCTTCAATGACTTGATCACCAAAGTCAGTGGAAGGTGTAATGTTCAACACTTGGGTCTTCAACTCTCCAGGCTCCATAATTTTTCTGGCTGTAACAGGAGGTTGAACACTGACTGTTCCACTGAATTGAATCGGCGCAGTGCTGCAATAATAACCAGCTCCTTCCACTACATGGATGGAGCTTTGTAGTTCTGGCATCAACTCTAGTGATACTCAGAACATTGGAGGGTTTAAGGATGTTGAATATTGATGGCCCATCCCGATGGCCTATCCGAGAAAACCCCTTTGAGGCATATTCCCATTGAGAAATTTACAGTGTATTTTTATAGCCTTTAGGAGAAGTATAATTTGACAGTGTGCCCGTCAGATCAGAAAAGGCTGTCTACCCCTTGAATATAGTCTAACAAAGAAAACATTATTAGGCCAGTGTAAAAAAATATGTTTGCATAAGGAGATGTTGCATCATGTACAGTTGTGTTCAAAATTATTCAACCCCCACTGAAATTGAGTGTTTTGGCCAGTTTGACATTGATTTTGATCATTTCAGTCATCTTGTTTACAATTAAATCAAAAAGGCACTTGTAAGTCAGACAAATATAACATAACATTTATAATGAAATAACCACAAATGTCTTTTCTGTGCTCACATCATTATCAGTTTTATTCAACCCCCAAGTGATATTCAATCTTAGTACTTCGTACAACATCCTTTTCCAGTTATAACAGCTTTTAAAAGTGAAGCATAGCTTGACACAAGTGTCTTGCAGCGATCTACGGGTATCTTCGCCCATTCTTCGTGGACAAAAGCCTCCAGTTCAGTCACATTCTTAGGCTTGCACGCTGCCACTGCTTTCTTTAAGTCCCACCAGAGGTTCTCAATCGGATTTAAGTCTGGGGACTGCGATGGCCACTTCAAAATGTTCCAGCCTTTAATCTGCAACCATGCTGTAGTGGACTTGGAGGTATGCTTGGGATCATTGTCCTGTTGAGAGGTCCAACGTCTCCCAAGCCTCAGGTTTGTGACGGACTGCATCACATTTTCATCCAATATCTCCTGTTACTGAAGAGAATTCATGGTACCTTGCACACGCTGAAGCTTCCCTGTACCTGTAGAAGCAAAACAGCCTCAAAGCATGATTGACCCCCCACCATGCTTCACAGTAGGCAAGGTGTTCTTTTCTTCATAGGCCATGTTCTTCCTCCTCCAAACATAGCGTTGATCCATGGGACCAAACAGTTCTAATTTTGTTTCATCAGTCCACAGAACACTATCCCAAAACTTTTGTCAGTCCACATGACTTTTGGCATACTGCAGTCGACTCTTCTTATTCTTTGGAGACAGCAAGGGGGTGCGCCTGGGAGTTCTGGCATGGAGGCCTTCATTACGCAGTGTGCGCCTTATTGTCTGAGCTGAAACTTCAGTACCCGCATCTGACAAATCTTTTTTCAGTTCCTCAGCAGTCACACGGGGACATTTCTCCACTTTGCGCTTCAGGTAGCACACAGCAGTCGAAGTCAGCATCTTCTTTCTGCCACGACCAGGTAGCGTTTCAACAGTGCCCTTTGCCTTGAATTTGCAAATGATGCTTTCTATGGTGTCTCTTGGTATGTTTAACATCTTTGCAATCTTCTTATAGCCATTGCCCTTCCTGTGAAGAGAAATCACCTCTTCTCTTGTCTTCCTGGACCATTCTCTTGACTTCACCATGTTTGTAAACACACCAGTAAATGTCTAGAAGGAGCTCAGTATCACAGTCATTTTAACCACTTGCCGCCACGCTAACGCCGATGGGCGTCAGCGCGGCGGCTCTCTCAGGTCTTAGTCACGCCTATTGGCGTCATCTCGTGAGACTCGAGATTTTGCGTGTGCGTTCATGCGATCGTAACCGGGACAACTGAAACTACAGCCTGCCAGCGCTGATCATGCGCTGGCAGGCTGTAGATGCGAAACAAAACACATTTAAAACGCATATCAGATGCTGTTTTGTAAACAGTGTCTGATATGCCTGCTGTCTGCTCGTCTGGTGGTCCCTTTGTCTGGGACCACCAGAGGAAACATAAGTAAAGTGCACCAATCACTACACACACCCACCCCCCATCACTGATTAACCCCTGATCACCCATGTCACCCCCCCTGAAACTAATCACCCCCCTGTGAGGCTCATTCGGACGTCCGTATGTGTTTTGCGGATCCATGGATCTGCGGATCCGCAAAATACGGACACCGGCAATGTGCTTTCCGCATTTTGCAGATCCGCACATTGCCAGAACTATATAGATAATGCCTTTTCTTGTCCACAATTGCGGACAAGAATAGGACATGTTCTATATTTTTGCGTAACGGAAGTGCAGACCTGGAAAGCGCGGATCCGTAATACCGGATCCGAGCAGGACAAAGTCTGTCCCCATAGAAATGAATGGGTCCGCAATTCTGTTCCGCAAACAGAATTGCGGACGTGTGAATGGGGAATAAGGGTCCCTTATCACCGCCAGTTAGCTAGCTACTTGTTAGGTAGTTAGCGCCCAGCCCACCGCACCGCTGTCACTGATTTTGGCAGAGATTTTTTCATCCACCATGATCGATGCGAATGAAAAAAATCTGTTTTTCTAAAAACAAAAAAATAAATAAAAAAATATCAATTTCTGCTAACTTGTGCCAAAAAAAAATATTCTGTGAACTCCACATGCCCCTCACGGAATACCTTGGGGTGTCTTCTTTCCAAAATGGGGTCACTTGTGGGGTATTTATACTGCCCTGGCATTTTAGGGGCCCTAAAGCGTGAGAATCCAAATGCGTAAAAATGCCCTGTGAAATCCTAAAGGTACTCGTTGGAATTAGGGCCCCTTTGTGCACCCAGGCTGCAAAAAAGTGTCACTCATGTGGTATCGCCGTACTCAGGAGAAGTAGGGCAATGTGTTTTGGGGCCCAAATTCCAACGAGTACCTTTAGGTTTTACATGGCTGCTTTTCCTCAGAAAGTGTCATTTTCCGCTAACTTGTGAAAAAAATGAAATGATACATGAACTCACCATGCCCCTCCGCGAATACTTTGGGGTGTCTTCTTTCTAAAATGGTGTCATTTGGGGGGTATTTATACTATCCTGGCATTCTAGCACCTGAAGAAACATGACAGGTGCTCAGAAAGTCAGAGCTGCTTCAAAATGCGGAAATTCACTTTTTTGCACCATAGTTTGTAAACGCTATAACTTTTAACCATACCAATAAATATACACTTTATATAGAAATGTAGTTTTTTTAAAAAATTTTTACAACAGAAAGTGAAAAATGCAATTTTTTTGCAAAAATGTCGTTACATTTTTATTAATAGCAAAAAAGTAAAAATGTCAGCAACAATGAAATACCACCAAATGAAAGCTCTATTAGTGAGAAGAAAAGGAGGTAAAATTCATTTGGGTGGTAAGTTGTATGACCGAGCAATAAACGGTGAAAGTAGTGTAGTGCGGATTTGTAAAAAAGGGCCTGGTCACTAGGGGGGTATAAACCTGTGATCTTCAAGTGGTTAAATCTGCCTAATTGGTGCTTATTATGCTTGATTGCTGCTCCTTGACATCCACAGGTGTTTTCAATACCTGATCAAAAACACTTGAATGAACCTCTGTTCTTAAGAGTGGTAGTCTTTTTAAGGGGTTGAATAATTGTGTCAATGAAGAAATCACAAAAAAAACATTTAATACTGTATTACAAAAACAATTGATGTAATTTTAGTTGCATTTGGTTCTTTAAAAAGTCCTTGTAAGATTTAATTCGGAACACAATTAAAATGTACACTAAATTCCCTAAAACCCTTTACAGCATTGGAGGTTGAATAATTTTGAACACGACTAATCAAACAGGACCATTCATTCCTTTCAGTCATCACATAAATAAGGTTCGTTTCACTACATTTTTATGCCTCCATGTGACGTATATATTAGAAAAAAAAAAAGATACAAAAACGCAGCAGACCACGTTCTTGTATCCCGTAGAGTCCAGTAAAAAAAAAAAAAGTATATATAGTACTTTTTATACAATGAAACGCTATGCTGAACAGATACTACTGTATGGCATCAATCTGAGGCATCCATTTAACGTATACGCTTTTTGTATACTTTAAACAGATGGTGTGACGAGACCAATCTCGCCACATTGCATTGGAGAAACCTGGTTGCTCGCCTGCTGCCTTTGGACTATGGCCCCCTGTTAAAAGACATCTTTTTTACCTGCAGAAAAGCTTAATTCGTGCTTTTCTGCCTGGGGTTCGGTAGTTTTGGTTGAATGTGTTATACCCCAGATAGGAATCCCATGGAGCCCATTCGTATGAAACTGACTGTAAAGACTTTGGCTCCATGGCGATTAAACTGTATTCGTGTGGTCTGAGCGCCATTCACTTAATAATGTGCGCTCAGACCTGAGCTATCTGGGGATATGTTAAATGTATAGTTTTAATGTAATGTGTCTTACCTGGTGTATTTTAACAGTAATGCTTGTTCTGTGTCCCCATGTGCATAATGGAGTCTTGTCTCTGAAATGTCTGTGTGTATTGTAAAGGGTGGGACATTGTGTATTGAATAGTGATGTCTGTCCTATTGTCCCCACATGTGTATTGGCGATTTCCCTTTGTCCTGAGAGATAATTGAATGACTCCTCAATTGTCTCCAGGACAGAAGACATTGTGTATTCTCCTGCCTGTGGTGATTGCATTACCCATGTAGGGTGATTGTATCACAGGCAGAGGGGAGGGATATGCTGGGGTGTCTGTATTGTCCCAATGTGTGTGATTGGCTGCTGTATCCCGTGTCGCAGTCTTCCTTCTGGTCCTCTAGGGGAGTGTCCACCAGGTGGGAGACCTGCATAAATACCGGGCAGGTAGCCCTTAATAAAACTTAGAATTCCTGTTTACCATCAATACGGAGCCTCGTCTCGTTCTTGGGGGGATTCACTGTATGCTGTTAGAGACTGATTGCCAGGAGTGTAAGCTGATTGTCTGCTTTTCCTGTTCGCCTGCTAGCAGCTATTTGGGAGGTTCCAGTACGGGAGTTGGAGTGCTATTTTGTATCCAGTTCGGGAGTTTGGTGTTCTGCAGTAGCTGTGCCTATATCTCTGTAAAGGGGGCCGATCGCCTAAACGGTTTTTACCCCTTGTCTGCAGAAACGGTCCGTTACAATTGGTGGCGAGCAGCGGGATCGTTCCTACAGCCAGAAGGACAGCTACAGGAGACACCATTTCCTTGGATTTACAAGTGGGGGCAACGCATGTCCCAGTACAGCGACCCTAAAAGCAACAGAATGGAACCAGCAGTGTCATACGAGGAGGAGGACCTGGATGGCCGGGATGCATTAAGGAAAGGCATCTGGTACCAGGCCCTGGACAATGTACAATACCAGCGGGGTGAGAGTCTCCCCAGTGAAGAGCAGCGGTGGCAGAAGCAAGTGGCCCTGCGGCTGCCCTTTCTGGGAGAGCAGCCCCTGGATGAATGGGTGAAGGAACTAGAGCACCGGGTATGGCAGGAGCTATGGCTGGAGGATGCCTACCAGGCGCTCTGGTGGTATATGGCACAGTATATACCCTGGACAGCCGAGCATGACAAGCCAGAGGGAGAGGAGTTTGATGGTTCTGGCTTGTTATGGGAGTCCTTTGCAGAGCCTGACTTCGGGAGTCCTGCGCAGAACAGACTTCAGGACATTTTCTACGAGAGGGAGGCTAGGCATGACGGGGATGACCCCCATGAGGTAGAGCAAGACCTGGCTCACCTAGCAACCCTGGAGTGGGAACTGGAGCAGGACTACCGAGATCTCTTCCACTCCATTGGGAAGGCTCAGCAGGACAGCAAGGTGACAGATCCAGTTCCAGACCCATTCCGCTGGGAAGATATTATTGAAATTTACTGGGAGGAACCCCAGGCGGCAGGTGGAGATGGGACCGAGGTCTCTCCACCGGTATTGCAGGGAATTGGGAGCCTGAGCTCCATTCCCCAGCGGGAGATATTGCAGGGAATTGGGAGCCTGAGCTCCATTCCCCAGCGGGAGATATTGCAGGGAATTGGGAGCCTGAGCTCCATTCCCCAGCGGGAGATATTGCAGGGAATTGGGAGCCTGAGCTCCATTCCCCAGCGGGAGATATTACAGGGAATTGGGAGCCTGAGCTCCATTCCCCAGCGGCAGGCTGAGCTACAGGGGGCAGAGGTAGTTGTTCCTGCCCCACAGCAGCAGCGTGATTTTTCGGGAATTGGGAGCCCGGTCTCCATTCCCCAGCGGCAGTATTATTTGTTGGGAATTGGGAGCCCGGTCTCCAGTCCCCAGCGGCAGAGTAACCAGCAGGGAATAGAGAGCCCAGTCTCCTTTCTCCAGCAGCAGGACTCTGTATTGGGAGGAGAGACAGTCGGTCTCCCTCCACTGAGGAGGAAGGTATGTATGGGAGAGGAGCTTACTACCACCTCTCCCCAGCGGCGGATCATTAATGGGCAGGGAATAGAGAGCTCAGTCTCCTTTCCCCAGCAGCAGAGTTGTGTAACCAAAGGGGAGACAGTCGGTCTCCAGCAGCAGAGCTGTGTAACCAAAGGGGAGACAGTCGGTCTCCAGCAGCAGGACTGTATATCTAAAGGGGAGACAGTCGGTCTCCCCTCCAACAACCAGGCTTCAACCAGGCTACCCTCCCAGTAGCGCTGGCAACAGGGCAGAGTGACGCGGGTCTCTGCCCATGCAGCACCCCACCAAGTCAGCGTACCCGTACTCCAGCACAGCCGTGGTGAGGCACCTGGACATGGACAAGCTTCTCCTCTACCCAGTTGCAGTAACTATTTATTGTGGGTGGGCTGTGCTGTTGATTGTGTTTTGTGGGTGGGCTGCTGGACTAACAAGGGCACTGACCGGCAGGAGGTCAGATACCCTGTTAGTCTGTTTGGAAAAGGGGAGAGATGTGACGAGACCAATCTCGCCACATTGCATTGGAGAAACCTGGTTGCTCGCCTGCTGCCTTTGGACTATGGCCCCCTGTTAAAAGACATCTTTTACCTGCAGAAAAGCTTAATTCGTGCTTTTCTGCCTGGGGTTCGGTAGTTTTGGTTGAATGTGTTATACCCCAGATAGGAATCCCATGGAGCCCATTCGTATGAAACTGACTGTAAAGACTTTGGCTCCATGGCGATTAAACTGTATTCGTGTGGTCTGAGCGCCATTCACTTAATAATGTGCGCTCAGACCTGAGCTATCTGGGGATATGTTAAATGTATAGTTTTAATGTAATGTGTCTTACCTGGTGTATTTTAACAGTAATGCTTGTTCTGTGTCCCCATGTGCATAATGGAGTCTTGTCTCTGAAATGTCTGTGTGTATTGTAAAGGGTGGGACATTGTGTATTGAATAGTGATGTCTGTCCTATTGTCCCCACATGTGTATTGGCGATTTCCCTTTGTCCTGAGAGATAATTGAATGACTCCTCAATTGTCTCCAGGACAGAAGACATTGTGTATTCTCCTGCCTGTGGTGATTGCATTACCCATGTAGGGTGATTGTATCACAGGCAGAGGGGAGGGATATGCTGGGGGTGTCTGTATTGTCCCAATGTGTGTGATTGGCTGCTGTATCCCGTGTCGCAGTCTTCCTTCTGGTCCTCTAGGGGAGTGTCCACCAGGTGGGAGACCTGCATAAATACCGGGCAGGTAGCCCTTAATAAAACTTAGAATTCCTGTTTACCATCAATACGGAGCCTCGTCTCGTTCTTGGGGGGATTCACTGTATGCTGTTAGAGACTGATTGCCAGGAGTGTAAGCTGATTGTCTGCTTTTCCTGTTCGTCTGCTAGCAGCTATTTGGGAGGTTCCAGTACGGGAGTTGGAGTGCTATTTTGTATCCAGTTCGGGAGTTTGGTGTTCTGCAGTAGCTGTGCCTATATCTCTGTAAAGGGGGCCGATCGCCTAAACGGTTTTTACCCCTTGTCTGCAGAAACGGTCCGTTACAGATGGGAAAAACCGTGATGTGACCCAGCCTTAGTGACTGGCAGCATGGATCCGGCAGGCTGTTCAGGCGGGTTAACAGCCTGCCGGATTTGTGCCACCGCTAATGTGTAAGATCTGTTATCTCTCTCAAATCACAGAAAAGGGGACAACGTAAACAAAGAAATGTGAGAGCAAAGTAGAAATGTACCGTATTTTTCGCTTTATAAAACACACTTTTTTCCCCCCAAAAGTGGAGGGGAAATGGCAGTGTGTACTATAAAACGATGGTTGACTTATTTTTACAGGGCTGACACTGATATATCGCCGGCCGCTATGCTGCACAGCGCGGCCAGCGATACATCAGTTACAGTTATGCGGGGAGGGATAAGGGGCTGGAGGCAACTTACAGCAGGGCCCGGTGCAGTCACTGTATTACACCAGACCCTGCACACAGAAGTCTGTTTGTATGTAAAGTCTTTCTTTAATCCTGAAAAAAACGCTCTCCTTTTGATAAACTAGCCTAATCGCCTGCATCAGTACTCACTATGAATGCAGCGTGTGGTCCGGCCGGCGCATGACTTCAGTCAGTCACGGCTCCTGCGTCATTAATGAAGTGGGAGGAGCTAACTGACTGAGTGACATCAGTCATGCGCCGGCCGGACCGCACCGCTGCATTCATAGTGAGTACTGATGCAGGTGATAAGGCTAGTTTATCAAAAGGAGAGCAATTCCTTCAGGATTAAAGAAAGACTTTACATACAAAGAATAAAGTACTGTAATGGTGTGACACATAGGACCATGAGGGGGACCAGCATAAGATGCTATATGTGTGTCATCCACACATATAGCATCTTATGCTATATGTGTGTCATCCACACATATAGCATCTTATGCTGGCCCCCCTCATGGCCCTATGTGTCACAGCACACATCCCCCATAACAATGCCCCATCCACAGATCCCCCCCCCCAATAACAGTGCATTATCCAAGGAGCCCCATAACAGTGTCATCCACAGATCCCCCATAACAGTGTCATCCACAGATCCCCCATAACAGTGTCATCCACAGATCCCCCATAACAGTGTCATCCACAGATCCCCCATAACAGTGTGTCATCCACAGAGCCCCATAACAGTGCGTCATCCACAGAGCCCCATAACAGTGCGTCATCCACAGAGCCCCCATAACAGTGCGTCATCCACAGAGCCCCCATAACAGTGCGTCATCCACAGATCCCCCATAACAGTGCATCATCCACAGATCCCCCATAACAGTGCATCATCCACAGATCCCCAATAACAGTGTCATCCACATATCCCCCATAACAGTGCATCATCCACAGATCCCCAATAACAGTGTCATCCACAGATCCCCAATAACAGTGTCATCCACAGATCCCCCATAACAGTGTCATCCACAGATCCCCCATAACAGTGTCATCCACAGATCCCCCATAACAGTGTGTCATCCACAGAGCCCCATAACAGTGCGTCATCCACAGAGCCCCATAACAGTGCGTCATCCACAGAGCCCCCATAACAGTGCGTCATCCACAGAGCCCCCATAACAGTGCGTCATCCACAGATCCCCCATAACAGTGCATCATCCACAGATCCCCCATAACAGTGCATCATCCACAGATCCCCCATAACAGTGCATCATCCACAGATCCCCAATAACAGTGTCATCCACATATCCCCCATAACAGTGCATCATCCACAGATCCCCAATAACAGTGTCATCCACAGATCCCCCATAACAGTGTCATCCACAGATGCCCCATAACAGTGTCATCCACAGATCCCCCATAACAGTGTCATCCACAGATCCCTCATAACAGTGACATCCACAGGTCCCTCATAACAGTGACATCTACAGATCGCCCATAACAGTGCGTCATCCACAGATCCCCATAACAGTACGTCATCCACAGATCGCCATAACAGTACATCAGATCCCCATAACAATGTCAGCCCCAGACCACTATTAGTTCAAAATCCACCAAAAGCACACCTTTTGGTTCAAAATATTTTTTTTCTTATTTTCCTCCTCAAAAACCTAGGTGCGTCTTATAATCAGGTGCATCTTATAAAGCGAAAAATACAGTATTTTACTTGTATGTATAGATACAAAGCATATTTTTATTTTTTGATCACTTCTTAATTTTGATTATTTATTTTGATTTATAATGATATGTTATATACATATATATTTTTTTTTTTAGTGTCCATGCTTCTATATATTTTCAAAATACACACTACCATGTGTAAAGGAGTTTCTGAATGAGAAAAAGGTGAGGCCTGTATTGCTGTTTTTTTTCTTGTGACCACCAGGATCAATAGAGGAGCGGCTTCCTTTATTCACTGCAGAGCCCTCAATGAATATTGTGTGCTGAGGAAAGAGAAGGCAGAAACATTAGTAACAGCTTGTCTTCTCGTTGAGGTCCCTGGCTGACGCTTACAGCAGGTACCCGACCTGCCTCTGCTAGATTGCAGCAGCTTAAATCCTTTGCTATATATGACACTTAAAGGGGTTTTCCTGTCTAAGACAATGGGGGCATATCGCTAGGCTACCTCTGAGATCTGCACATACACCGAGAACAGAGCCCTGAAAGTGGTGGAGGGTGTACAGTGCATGCACGGCCAGTGGTCTGGGGCTGACATTGTTATGGGGATCTGTGGATGACACACTGTTATGGGGGACCTGTGGATGTCACTGTGGCGTGTACTGCGCATGCAGGCCCAACATATATACCTTTCTTCAACACTGGTCGTAGGAGCTGACGGCTCTGCAGTGTGTTGTAGCATTGTGCCCGGGGTGTGATGTTCTGGGTTTATGAAAGTGGCCACCCTATGACTAATTGCAGCAGGGGGTCCAGGCCCAACATATATACCTACAGTGGCACTGGTACACAGACTCCTGAGTCCAGCACTGCACTAGTAAATGTCAAGATTCTAAAGAAAGTAGTGCAGGTAAAGAAAATGAATAATGCTAGCAAACACTATAAAGTTACCTATGCAGCGCCTACCCACCAAGAAACAGTTTAGGACTGGAAGAGGAGAGCAAAGGCAGCACCTGGTCATCCTGTGTGTCCTGAGCTGAGTGCGGAGTCTGCACATCAGGGGGCTGTGTCTCTGAAGACTAAAGTGACTTTGTAAGTCAGGGCAACATGTCAATGCCTCGGTCACTGACTTGCAGATCAGCAACAGGAGACAAAAGGAGTTCAGTGGGACAGGAGAGGAAGGAGAGGCGGCTTACGGGAAGATAGGGGACACTGGCGTGTATGGACTCATGAACAATGCCTAGCGCCTACTGGCTTGAAAGTGCTGCTGGCAGCACCTTAAAACTCAGCAGCTGGGGGACCTGTCCAAAAATCTGCTATGGAGCCCAGTCATTTTCGCTTATGCCCCTGCTGTCTATGTTCTTGTGTACTCTAAAATTTTGAAGATTATTTGCATACATGTATGTGCAGTTTTACTAAAATTATGAAAGAATTCCCTCTATGCTAGACTGGAAAAGTGGGTCTTCAAATTGAAAAGAGCTTTCATTCTTTGGATACACTACAGTATTTCCAAGGGAGACTGCATTAATTTAAGAAAAAAACTACTGACAATTCATTTGGCATCTGTTGGCTCCACTATAGCCTTAACTTGGTGAGTAGCTAATGTTATAGACTGCCCCATTTCTGCAGTTTAAGCCTTTAAAAAATTTCCAACAACCAGATTCTGACAGCCCATTCTTTCTTGAACTTGATTCCTTCTTGATAAGGGTAGGGCAAGTTTCCGAAGTCATGTGGTTTCTTTTCATTATGCTGTTGGGGATTGTGAATTGTTGGCATTGAAAGTTACCTTGGAGAAATGGCTGCTAACGAGCAGCAAGGCTAACTTTAAAGAACCCCTCCCTAAATTAACAAAACTGAACAGTGTGATAATCTGACATAGATAAGGTTTAAAACTGTTTCATATCAATAAAATCTAAAACGCACACTGCGAAAAACAAGCCTTACAAACCTCTATTGACATAAAAATAGAAAACTTGTCAGAATTAGTGATGAGTGGCAGGGGCAATATTCGAATTCGCGATATTTTGTGAATATTTGGTAGAATATTCGTCATGTATTCGCAAATTCGCTATTATTTTCTTGATTGTGAAAAACGGCAATGTAATATATGCGTGATATGCTTAACCCCTTAAGGACTCAGCCCTATTTCACCCTAAGGACCCGGCCATTTTTTGCAAATATGACCAGTGTCACTTTATGTGGTGATAACTTTAAAACGCTTTTTCTTATCCAGGCCATTCTGAGATTGTTTTTTCGTCACATATTGTACTTCATAACAGTGGTAAAATAAAATCGAAAAATTTCATTTTTAAAAAAATAAAAAATTTACCAAAAATTTTGAAAAATGTGCAATTTTCCAAGTTTCAATTTCTCTACTTCTATAATACATAGTAATACCACCAAAAAAAGTTATTGATTTACATTCCCCATATGTCTACTTCATGTATCGATCATTTTGGGAGTGCTATTTCATTTTTTGGGGACGTTACAAGAATTAGAAGTTTAGAAGCAAATCTTGAAATTTTTCAGAAATTTTCAAAAACCCACTTTTTAGGGACCAGTTCAGGTCTGAAGTCACTTTGTGAGGCTTACATAATAGAAACCACCCAAAAATTACCCCATTCTAGAAACTACACCCCTCAAGGTATTCAAAACTGATTTTACAAACGTAATTAACCCTTTAGGTTTTCCACAAGAGTTAATGGCAAATGGAGATAAAATTTCAGAATTTCGATTTTTTGGGAAAATTTTCAATTTGAATCCATTTTTTCCAGTAACAAAGCAAGGGTTAACAGCCAAACAAATCTTAATATTTATTCCCCCGATTCTGTAATTTGCACGAACACCCAATATGTGGTCGTAAACTGCTGTATGGCCAACTGCAGGGCGCAGAAGGAAGGGAACGCCATATGGTTTTTGGAAGGTGGATTTTGCTGGACTGGTTTTTTGACACCATGTCCCATTTGAAGCCCCCCGATGCACCCCTAGAGTAGAAACTCCAAAAAAGTGACTCCATCTAAGAAACTACACGCCGTAAGGTATTCAAAACCAGTTTTACAAACTTTGTTAACCCTTTAGGTGTTTCTCAAGAGTTATTGGCAAATGGAGATGAAATTTCAGAATTTCTATTTTTTGCTACCTTGTCTCAAAAAAAGTGTAATATAGAGCAACCAAAAATCATATTTACCCTAAAATAGTACCAACAAAACTGACACCTTATCCCGTAGTTTCCAAAATGGGGTCACTTTTTTGGAGTTTCTACTGTAGAGTACATCAAGGGGGCTTCAAATGGGACATAGTGTCAAAAAACCAGCAAAATCTGCCTTCCAAAAACCATATGGCGTTCCCTTCCTTCTGTGCCCTGCCGTTTGGCCATACAGCAGTTTACGACCATATATGGGGTGTTTGTGCAAACAAGAGAATTAGGGCAATAAATATTGAGTTTTGTTTGGCTGTTAACCCTTGATTTGTTACTGGATAAATGGAAAATTTGCAAAAAAAATTGCTGTTTTGGGACCGTTTTTATTTTTTGCTATTTACATTGTTGAACTGACAGGTTAGATTGTGTGCTATTTCTATAGAGCAGGTTGTAAAGGACGCGACAATACCAAATATGACTACTTTTTAGGGGTTTTTGTTTCAGTTTTACATAATAAAGCATTTTTGAAAAAAATTATTTTTTAGTGTCTCCACATTCTGAAAGCCATAGTTTATTTTTTATTTTTTGGGCGACTGTCTTATGTAGGGGCTCATTTTTTGCGGGATGAGATGGCGGTTTGATTGGCACTATCTTGGGGTGCATATGACATTTTGGTCGCTTGCTATTACACTTTTTGTGATGTAAGGTGACAAAATGGCTTTTGACACCGTATTTATTATTATTTTTTTGATGTGTGCAGCTGAGGGGTTAGGTCATGTGTTATTTTTATAGACCAGGTTGTGACGGACGCGGCAATACCTAATATGTATACTTTTTATTTATTTATACAAGTTTTACACAATAATATTTTTTAAAACAAAAATAAATCATGTTTTAGTGTCTCCATAGTTTGAGAGACATATTTATTAATTTTTTTGGGCGATTGTCCAATGTAGGGGCTCATTTTTTGCGGGATGAGGTGACGGTTAGATCGGCACTATTTGGGGGGTCATATGACTTTTTGATTGCTTGCTATTGCACTTTTTGTGATGTAAGGTGACAAAAAAAAGGCTTTTTGACAAAGTTTTTATTTCATTTTTTTTTACAGTTTTTACTTGAGGGGTTAGGTCAGGTGATAGAGCAGATTCTTAAGGACGTGAAGATACCCAATATGTCTACTTTTTATTTTTTTTTTTTACATTTAACACTAAAAAGCATTTTTGAAACAAAAAAAAATCATGTTTTAGTCTGAGAAGCAACGTTTTTTTATTTTTTGGCCAATTGTTTTAGGTAGGGGCTCATTTTTTGCGGCATGAGATGGCGGTTTGATTGGTACTATTTTGGGAGGCATACTTTTTTTGATCGCTTTGTATTACACTTTTAGGGATGTAAGGTGCCAAAAAATTGCTTATTTACACTTTTTTTTTATGGCGTTCACCTGACGAGTTCAGTCATGTGATATTTTTATAGAGCAGACTTTTACGGACGCGGCGATACCTAATATGTGTAGTGTATTTCTTTTTTTTTTTTTTTTATTCAGTGATATGTTTTTTTTTCATTTTTACTTTTTTTCACTTTTTTACATTTTTTTCTGACCCAGACCCACTTGGTTCTGAAAGATCCAGTGGATCTGGTGTCTGTATAATACAGTACAGTACACTATATAGTGCACTGTGCTGTATTTTGTACTTTACAAAGTCTGAATAGACCTTTAGCAGGTCTATTCAGACTTTCAGCACCATGGAGAGCAGGACGCTTCTGAAAGCGTCCTGTCTCCATGGCAACCATCACCCGCTGCCATAAGAGGGCAGCGGGTGATTGAAGGAGAGGGAGTGGAGCCCCTCCTCTGCGATCCCATCCTGTTGGGGGCTGCAAAGGCACAGCAGCCCCCGATGGGAGAGGGAGGGAGCTCCTCCCTGTTAACCCTTTCCATACCGCGCTCCGTACAGACCGCGGTACGGAAGGGGTTAAACGGCTAGCATCTGATCAAGCACAGATGCCAGCCGTTTCTATCAGAGTGTCAGCAATGTGCTGACACTCTGATAGATCCACTAGACACCAGGGAAACATTACAGAGGAGGTGGGCGGGGGATCGCAATCGCGATCCCGCCCGCCGCACCTCCCGCACCGCCTCCTGCCGCCTGCAACCACCCCCCCCCTGCACCCCTAATATGATTGGGGGCTGCAGGGGGGGTTAAAAATAAACACTTTGGGGGCATTAACACTCTGATCCCCGCGGTTACAGACCGCGGGGATCACATATCAGACAAAGCACTGAAAACCGCAGGTCTCAATTGACCTGCGGTTAGCAGCGATAGCCGATATGGGGGGTCACAGGACCCCCCTGGGCATTGTAACAAGGTACCTGCTGAATGATTTCAGCAGGTACCTTGTTCCGATCACTGCCGGCTGAGCAGCAGTGATCGGAACTACTCATGACGTACCTGTACGTCATGGGTCCTTAAGGACTCGGAAACCATGACGTACAGGTACGTCATGCGTCCTTAAGGGGTTAAAAAAAGGGGGGGGTCACTATAGCTACATTTTTTAAAGTGATTGCAAAAATCAGATAGGTTCAATGGCTCTCCCTCCAGATAGTATGGAGTAGGTGCTCACTCTCAATAGGCTACACCCTTGCCTCAAAATGTCTCATGGAAGTATATAGAAGATGATGAGAGGGCACTTCTGTATTTGGAGTACACTAATAGTTTAATATAATTAATTGTAGATGAAATCAAATAATACATACATTGAATATACAAATCAATTTAAAAATATATATGAAAAAATTTGTCTAAGAAATTTTATCTAAAAAACATATAAGTTCATTATAAACAATAAATCTGGGTTGTTTGTCTATAAATTCCAATTATTGATTGGTTATTGGATGGAAAATCGCATTTCTTGGTTTTTGTGCAGTTTAAAAGGTGGTTTGACCATAGGATATTGGTAGGTAATGAACACCTTAGGTTATAGTTGTGATCCTATATGGTCAAATCCCTTGTGGTTAATTCGCTTGTGATTAAATCAATAGATTGCAGAGGAATCGACAGTTTGCAGTCTCAAGCATTCCTGGGGTACCCCAGTAGTATTTATTTGGTAGCTATCCTCCAGTATCCAATATGGATTTGTGGATTTGAGGATCACAAGTAATATTGGTAAATCATAACAGTTACTATTGCGGGTTATATTAAGTCAGGTGCCAAACTGGCTACATTACCAATCCTGCTGCGATGCGTGGCTATGCCTTCAGTTCTTGCCCGAGCAGTATATGCTCCGGTAAATGTTCCCTGCGCTGTGTCGAGATAGGACCGCTCCCTCTGTGAGATGTTCGCGATGTGCGGATTTTTCTTAGTTGTCTCTGTAGGCCGTTCCAGTGGATGCTGTCGGCACTTGTGTGCGCGATTCTCCCGTGGGGTCTCGGTATTGTGCACTTATTCTCCAGTTGGTATCGGAGGCTGGTGCTGGTTTTCCAATGATAGCTGGCGTGCCACGTGCAGTGCGGTGTTCCCAGTCTTCACTTGTTTGATAGGTTACTGAGCGCTCAGTATTCGTAGTTCTGTGTTCTCATGTACTGGAGGCTGGCATATTAATCACCCATACGCGTTTCGGGACATACGGTCCCTTCTTCAGTGGATGCCAGCTTTGCCCGAAATGGTCTTTTTATAGGGGAATGGTATTTGATGTGCAGGTGACGTGTGTGATGACGTCACCATTAGGGCCGAGTTTCTGAGATTCTTCATTTAACTATTTCTGTGCTGTTAGGATTTCCTTGTATGTTCCCACAATGTTATAATTATTAATCACAATGTATTTAAAATATATTTGTAATCTTCCATTGTCAGGTGGACAGGTATTCATATAGATAGATAGTTATAACAGTTGGTTAGATAGCATAATAATAGTTATAACAGTTGGTTAGATAGCAAAATAATAAATACTATAACATCTTTGGTTTTATAAAATGTGAAAAATATTAGAAGTATTGGACAATAAAAATGAAAAATATGAAAAATATAAAAAGTATAAAAATATATAGTAATCTTTTATAATTGAGATAATAAATATAAACATTCTACAAGTTATCTATTGTGTGGCTGTATTGTTGTGGTAAATGTTCATAGGAAAATTAGGAATATATAAATATCATGTTATAAGTGGGGTTATGTTTTTTATACCCTTCATGTGTATCCCCATGTGAACCATTAATTACCAATTGGTGTGTGAATTGTTTGTTCTTCATATAGTTTATAGGTTGTGCATTGTGATTGTGCCTTTATTCAGGTGTAGTGATACTATAGGTGAATTCCTATTTGTTTTTGAGGGGTCTGTTGGAGACTTATGTAACCCTATCCTTTTTATCTCAGTGGTGAACTTTGTGTTTTGTGTTGTATTATGGAGACTGGCCAACAGGGAAGGGGGGGTCGACGCGCTGGTAGACAGCCTGGCAGTCGACTCCCCGTCCCCCATTGGTCCGTCCCCCAATCTATATTCACAAGAAGCCAAAGATTTCCATTTCTGCATTGAGTCCATGTGGGATCATGGAGTCAAAATTAAAAATCATCCTAGATTCTGCCCTGGACATGTTAGAGATGTGATCTCCTCCCCGCCATGGTTTTTTTATCTTCATTAGTGCTGTGTATTGTATTGAGCTCGGATCTCGGTTATGGTGTTGCTTAAAATGTTGAGATAACGAGTGCGTTTCTACTCCTTTTTTTATGTTATTGATGTGTTCTGCAACTCGTACTTTTAATGGTCTCTTTGTACGCCCTATGTATTGTTTATGGCAGGGACATTGTATGACGTAGATAACATCTGTCGAGTTACATGATAGGCTATCTTTGATTTTGTGGAGGAAGGAGTTACTAGTTGATTGAATTTCAGTGATTTTCCTAGGGAAGTTTGTGTTCCTGCAATTTATACAAGTGCCGCATCGATGGAAGCCTTTTGAAAATAACCAATTTCTTCCATTTTTTGTCATTTTATGTTTCTTTATTGATGGAGCCACCAAAAGGCCCAAATTTGGTGCTTTGGTGTAAGTGATTGTTGGTTCAGTTGTCAAGAGGGGGCCAATCATCTTGTCTTTTAACAGATGGTGCCAATGCCTCTTTATTATTCTCTCTACACTCTTGTATTGTGAGTTGAATGGTAGAATTAGACGTATTTTTGGCTCCTTATTGGTTGGTTCAGGTTTGGTTTTGAAAAAGTCTTCCCTTTTCATATTCCTCACCTTATCCAGGGCTGTGTCTATAATTTTAGATGGGTAATTTTTATTCTTGAAATGTTTCTTCATCTCTGAGGCTTCTTTTTCGAAATCTTCTGTTTGTGTGCAGTTCCTCTTTAGGCGTCTAAACTGTCCTGTAGGTACATTAATAAGCCAGCGGGGGAGGTGACAGCTTGAATATAGAATAAAGCTGTTTTTGGCTATTGGTTTATGGTACGTGTTACAGATTATTTTTTGTTCCTTAACAGTAATCGTCAGATCTAAAAACTCAATGCTCTCTTTACTTATATTGCTAGTAAATTTTAAGTTTTTTGTATTAGTATTTAGTTTTTTTATGAAATCTAATAGATCTTGTTCTGTACCTTTCCAGATAAGGATGATATCGTCTATATATCTGCACCAGAGTATATATATCAAAGACACTACAGATATCATCACTACATTAGAACGGATTAAAATGGAGGAGGACTGGATACTAGGAACACTAGACGTCTCTTCACTCTATACCAGTATAGACCATAGACAAGGTATAGAGGCAGTAGGTTCACAACTCATCAAATATGAACACATGGATATGGAACAAATAAAATACATAAAAGAAGGCATAGAATTTATCCTAACGCATAATTTTTTCCAGTACGAAACAACAGTCTACCTCCAGAAACGAGGGGCCGCCATGGGTACCAGGTTCGCCCCCAGCTACGCAAATCTATTCATGGCGGAGTGGGAAGAAGAAACCATCACTCCGCTGCTGGGGACGAGCCTGGTACTCTGGCGCAGATATATAGACGATATCATCCTTATCTGGAAAGGTACAGAACAAGATCTATTAGATTTCATAAAAAAACTAAATACTAATACAAAAAACTTAAAATTTACTAGCAATATAAGTAAAGAGAGCATTGAGTTTTTAGATCTGACGATTACTGTTAAGGAACAAAAAATAATCTGTAACACGTACCATAAACCAATAGCCAAAAACAGCTTTATTCTATATTCAAGCTGTCACCTCCCCCGCTGGCTTATTAATGTACCTACAGGACAGTTTAGACGCCTAAAGAGGAACTGCACACAAACAGAAGATTTCGAAAAAGAAGCCTCAGAGATGAAGAAACATTTCAAGAATAAAAATTACCCATCTAAAATTATAGACACAGCCCTGGATAAGGTGAGGAATATGAAAAGGGAAGACTTTTTCAAAACCAAACCTGAACCAACCAATAAGGAGCCAAAAATACGTCTAATTCTACCATTCAACTCACAATACAAGAGTGTAGAGAGAATAATAAAGAGGCATTGGCACCATCTGTTAAAAGACAAGATGATTGGCCCCCTCTTGACAACTGAACCAACAATCACTTACACCAAAGCACCAAATTTGGGCCTTTTGGTGGCTCCATCAATAAAGAAACATAAAATGACAAAAAATGGAAGAAATTGGTTATTTTCAAAAGGCTTCCATCGATGCGGCACTTGTACAAATTGCAGGAACACAAACTTCCCTAGGAAAATCACTGAAATTCAATCAACTAGTAACTCCTTCCTCCACAAAATCAAAGATAGCCTATCATGTAACTCGACAGATGTTATCTACGCCATACAATGTCCCTGCCATAAACAATACATAGGGCGTACAAAGAGACCATTAAAAGTACGAGTTGCAGAACACATCAATAACATAAAAAAAGGAGTAGAAACGCACTCGTTATCTCAACATTTTAAGCAACACCATAACCGAGATCCGAGCTCAATACAATACACAGCACTAATGAAGATAAAAACCATGGCGGGAGGAGATCACATCTCTAACATGTCCAGGGCAGAATCTAGGATGATTTTTAATTTTGACTCCATGATCCCACATGGACTCAATGCAGAAATGGAAATCTTTGGCTTCTTGTGAATATAGATTGGGGACGGACCAATGGGGGACGGGAGTCGACTGCCAGGCTGTCTACCAGCGCGTCGACCCCCTTCCCTGTTGGCCAGTCTCCATAATACAACACAAAACACAAAGTTCACCACTGAGATAAAAAGGATAGGGTTACATAAGTCTCCAACAGACCCCTCAAAAACAAATAGGAATTCACCTATAGTATCACTACACCTGAATAAAGGCACAATCACAATGCACAACCTATAAACTATATGAAGAACAAACAATTCACACACCAATTGGTAATTAATGGTTCACATGGGGATACACATGAAGGGTATAAAAAACATAACCCCACTTATAACATGATATTTATATATTCCTAATTTTCCTATGAACATTTACCACAACAATACAGCCACACAATAGATAACTTGTAGAATGTTTATATTTATTATCTCAATTATAAAAGATTACTATATATTTTTTATACTTTTTTATATTTTTCATATTTTTCATTTTTATTGTCCAATACTTCTAATATTTTTTCACATTTTATAAAACCAAAGATGTTATAGTATTTATTATTTTGCTATCTAACCAACTGTTATAACTATTATTATGCTATCTAACCAACTGTTATAACTATCTATCTATATGAATACCTGTCCACCTGACAATGGAAGATTACAAATATATTTTAAATACATTGTGATTAATAATTATAACATTGTGGGAACATACAAGGAAATCCCTAACAGCACAGAAATAGTTAAATGAAGAATCTCAGAAACTCGGCCCTAATGGTGACGTCATCACACACGTCACCTGCACATCAAATACCATTCCCCTATAAAAAAGACCATTTCGGGCAAAGCTGGCATCCACTGAAGAAGGGACCGTATGTCCCGAAACGCGTATGGGTGATTAATATGCCAGCCTCCAGTACATGAGAACACAGAACTACGAATACTGAGCGCTCAGTAACCTATCAAACAAGTGAAGACTGGGAACACCGCACTGCACGTGGCACGCCAGCTATCATTGGAAAACCAGCACCAGCCTCCGATACCAACTGAAGAATAAGTGCACAATACCGAGACCCCACGGGAGAATCGCGCACACAAGTGCCGACAGCATCCACTGGAACGGCCTACAGAGACAACTAAGAAAAATCCGCACATCGCGAACATCTCACAGAGGGAGCGGTCCTATCTCGACACAGCGCAGGGAACATTTACCGGAGCATATACTGCTCGGGCAAGAACTGAAGGCATAGCCACGCATCGCAGCAGGATTGGTAATGTAGCCAGTTTGGCACCTGACTTAATATAACCCGCAATAGTAACTGTTATGATTTACCAATATTACTTGTGATCCTCAAATCCACAAATCCATATTGGATACTGGAGGATAGCTACCAAATAAATACTACTGGGGTACTCCCAGGAATGCTTGAGACTGCAAACTGTCGATTCCTCTGCAATCTATTGATTTAATCACAAGCGAATTAACCACAAGGGATTTGACCATATAGGATCACAACTATAACCTAAGGTGTTCATTACCTACCAATATCCTATGGTCAAACCACCTTTTAAACTGCACAAAAACCAAGAAATGCGATTTTCCATCCAATAACCAATCAATAATTGGAATTTATAGACAAACAACCCAGATTTATTGTTTATAATGAACTTATATGTTTTTTAGATAAAATTTCTTAGACAAATTTTTTCATATATATTTTTAAATTGATTTGTATATTCAATGTATGTATTATTTGATTTTATCTACAATTAATTATATTAAACTATTAGTGTACTCCAAATACAGAAGTGCCCTCTCATCATCTTCTATATACTTCCATGAGACATTTTTTAAAGTGCTCGAAGTTTACTGAGACTGGAAAAATGGTTGCGCAAATTGTCAATTAATGATGCGCATATTTTGGCTCAATTTGAGCAACTTCACATTTTAGCAAGTCTGACTACATACTAGTGATTGGTACACTCAGTATTGTTGTGAACTTGTGACATCACAGCACTATATATGTAGCATGTATGTATGGACAGCAGAACAGCAGACACTACACTATAGCTACACTATATCACTATCTCCCACTAACTATCTGTAATTAGTATATATATTAACTATCTAAGGTAATGTGACACAGGAAAGCAGAGAGCACAGCAATAACACTGCTGTCTCTCTCAGAACCGTAATAAACTGTAGAAAAAGGTAACTTTCCTATTGGTTGCTAGGTATGTTGCTAAGCTCAAAGACATTGCAGCATTTTCATTGGCCCACAAGCAAAAAGGGAGGTTACTGATGGAAAAAAATGTAGAATATTCGAAAATACAAATATATATCACTATATTCTAAATATTTGCGAATTCTCGAAGTTGCGATACTCGCGATTAAAATTCACGATTCGAATATTCGCGCCCACCACTAGTCAGAACATGGAGGCACAAAGCAATTTTTTTTTTTATTTAGCATCAGGAACTATATAGAACTACAGTATATAAATTTGGTATTGTTGTAATTCCACTGACATGCAAAATACAGTGAACACTGCAAAAATACAATGGAAGAATAGAGGGTTTCACTCATCATAGTAAGATGCATTTCAGCGAGACTCCTGCTAAAACCCAATTTCTTCAGCTATCCTGAGACTTATCATGCTGCAAACATACCACACTTGGTGCTAGGGATGAGCGAATCCAAAGTGGTACCTTGGAAACGAACCCAAGTTCGGGAAATGTTTTTTTTTTACAGAAGCAATAACTTCGGCTTATCGGAGCCAATACATTCTAATACTGTATGGAGCTCCTGCTCCGTACAGATTTAGAACAAAGTTTTTTACGAATCGACTTTGGATCTTTCATCCGAAGTCTATTTGCTCATCCCTACTTGGTGCATAAGTAAAAAGAGGAAGACACAGAGTCTCAAAATGAGCACCAGCAAAGTGCAAGCAGCAGCTGAAAAGCTAAAAGATTTGCCAGGTCTGATTCCCATCATGGTGCATCATCCGCTTCTTCACCATGCTCCTCAACTACACTGGCCACTTTGGGAGAGGCAGAATCTGAGGCAAAGCCACAGTTTACCCTTAAAAAGGTCTATGACCAGCTAATGTAGACCATTACGTCCTGCCAATCTTCACTTATCGGCAAGATCAAGGAGGTGAGAATGGACTTAGGCCATCTGCGCCATGATGTCCTGCATCTTTAGGACAGCTAGCCCATCATGTCCCTGCCTGCCCTCCACAGCTAAGAACCCCACCCAGGCCTTTGCTGACTCATTTCCTGAATTGGAAAGACAGAAATCTAATCCTTTGCCTGGCAAAGAATAAGCAGGATATTTCTTAACCCCTTAGTGACCAAGCCTGTTTGGGCCTTTATGACCAAGCGTTTTTCGTCCTTTTTTCATGGTCTCGTTCCCAGAGCTATAACTTTTTTATTTTTCCGTCTATATAGCAGTATGAGGGCTTGTTTTTTGCAGGACAAGTTGTAGTTTTTAATAGCGCCATTTTGGGGTACACATAACTATGTTATTAACTTTTATTAACTCTTTCTGGGAGGGAGAAGGGGAAAAATAGTACTACTGCCACTGCGTTTGTACATTATAAATTTTACGGTGTTCATTATTCGGTAAAAGTAACATAATATTCTCATTCCCTGGGTCAGTACGATTACAGGGATACCAAATACTTATAGTTTTTTTTTAAGTTTTACTACTTTTTTTTCAATAAAATCCCTTTTTTTAACAAAAAAAAAATGATTTTGCATTGCCACTTCCCAGGACCCATAACTTTTTAATTTTTTTTTCTATGGAGTTGTGTGAGGGCTTGATTTTTGCAGGACGACTTCTATTTTTCATTGGTATAATTTTTTAGTAAATTCCGCCTTTTGATCGCTTGTTATTTCGTTTTTTTCTGTGAAAATTAAGAATAAATTAGAAATTCGGGCTTTTTTTTAATTTATTTTTTAACGGCGTGTACTATAGGGGATAATTTATGTAATATTTTTGTAGTGCCGGTTGTTACGGACGCGGCAATACCAAACATGTGGGGGATAATTTTTTTTTTGCAATTTTTTTCATTGAAAAGCGTATTTTCAATGGAAAAAAAGCATATTTTTATATTTCATGGAATTTTTTTATTTAATAAATGTGTATTTTTTCTAATTTTTTTACTACTTAATAGTCCCACATGAGGACTATAATATACAGTATTTTGATTGCTTTTAAAATGTAATGCATTATATCTATAATGCATTACATTTTAAATGCAGTGCAATTCTACCTTTGACCAGCAGGCTATTCCAGAGAGGCATAGCCTGCTGGTGAATACTTCAGGGCAGGCTCAGGGCCCTGCCGGAAGGAAGGGGAGCTTCCCAGCCCATCAGCACCCCGCGATCGGATCTGCGGGGTGCTGATGGGTGACAGAGGGAGTTCGCTCCCTCTGTCAACCCTTTACATGCGCAGGCGCCATTGCGCCCGGCATGTAAGGGGTTAAACAGCCCGGATCGGCACTCCTGCCGGCCCGGGCTGTTAGAGCAGGGTCGCGGCTCTCATGTGAGAGCCGGGCCCGCTCTCCCCGCTGCACGGGGGACCCGTGCAGTGCTTAGACTGGGCCGCCGTAAAAACGCGGCAGCCCAGCCTAAGGCCCCTTAGTGACCGCCGTAAAAACACGTATGGGTGGTCACTAAGGGGTTAAGTGCGAATATCTCACTCTTCCCAAACTTCTCAGCAGAGTTGCAAAAGAAGTGCCCCACTTTTGTGTTAGTGAAGAGGCACTTACAGTTGTGTTCAAAATAATAGCAGTGTGTTTGAATAAAGCTCAAAATCCTTCTAATAGCTGGGAACACTACACATTATATTCCAAATGAAAACATGAAGAAAAATATATCAAATTTGTGTTGTTCCTCTAAAATAAAATGAAGAAAAGTGAATATTAGTCTGTTCAAAAAAAAAATGGCAGTTTGTATTCTTCTTTACAAACTCAAACATTCACAATATAAACTGAAAAATATTTGAAGATTTTGCTTTCCTTTGAATTGCTTAATTAATATTTAGTTGTATAACCACTGTTTCTGAGAACTGCTGTATTGCATGGAGTCAACCAACTTCTGGCACCTGTGAACAGGTATTCCAGCCCAGGATCATTGTACTACATTCCACAGTTCTTCATTTCTTGATTTTTGCCTCAGAAACTGCATTTTAGATGTCACCCCACCCCAGTTTTCTATTAGATTAAGATCCAGGGATTGGGCTGGCCACTCCATAACGTGAATCTTTAGGTCTGGAACTAAGATATTGCACGTTTACTGGTGTGTTTGGGGTCGTTGTCTTGTTGGAACACCCATTTGAAGGGCATTTACTCTTCAGCATAAGGCAGCATAACCTCTTCAAGTATTCTGATGTATTTAAACTGATCCATGATCCCTCGTAGGCCCAACACCGTAGTATGAGAAACATTCCCATATCATGATGCTTGCGCCACCATGATTCACTGTCTTCAGTGTACTGTGGCTTGAATTCAGTGTTTGGGGGTCGTCTGACAAACTGTCTCCGACCACTAGACCCAAAAAGAACAATCTTACTTTCATGAGTCTGTTGGGATATTTATACTGTTTCCGATTAACAGTTTTTATGATTTATGAATAAATTAAAATCTATGAAGAAGGAGATCCTAATTTATTATCATAAACTATATAGCTACTATGAGCTCGTGATCTGCGCTGAATTGAAGACGAAAACTCAGTTGTAAACCAAAATATATATGTATGGCAGTCTGATTAGGCTGCATTTGTGGGAGGGGCAGAGGCTCTACTTAAACCAGGCACAGCCCCACCTAGGGTTGGGCGTTTTCTCAGTTGTCTGGCGTTTTCTCAGTTGCACAGGGGATGCTGGTGTGTCAGCAGGGTGAACTCTCCTCTGCTAGGAGGTTTCTTTTTATTACAGTATGGAGCCGGAATGGAGCTTTTCTTCTGCTCGTGGCTACCGTAGGGACGCGTGCGTCATGTATGTAAGTTAATTGAGCCGTGTCCGTCTCTCCGGACGGCCGGAATCTGACTTTTCTTGCGAGCGGAAGGCATTGCCTCAAAATCGTCCGCCTTAGCTTCTCAGGTTTGTTTTGTCGGAGTTAAACAATTCCTTTCACTTTGTTTGTTAGGTAATCTGATTTAGTTCCCCTTCTAGCTCACGTGTTTTACGTTCACATTGTTCCGTTTTGAAAAGTTACTTCAGCCTGTGTGCGGTAAGGAAGGTTTACCTGGGCTGCATGTGATGTCATGTTGGAGATTGGATGCAGCTGTTGCTTGTTACGGCTCTTGCTATAGCAATTACTTCCCATGTGACCTGCCCCTCCCCCGCAATCAGGGCTGCGTTTATGCTTCAATTGAGACGCTGCCTTCTCATGTCTGCTCTTTCAACATGCTCATTTTCTGAGCGGTGCTCTCGTCCGCTCTCGCATCATGTTTACGCTCCACGCATGGTCACAACAGCGGGTAAATCTGTCTTATTCTCGGTGCATTTATTTATTTATTCATTTTTTTTTTCTCGGTCATCCTGTTTTTTGCATTCATACCTCTTTTGCTTTTTATATGTTTGCTTGCACCACACTCAGACCGGTGTCACACGTCCACTGTTGCTTAGGCCCATTGCAAGAGTGCGTTCATGTCATCGTTACAGTTTGTTTATGCCTCGTTCACTGCAGGCTGCGGTCATACCAAATTTTACGCTCGGCCTATTGCCAGAGTTGGGGTTCACACTACCGCTGTGACGCCGGGTTTTACTTTCACGTTTACGTCTCAATGTTCCCGCCCATCCATGGCCGCATTTCACGTCTGCCATTACAGCAAGTTAACACTCCTTTCATGCTCTAGCTGAGTTCACACGTTTGCTGTTACATCTAGTACTACACTCCATTCCCTGCTAGAACTGCGTCCATGTGTTCGCTGTCGCAACGCTATCTTACTCCGCTCACACTCAGGTCTGCATTTTGGTTATACCATGTTTTTTAGGTTTTACTCATTCCAGGTCCACAGTCACCCATCTGCTGGCACACCATGCTCCCATTCAAGCCGCATTCTCCCGTCGGTTTCTACGTCACGGTTGTTTTACTCGATAGTCACACCGAGGCAGTTGGCGGCTCCGGTGCCACTCTCCTGTCAAACATGCCAGGCATCAATGGTCATTTCCTTTACATCTGGTTTTTCTGCGCGTATGCATCAAGTGGGTCTTTTCTCTAGTTGCAAGCAAAAAAAAATATATATATATTTTGTCTGGTCTCCTTTACTTCTGGTTTGTATTCACTAAGATGGCTCCCACTGCCCCAGTTCAATAAACAGCCTCTCAGCTGGGGCCAGTGGGTCATTAGGGTTTGAGCTTCCTACTCACTACTGTTTCTTTCAATTTTTGCAGTTGTTTGTCGCGACAAGGGACTTGACTTTGCAAATCGCAATGCCTGGTTGTTCTCTCTTCTCCGTTTCATATTCCACGTTTGCATTTTTAAGTTTTATGGCTGGTTTCAGTTTTATGCTTATGTCAGTTGTTCTGATTACTAATGTCCATACCTGTCAGCAGTCACGTTCCTTTCCAGGCCACTTTTAGACATCCCAATCATCCTAGTTGCTGCTTTTTCCATCATGTTGGGCTCACTCTTATTTACCTTCACCCATCACGTACATCTAGGACGGCCTCATGGCCCCGGGGGCCCCTTGATTGCTTTGGCCGCAAGGCCGCAGGGGCCCCTTAATTGCTTGGGCTGCAAGGCCGCGGAGGCCCCTTGATTGCTTTGGCCTCATGGCCGCGGAGGCCCCATGACGGCTTTGGCCTCAAGGAGCAGGGATTCCATGACCGCTTCGACCCCATGGTGTCAGGGGCATGATGACCGCTTCGGCCCCTTGGCATCGGGGTCTCGAGGACTACCTTGGCCTCACGGCTTGGTGACCTCATGACTGCTTTGGTCTCATGGCTCTGGGGGTCCCATGACTGCCTTGGGCTCATGGCGCTAGGGGCCCCATGTCTGCTTGGCCGCATGCCTTGTGGGCCCCATGGCTGCTTGGCCGCATGCCTTGTGGGCCCCATGGCTGCTTGGCCTCATGACTTGAGGTCCTCGCGATTTCTGTGGCCTCATTGCTTTGGGGGCCCATGTTTGCTTTAGCCTTATGGCTATGGGGGCCCCCTATGGTGGCTCGGGCCTCATGGCTTGGGGGCCCTATGATTACTTGGCCTCAGGATTTGTGGGGCCCCATGTTCGCTTTTGCTTCATGGCTTGGGGACCCCATGACTGCTTGGCCTCATGGCTTGGGGGCCCCTGACTGTTTTAGCCCCATGGCTTTGAGGGCTCGATGACTGCTTCACCCCCCATGGCTTTGAGGGCTCGATGACTGCTTCACCCCTATGGCTTTGAGGGCTCGATGACTGCTTCACCCCTATGGCTTTGAGGGCTCGATGACTGCTTCTCCCCTATGGCTTTGAGGGCTCTATGACTGCTTTGCCCCTATGGCTTTGAGGGCTCGATGACTACGTCGCCCCTATGGTTTTGAGGGCTCGATGACTGCTTCGCCCCTATGGCTTTGAGGGCTCGATGACTACTTCAGCCTCATGGCTTCGGGGGCACGATGACTGCTTCGGCCGCATGGCTTCGGGGGCACGATGACTGCTTCGGCGGCACGATGACTGCTTCGGCCCCATGGTTTCGGGGGACCGATGACTGTTTTTCGTCCTGCTTGGTGATCTACCTGGTGGGTTGAACTTCTGTGCATCCAGGTTGATTTGGCCCAAATGTCTCACATCCATATCTGCTTCTTTGTTCACCCGGGTGCAGGCCACTTTCCAAAGTCTGTTGGTGGTGCATCCATTGTCTGCCACGCTTCCCCAGGTGTACTCTTCCACAACGGAGCTCAGCCTGGTCAGGGTCACCTGCCATGCGGGTCAGGTGACTTTTTCAGTAACATTAGCCTGTCCGGTATTCAGGCTAGACCCTCGGTTTTAATTAGTACGCATATTATCGAGGCCATTTGTCATAGTTATAACTTCCTGCGGTCTGCCAGTTCAGGTATCGTATGTACATATGCATTCGTTCTGCATTCCACAGGCGGTATCGCTGTGTGGCTCCACCCGCCAGGCAGTCCTTTGCATTGCGCTCTCCTGTTCTTCTAGTCCCCTCGGCAAACATCATTTATTATTCACCATTTTGTTCTGCTTCACAGTCGTCATTTCCTTGGCTGGTCTCTCTTTATCACCATATAGCTTTCCAACAGACTCTCCTCTTATGGCACCACTCTCCCTGCTGGTTCCACTGTTGCTTTGCTCCCTCTGCCGGGCACTTGCTTTACTGCACTGCTCCCTCGGCTGGAGAATCTTTTACTGCACGGCTACCTTCACCGGATAGTCGGATATGCTTACTCTCCGGGTTTAGTCTTTACTACACTGTCCCTCTTCTGGACAGGCTTCTTTACAACATGGCTTCTCCTGGCGGACTTTGGGTGCCGCATGGATTCTTTCAGTTTGCTCTTCATTTCTGCATTGCTTCCTTTGCTGGTCACTCCTCGTTACCATTCCGTTCCCTCTGCGGACAATTTAGTGATTGGCAGGGATTGTGGTAGGTCACTTGCTATGCTCGGCTGACAGGGAGCCGATTCCAGAAACATACTAATAGACTTAATCGTGGTACATACAGGATGGGCGGCGGCGCCACTGCCGCCACAGACAACGTATCGTTACTGTCATTAGGAGTGTGGGCCACCCCCGGGTGTCATAGCTATTGTTCATTTTGTTAGGCCCTTGTTCTCTAACTCAACGTCCTTAGCTCGTTACATTCCAATCATCCACATTCAATTATTTATGTCACACTTAGGCTTTTGTTTTAAACCTATTGTCTGTTCTTGTTGCATTCTTCATCCTACGTTTTCAATCACCATAGTTGGTTGCCCGCTTATGTTTTTCTTCACGTTCAATAATCAATGTGGCCAGCTCACGAACTCCTGCCTGGTCGACAGATCACCTGTCTGGCTATGCTCCCCCCCAGGACCAGACTTCAATTTCCGGAGTTCAAGTCATTGGTGTCATCGGCCACCTTCAGGTTCTCGTATCGAATGACACTCGTCATTAGGTGTCACCGGCCACGTTGGTCTGGTCTCTTGTTCACGATATTCGCCTGTCAGGTTTTTTCAGGAAATGTAGTTATTTTAAGTATCGCCCATCACATTGGTCAGGCCCATGGTGTAATCCCGCCTGTACTTTCTTCAGGCCACTTTTTAGTTTATTTTCTTGTTTCCCCCTCATATTTGTCATTTGTATTACCATGCCGGTTACGTTTTCAATCAGCCAGGTCTGCGAACTAAATCGCCAGCAGCTTATCGCAATTGCACTCCTTCACGCACGTGAGGACATCGACAGGATTCCATATACTACGTTCTTAGCTTATTGCTTTACATCCCTCTCCTGGCCTACATGGTATTCTTCGGGCCCTTCTTTGCATAGTCTAGACCAGTGATGGGCAAAGTGCGGCTCTCCAGCTGTTGCAGAACTACAACTGCATGCAAAGCCTGTCTATAGCTATCAGCCTACTGCAAGGCATGGTGGGAGTTGTAGTTTAGCAACAACTGGAGAGCCGCACTTTGCCCATCACTGGTCTAGACAGTTAGGCTCTCAGTTCTTCGGTCTCATAAGGCTAGGGGGAATTTGTCAGTGCTCGCACCACAACCAAGTTTTTTTTTTTTTTTTTCTTTTTTTAATTTTAAACATCTTGAAAAATACAATCCATAAAAAGACAGCAACACAAAAACATACCTAGCCACCCCACACCTCCCCCCCCCCCTCCCGAACCCTGCAGGGAAAAAAAACAAAAACACCAAAAATAACATAAAGATGATCATTTAGTCGTCCCAATCCTTCCATATAGTACTCCATTTTGCATAGGACCCTCTTTGTCTATACAAGACCCTCTCGTAACTTTTCACCTTCTTAACTAAACTTAGCCAATTATTGCAATCTGGGGCGAGAGGGGAGCACCATTCTCTGGATATAAGAAGCCTCGCCAAAAAAATCACTTTCATCAACAGTTGGCGCTTCAAAGGCGGACAATTAACTTCCGATAGATCACCAAGGACCCACAATTTTGGGGATAAGGGGATATCCATATTAAGTCTCTGAGCCAAAGTTGTTTGAACCATTCTCCAATACTTGCTCACCATCGGGCAATCCCAGAACAGATGAAGATGATCTGCCCCGGTGTCCCCGCATCGAGGACAGTCAGAGGAGGCTCTAAATCCCCTCTTATGGAGCCATAGAGGTGTCACATAAATTTTATGTATAATATTAAACTGTACAACAATGTGATTAAAATTGTGAGAAACCCATCTTAAACCATCACCTATATTCTCCCAATCCGGGGAGCCCATCTCAGGCAGTAGGTCAGACCAGGATCTCTGTCCTGGAGAAAGACAATCCAAAAAAATGTTTCATCAAGTGTCTATAACATTGTGAGAGTTTTACTTTCATGCTACCTTTGTTACTAATCAAGTTGTGCAAAAATTCAGGAGTGTCTATATTAAGTGAATGACTAACAGCAGTGCTAAGAAGTGCCGACCTCAATTGGAAATAGGCATACCAAGCCACCTCACCTACATTTAACTTTTGTTTTAGCTCCATAAGTCGACAGGATTTGTCCATCCCTGACCACCTGATGCAAATATTGAATATTTTTCATCCTCCAATATTGCCAACAATTTGGGTCATCTAAGTTCAGAAGCTTTTGGTTATGCCATAATGGGGTACAAATGAGTGATGCCTCCACTTTAAACCAACTCTTTATGACTAGCCAAGCTTTTATAGCCATTCTGCAGAAAGGTTTAAACCCGGTCTGTGTATTAATTAAATAATCAGACTCTAATACTGTATAAAAATCAGAAAAACCTGAGTCCTTTACCAATTTTCTACAGAAATGGCTATTTTCCCAATCATTAAAAAATTAAGTTGAGAGGCCATATAGTAACCCCTAAAATAGGGGAGGTTAAGACCTCCCGATTGTAGGGCATAGAGAAATAAAGCGCCTTTAGTCTCACACGCTTCCTCCCCATAGCAAGTCGTTAATCATCCGCTCTATCAATCTAAAATATTTATCTTCAATCCATACAGGCGAGTTACGTAAAACATAAAGAACCTGGGGCAGCACCACCATTTTTATTAAAGAGATTCTATCTGCTCTTACGGGCAGAATTTTTTGCCATACCTTAACTTTAGATCTAACTTTTAACAGTAAGGGAAGCAAGTTAAATTTTAGATAATCTTGAGTTTTGGCAGTAACTGTTATCCCCAAGTATTTCATCGAGTCAGATATCGATAACCGATTTGTAATAGAGTTCTCCATCGTTCCTCGCGTTTCATCTACAGGGAGAAGAACAGTTTTCTCCCAATTAACTTCAAAGCCGGAGGGAACAGAAAATAGATTAACCAACTCCATTATTCGAGGGAGAGTGGTTTCTGTTTGATGAATAAAAAACAAAATATCATCTGCATAAAGAGATATACGATCCTGCATCCCCATTACACCAAAGCCAGCCACTTTCAAGTCCTGCCTAATACTAGCTGCAAGAGGTTCGATATAAATATTAAATAAAAATGGTGACGGGTGCCTCTTCCTAATACAAAACTCTCTGTCAGTGTATCATTAATCTTAATCCTAGCTACCGGACATTTATATAACAACTGCACCATCGCCATAAACTTAGGCCCAAAACCCATCTTTTTCATCACCTCCCAAAGGAACCCCCACTCGACTCTGTCAAACGCCTTAGTGGCATCCAGTGACAGAATAGAGCGGGCGCCGTTCCCAGGAGATTGAATATTAGTGAAAAGCCTGTGCAAATTATGGTGGGTACCCCTTTTTGGCATAAAGCCATTTTGATCTAGATGGATAACGGACGACATAACCCCAGAGAGCCTCCTAGCCAGAACTTTTGATAATATCTTAACGTCCGAGTTTAATAAGGAAATAGGTCTATATGAACTCAGATCGATCGGATCTTTATCTTTTTTAGGGATTAGAACTATCAGAGCTTCCATCATGGACTGTGGTAAGCCCCCTCCCTGTAAAGCTTGAGAGAACACCTCCAGTAGATGAGGAAGAATGATATCCCTATACTTCCGGTAAAATTCATACGGAAGGCCATTTAGCCCTGGCGATGAGTTCCCAGAGATAGAGCTCAAGGCCTCCTGGATCTCCAAAAGAGACAGTTCTCTTTCCAAGAATTTTTTTTGGGCTTCTGTTAGCATCGGAAGAGAAATTTTATCCAGGAACTGCCTCGCCAGGTCAGGTGACAAACCAGGAGAAGCTCTATATATCTGAGGAAAGTATTGCAGAAAGGTATCTCTGATTCCCTCTGGATCTGTTATAACTACACCATCCAAATTACGAATCGAAGTAATGGCTTTCTTTTTCTTATCCTGTTGTAAAATTATTCTGGCTAGGAGCTTACCAGGACGTCCATAGTAACATAGTAACATAGTATATAAGGCCGAAAAAAGACATTTGTCCATCCAGTTCGACCTGTTTCCTGCAAGTTGATCCAGAGGAAGGCAAAAAACCCCTGTGAGGTAGAGCCAATTTTCCCCACTTAAGGGGAAAAAATTCCTTCCCGACTCCAATCAGGCAGTCAGAATAACTCCCTGGATCAACGACCCATCTTTAGTAGCTATAGCCTGAAATATTATTACGCTCCAGAAATACATCCAGGCCCCTCTTGAATTCCTTTATTGTACTCACCATCACCACCTCCTCAGGCAGAGAGTTCCATAGTCTTACTGCTCTTACCGTGAAGAACCCTTTTCTATGTTTGTGTACAAACCTTCTTTCCTCCAGACGCAGAGGATGTCCCCTCAGTCACAGTCACAGTCCTGGGGATAAATAGATGATGGGAGAGATCTTTGTACTGACCCCTGATATATTTATACATAGTTATTAGATCTCCCTCAGTCGTCTTTTTTCTAGAGTGAATAACCCTAATTTTGATACCCTTTCGGGGTACTGTAGTTGCCCCATTCCAGTTATTACTTTAGTTGCCCTCCTCTGAACCCTCTCTAGCTCTGCTATGTCTGCCTTGTTCACGGGAGCCCAGAACTGTACACAGTACTCCATGTGTGGTCTGACTAGTGATTTATAAAGTGGTAAGACTATATTTTCATCACGGGCATCTATGCCCCTTTGATGCAACCCATTATTTTATTGGCCTTAGCAGCAGCTGCCTGACACTGGTTTTTACAGCTTAGTTTGTTATTTATTAAAATTCCTAGATCCTTTCCATGTCAGTGTTACTGAGTGTTTTACCATTTAGTATGTACGGGTGACTTGCATTATTCCTTCCCATGTGCATAACTTTACATTTGTCAGTGTTAAACCTCATCTGCCATTTCTCTGCCCAAGCCCCCAATCTATCCAGATCCCTCTGTAGCAGAAAACTGTCCTCTTTAGTGTTAATTACTTTACACAGTTTAGTGTCATCTGCAAAATTGATATATTACTGTGCAAGCCTTCTACAAGATCATTAATAAATATATTGAAGAGAATAGGGCCCAATACTGAACCCTGAGGTACCCCACTAGTGACCGTGACCCAATCTGAGTGTGTACCGTTAATAACCACCCTCTGTTTTCTATTACTGAGCCAGTTACTTACCCACATACAGATATTTTCTCCTAGTCCAAGTGTTCTCATTTTATATACTAACCTTTTATGAGGTACAGTGTCAAATGCTTTGGAGAAGTCCAGATATACGACATCCATTGATTCGCCGCTGTCAAGTCTAGAACTTACCTCCTCATAGAAACTGATTAAATTAGTTTGACATGACCGATCCCTCATGAAGCCATGCTGATATGGTGTAATTTGCTTATTTTCATTGAGATACTCCAATATAGCATCTCTTACAAAACCTTCAAACAGTTTACCCACAACAGATGTTAAACTTACCGGCCAGACTCTGAAAAGTACTTCTGCCCCTTAAAAACAACCTATGGTTTGCCTTCTCCATTACAAAGTCTTCCAGGGAGCTACTAGCCTTCTGCATCTCTTCTTTATTATCTTCGGTAGGTTGATCAATAAAACGCTCTGTTATGGATGCCACGGTCTTAGACAATTCCTCCTCTTTTTTCCTAAATGATCTCCTCACAGCAGTAATTTCACTTATGAGAACCCCCCTCAAATATGCTTTCAGGGCATCCCAAACTATATTAATTCTAGCAGAGGCAAGATTCACTTCCCAAAAAGAGGATACATATACTTTAATAGACTTATAGTTATCTATAACGGTAAGCCAATATGGATTCAGCCTGAAACCAAGCCCCCTTTTATCTTTATTCTCCCCAGTACAGACCTCAATAGATACGGGTGAGTGATCTGAAACTGTTCTTACTCAATAACGTATCCTTCTAATGTTGTTCAGATTCCTCTCATTAGTAAGTGCTAAATCAATCCTGGACATTGCTCTACCCCCCCTACTAACACAAGAGTATACCCTCTTTCCTCCGCCAAAATGTTCCCATATATCCACCAATCCAACCTCCAAGCAAAACTGAGGCAGTGGAGAATTGAAGATGTTCCTTCCCACGTCTGCATCTAATGTCAGACTGTCCTTTTTAGGATCCATAACAGCGTTAAAGTCTCCCATCAGTACAAGCCGACATTCTGGTTTCTTTTCCAGAAAGCGCAGTAGTTGGGTAAGTGGATACATAGAAAATGGCGAGAATATAGCTGTGACCATAAAGCCTACCATACAGGAAAATAAATCTACCCTGGTCGTCTATGTAAGAGTCTATTAAAGTAAAATCTATAGAATTATGAATCAGGACTGATACTCCCCTAGAGGCACTATTAAAGGTTGAGTGATAGGATTGAGAATGCCATCCCGTCATCAAACGGGTCACTGTCTCATCAGTAAGAGGAGTTTCCACTATACAAATGATTGCAGGAAGATATCTTTTTAATGCGTCGATAATAGCTTGCCTCTTAACCCTTTCCCCAAGGCCTCTGACATTACAGGAGACTATTCTAACGGACATCAATTAAAGAAAAAAAAAAAAAAAAAAAACCAACACCCCTTTCCTGCAGGGCAATACCCATCCCCTCTCCCCCCCTCTGTTGGTCCACCCGATCTAGTCAGCGAACCTCTATCTTCCGGCCATTCTCCCCCCCACTCGTCCCATCCCCCCTCCGTCCCTTCCATTGCTTCTTTTCAAATCATTTTGTTTCAAAGAAATATTTCATATGCCCAGTTGTTCCATCCAGTCCATCACTTGTTGCGGTTGTTCAAAAAATTGGGAGGTCCCGTTATAAATCACTCTCAATTTCGCTGGATACTGTAGGGAATATTTAATATCCTTGGATGCCAAACGTTTCTTTATCTCAATAAAACTTCTTTTTTCTTGAGTCTGCCTAGCAAAGTTGGGGAAAAATAGCAATTTTGTGCCCTGATGGACAATAGGCGAGCATTCTCTTGCTCTTCTCAATATCATATCTCTGTCCATCGACAATAGCAGCTTTATTAAGATTACTCGCGGTGGTCTCCCTGGGATGGGTTTCCCCCTGGAATCCGGTGGGCTCTTTCTATTTGAAACATAGACGAAAAGTGTTCACTGCCCAGGTTTTCCACAATTAAATCCTTCAGTTGCTCCACCAACTGTCGACCTTCAATTCCTTCTGGAAATCCAACTATGCGGATATTATAACGCCTTTATCTGTTTTCCAGATCCTCCAACTTATTTTGTAAAAGGGAGTTTTCAAGAGCCAGGGAAACAGTCTTAGTTTTTAGCATGACAGTATCTGTTTGCAGAGAGTCGACCATTTTTTCCACGTTGAAAACTCGATCGCGGATTTTTGTCAGCTCATCTCTTATCAGGGATATATCACTCTGCATAGACCCCAACTGGATGGACATCCCCTGCATAAGGATACCGTTATTTTTAACCGCACACAGGATTTCTTCCAAAGCTAGGGGGTCGTGCTCAATTTCTGTTGGCATTAGCAGACTTTCTTCCCCTACTTCCTGACCCACCTCTGAAGATCCGTCCTCAGAAACTTCTTCGGCTTGGGGGGCTTTAACCACTTTTTTAGGATTAACACCCGGTTTCCCTTTAGGTAAATCCTTTTCATTTAGAGAGGGAGATTTCAAAAATTTATCAATTTTACTGTCTAATGTCTTGAACCCTGGCTTAATTCCAGAAGAGTCAATTGAGCGCCGCTTTGGAGCAATATCTTATTTGAAACCTCTTTTCTATCTTAGTATGTTTTATTTTTATATTCGTTTATGTTAATTTATATTGGTTTTTTTCTTTTTTTTCTCTTCTTTTTCTTTCCCTTTTAACTTCTCTTCCTTCCCTTCCTTCTCTCTCTCTCTCTTTTTTTTTTTCCTTTTTTTTCTTTTTTTCTTTTTTTTTTTTCCTTTTTCTTTTTTTCTTTTTTCTCCCTTCTCTCCTTTTTATTTTCTTTCCTCACTTTCTCTTTTTCCTTCGTTTTTTTTTTTTTTTTCCTTTTTCCTTTTTTTTTTGAAAGTTCCTTGGGGCTTACTCCCCCTTTTTTTTTTTTTTCTACAAGGGTTTTTTTTAGGGTTTTTATTTTTAAGGAATCTCCCCTTTCTTTTTTTTCACCCCTTTTACCCCCCTTTTCCCTCCTTTTTTTTGTCCTGTGCTTCCAGTGTCCAAATAAGTAATTCCTGTGGGGCACCAAACAGGGCACCTAAATATGTGCAAACAGAGACAAATACAGTACACACGCTCCTTATTAAATTTCTCACATGTCGGATGTCTGATGTCGAGTCCCAGGCGTCCTCACTTGACAAGCTCAGTCCCAAGAAGGAGCAGGCAGGAGCAGATGGTACAGCCCAGCGCAGTAGACGAGCAGGAGCCGACACAGCACAGCTTTAGCAAGGGAAAACAGCACGTCCAGCAGAGGAGCGGAGGAGCAGCAGAGCGGAGAGGACCGAAAGGAGGACCGAGGGAGACCCGGGCAGTCACGGCTTAAGCAAGAGGAAGCAGCACGTCCAGCACAGGAGCGGAGGAGCAGCAGTGCGGAGAGGAGAGGACCGAAGGGAGGACCGAGGGAGAGCCGGGCAGTCACGGCAGGAGAGGGAGTCAGCCAGGTCACGCCAGTAGGAGAGGAACGGAGGCAACCAGCGGCAGGCAGCAAGCAGGAGGTAGGATGCACGCTGAGAACGCAGAGGGAGGCTTCACTAAACAGACAGCATACTTCGTTGGCTTTCTTCACTCAAACTTCCCGCTGCATTGGAGACGAGGAGGGAGGGAGAGCGGGAGGGGAGAACGCGGCGTGAGTGTTCACGTCATCACGCCTCTGAACCACAACCAAGTCTTCAGGTTTAGTTAGTATTGTCCACGCTTCCTTCTGAAGCGTTTCCCAGTTCCTCCCTCGTGCATTGGGGCAGTATCTGCGACATTCAGCATTCTGTCCTGGCTCTATCCGCAGGATGGATGTAGGCGTCATTATGGTTGACTTATGTACCCGAACTCTCGTGGGAGATATTGCTTCGCAGTTTGGATCAGGGGTTTCTTTGCACAGGCCATTCAAGTCTCTTTTCACCCTACATGGCTGGTTTTGCCCCCCTTTTATAGGCCTACCCACGGACATGGCTACAGGCACACCACTAGCCATTTAGTTAGGCAAGATGCGTCTTGCAGTTACGGTGGGTCTCGGTGTTTATCCCACTAGGGCTCTTCGGCTTTCGTGTCCGTAGTCGTGACCACAAATAATTTATTGTTAACCAAAAATTTTTTATCAATATAAACTACGGTACAATTGGTAATAATCAATTAATCTATAGCAATGTCTGATAAAACGTAAATATCACAAAATACAATCAATTAAAGTCTGATTTCTCTCAGTCGATATAGGTGTTATAAATCCAAATCTGGTCTATTACGGATATATCTCTATATGATTAACCATATAAGGCTAGAACCAATTTTAGTGCCTAGGAGATGATATTATATTATAAATAATATCTCTGGATCTCCAGAATTTTGTATAACTTTTAAGAATGATGCTGCAGGTACATTCTCCAAATTTACACCAAATAATCTACTATATATAAAATATGGTTAAATCTATATAGAGGTATAATAATTTAATCAGCCTATAAATTATAGAAAAAATTATACTATACCAAATTTCAACTAGTAGAAATCAGTGCCCTTGGTTTCAAGATGGCCGTCTCCAGTGCTGGATAAATTGGCTAAAATGGCTGATCAAAGATGTCCTGTAGGGTATTGGATCTCGTCTGGTCTCCTCTGTCCTCCTATGACTTCCTGTGTTCTTTTTTTCTCTTCCCTCCTGTCTCTCTCCACACCTTTTTATCTAACTTTAAAGGGGCTTGGTTTGGTCTGATCATTGACTAGTGACATCATCAGAAGGGTTTGTTTTCTATCCCAAGACCTCCCCCTCTGATTACGTAATCAAGACCTTAAACTTGTTATTACATTAGATGGCACTAATGCTCCATGTAAAAGTTTTGGCCCAAAACTGGTTCTTTCCCATGCATCCCTTTGTTAATTACCAGTATTTTTGCCTCATAAGACGCACTTTTTCCCCTCTAAAACAGGGGGAAAAAGCTAGTGCGTCTTATGGGGTGAATACAGTGGAAAAAAATGTCCGGCGCTTTACTTTTGGTACCTTGTGCGCTCTGCGCTGTGCGGTTGATGACAGGAACGGCCGGCCGCACTGCTGGTTCGGGTGCTAGTGGCCGGCCGTACTGCTGGATCGGGTACCGGCCGTGCTGGTGTAGCTGGAAGAAGCTCCTGCCGATGGTTAAATGCAGGGGCCTGTCACCTTTGCTGGCGATCCGGATGCGCGGGTGATAGGAACCAATATGTGTGAGGAGGATAGGATGGGAGCGCAGGAGCACATGAGGGGCAGAGCAGGCTTCTCTGTCACACATGTCTGCTCCGCCTCTCACTCGTCACATGTGCCTGCTCCTGAGTACTGTACGTGTGCTGCGCCCTCAGAGCTGCCAGAAAGTGATCCAGGTACAAAATGACACCAAAGCTACCCCACTCCTAATAAAGTGACCCCACTCCTAATAAAGTGTCACTGGATCCCTCTCTTCCCAATAAGTGTGTCAGCAGCAGATTACCCCCTTAAACGTGTCAGCAGCAGATCTCCCCATAACAGTGTGTCAGCAGCAGATCTCCCCATAACATTGTGTCAGCAGCAGATCTCCCCATAACATTGTGTCAGCAGCAGATCTCCCCATAACATTGTGTCAGCAGCAGATCTCCCCATAACAGTGTGTCAGCAGCAGATCCCCCATAACATTGTGTCAGCAGCAGATCTCCCCATAACAGTGTGTCAGCAGCAGATCCCCCCCATAACAGTGTGTCAGCAGCAGATCTCCCCCATAACACTGTGTCACTAGCAGATCTCCCCCTAACAGTGTGTCAGCAGCAGATCTCCCCCATAACAGTGTGTCAGCAGCAGATCTCCCCATAACAGTGTGTCAGCAGCAGATCTCCCCCATAACAGTGTCAGCAGCAGATCCCCCATAACATTGTGTCAGCAGCAGATCCCCCCATAACATTGTGTCAGCAGCAGATTCCCCCATAACATTGTCATCTACTGATGTTTTTAGCTACAGTACCCCCATAATTGTAGTGTTGACAGTTCTTCCATTACTGTATTCTGTTGCAGAAAGTTACCGTAGTCTACTGCTGCATACTCTACATTTCTTTCAACGATGTCAAAGCACAAAAGGCTTTCTTATAAAATTCCTTTTAAACTGGAGGTGATAAAATATGCCAAAGAACATAGAAACAGGGCAGCGGAGAGACATTTTGGGCCGCCTCCAACTGAAAGGATGATTCGTGAATGGAGGAAACAAGAGGATCAGTTGGAAAAAACGGATAAAAGCAAAAACACTTTTCGTGGATGTGCTGCAAAGTGGCCACAGCTAGACGTGGACATGAAAGAGTGGATCACACGTCACAGGAACAGCGGGTTCTGTGTATCTACAAAAATGGTCATATATGAAGCCAAACGTCTTGCTGCAGAGAAAGGCATTGACGACTTCACTGGGTCAACATCTTGGTGCTATAGATTCATGAGAAGATGTGGGCTTGCTATGCGCACCAAAACAAGAATAGCACAAAAAATGCCCAAAGAATCCAAGTCCAAGATTCTCTCTCTTCATAAATTTGTGCTGGATTCTAGAAAGAGAAATGGCTATGAAATCGGCCAGATTGGGAACATGGATGAAGTCCCGTTAACTTTTGATGTTCTATCGAACAGGACCGTTGATGTGAAAGGCGCAAAAACCATAACGGTGAAAACCTCAGGACATGAGAAAACACATTATACGGTTGTGTTGTCCTGCTGCGCAGATGGCACCAAGCTACCACCAATGCTGATTTTTAAAAGGAAGAACATGCCAAAAGAAGTGATTCCACCGGGAGTGATTGTCCATGTTCACGACAAAGGGTGGATGGACGAAAATGGCATGAAAGTATGGATCGAAAAGGTGGGGTCCAAACGCCCTGGAGGACTTCTAAAGAAACCAGCCCTGCTAGTGCTTGACCAGTTTAGGGCACATATCAGCGAAACGACAAAAACAAGATTTAAGGAAGTAAACACCCATCTAGCGGTAATTCCTGGGGGCTTACCAGCCAGCTGCAACCTCTGGACGTTTCCATTAACAAGCCATTTAAAGTGTTCATGCGGGAGGAATGGAACAAGTGGATGGCAGCTGGGAACCATGACCTGACTCCCACTGGACGGATGAAGAGGCCCACCATCACCCAAGTCTGTGAGTGGGTGAAAACATCATGGCAGGCAGTCAACGATGAAATCGTTGTCCGATCATTCAAAAAGTGTGGCATCAGCAATGCCTTGGATGGCACTGAGGACAATATGCTGTACAGCGAATCTGAAGGCAACGATACCAGTGATACTGAGCCACAGAGTGTAATTAACTTGGACAGTAGTGATGAGTAGTTTTTGGGGTTCCCTGATGAATAGAGGAGTAGTGTACATGGACATTTAAGTCAGTAATGATGGTTGTTAATGCTGCTGGTTACTACTGTTAATGTTTACAGTGTTAAAATATTGTTCTGTTATTTTATTAAAATTTTTTACACCTTTTGTTCAAAATATTTTTTTTCTCCTATTTTTACCCTCTAAAACCTAGGTGCGTCTTATGGGCGGGTGCGTCTTATAGGGCAAAAATACGGTAAGTAGGGGTATACTTAAACTCACCGTCCAGCCAAACAAACATTGAGAAATTTCCCAAACAATGGATCTATTATCTGGTCAAACACTCACTATTTTCTTAGTCTCTTGACCAGACCTCAGTAATCCAGAATACACATTGTAACATTAGAACCATTGTTTCGGAGAAGACCCAATGTTTACACTTGACCACCTATGTAAAGAAATCCATGAATAGCTATTATCCAGCACTGGTTCAACCATACAATGTAACATTAAACAGAAATACTATTTCTACACATTCACTGAATTTCTTATCTAAGTAAATATATTTTATTGAATCTGTCTAAATCTTCTTCTGTCGAGTAGACTGTGTAAATATTTTGCACAGACTGCTAAATTTTCAGTTACAGATTTTAAGTCCAAGGATTCTGAACTCCCTGCCCTTCTGAATAAGACAGGATCAGACCAAAAATGGCTTCTCTTATATATTGTTTCATAGAACTTGGATAGGCCTTATAGTTGGACTTACAATTCTGATCCAAAAGTTCTGACAACCCCCCTTCCTAGTTAGTTAAGTGTCAACTTTAAACATAACTGGGAAGAAGGTCAGAAGGAACTATATACGTCCATCCACTTACCGTATTTTTCGCTTTATAAGATGCACCTGATAGGACGCACCCAGTTTTCTGAGGAGGAAAATGGAGAAAAAAATAATTTGAACTAAAAGGTGGACTAAAACATTTTAATAAAATAACATATAATGTGCAAACATTACCAACAGCCATCAGCAGCATTATGAAACATTTACAAAAACAGAAGAGAAAGATTTTCGGTACGACATGACCTCTAGTCATCTTAAAACCCCAAAAACTCTTCACTGCTGTCCGAACTCAGTGGCTCACTGTCAGTTGTATCACTGGTGTCTTCAAATAGGACACCATCTTCCGAACCGTCCAGGGCATTACTGATGCCGCATTTTTTGAAGGATTTGACAACCGTTTCTTCCTTTACTGATTGCCATGATGACTTCACCCACTCGCAGACTTGGGTGATAGTGGGCCTCTTCATCCGTCCACTGGGTGTAAGGTCATGATTCCCAGCAGCCATCCACTTATTCCACTCCTCTCGCATGCAAACCTTAAATGGCTTATTTAATGATACATCAAGAGGCTGCAGCTGGCTGGTAAGCCCCCCAGGAATGACCGCTAGATGAGTGTTCACGTCTTTGAACCTCTTTTTTGTGTTTTCGCTGATATGTGCCCTAAACTGCTCAAGCACAAGTAGGGCGGATTTCTTCAGAAGCCCTCCAGATCGTTTGGACCACACTTTGTCGACCCATATTCCCATGCCATTCTCGTCCATCCACCCTTTCTCATGAACATGGACAACATGGACAATCACTCCTCTTGGGATCACCTCTTTTGGCATATTCTTCCTCTTGAAAATTATCATTGGTGGCAGTTTGGTCCCATCTGCACAGCAGGACAATACAACCGTGTAATGGGTTTTCTCGTGCCCTGAGGTCTTCACCGTTACGGTTTTTGCGCCTCTCATATCAACAGTCCTGTTCGATGGAACATCGAACGTTAATGGGACTTCATCCATATTCCCAATCTGGCTTATTTGATAGCCATTTTTCTTTCTTGAATCCAGCACAAATTTGTGAAAAGAAAGAATCTTGGACTCGTATTATTTTGGCATTTTTTATGTAATTCTAGTTTTGGTGCGCATAGCAAGGCCACACCTCCTCATTAATCTGTAGCACCATGATGGGGATCCAGTAAACTCCTCAATGCCTTTTTCTGCAGCTAGACGCTTGGCTTCATAGATGATCATTTTCAGTAGATACACAGAAGCCATTGTTCCTATGACGTGTGAGCCACTCTTTCATTTCCACGTCAATCTGTGGCCATTTTGCAGTACGCCCCGAAAAGTGTTTGCTTTTATCTGCTTTCTGCATCTGATCCTCCTGTTTCCTCCACTCCCGTATCATTTTTCTGTTGGAGGCGGCCCGAAATGTCTCTCAGCTGCCCTGTTTCCATGTTCTTTGGCATATTTTATCACCTCCAGTTTAAAAGGGATCTTATATGAAAGCCTTTTCTGCTTTGACATCTTTCTACAGTAAATTTGGATGCAGCAGGAGACTACAGTATAGTAGTACCGTATTCTACAACAAAATACAGTAATAAAAGCATGTCAGTGTCATGGGGACACTAGCAGAGAAAATCAGTGGATGACACTGTTATGGGGGATCTGTGGACGTCTCACTGTTATGGGGACCTGTAGATGTCACACTGTTATGGGGGATCTGTGGATGACACACTGTTATGGGGGATCTGTGGATGACACACTGTTATGGGGGATCTGTGGGTGACACACTGTTATGGGGGATCTGTGGGTGACACACTGTTATGGGGGATCTGTGGATGACACACTGTTATGGGGGATCTGTGGATGACACACTGTTATGGGGGATCTGTGGATGACACACTGTTATGGGGGATCTGTGGATGACACACTGTTATTGGGGATCTGTGGATGACACACTGTTATTGGGGACCGTGGATGTCACACTGTTATTGGGGACCGGTGGATGTCACACTGTTATTGGGGACCGGTGGATGTCACACTGTTATTGGGGACCGGTGGATGTCACACTGTTATTGGGGACCGGTGGATGTCACACTGTTATTGGGGACCGTGGATGTCACACTGTTATTGGGGACCGGTGGATGTCACACTGTTATTGGGGATCCGTGGATGTCACACTGTTATGGGGGATCTGTGGAGGACACTGTTATGGGGGATCTGTGGATGTCACACTGTGATGGGGGATCTGTGGAGGACACACTGTTATGGGGGATCTGTGGGTGACACACTGTTATGGGGGATCTGTGGGTGACACACTGTTATGGGGGATCTGTGGATGTCACACTGTTATGGGGGATCTCTGGATGACAAACGGGAATCTGTGGATGATACACTATTATGGGGGAATCTGTGGATGCTACTGTTATGTGATTATAACCCCCATCATAAAGAATATACTGATGAGGGAGTTATAGTCACATTAAATATGAACACTGTCCAGGGACTGTACTCTGGACTGTATTACGATAGCTTACGGTAACTGATATGACTACCATATACCGTAACCCACCTCATCCATAGGAATCCACCAGTGCACTGCTGTATATGGGTGGATTACTATGGATGAGGGGAGTTATAGTCATATTTACCGTAATATACCGTAGACAGATGCCAATTACAGTACCTGGATTATAACCTCCTCATCCATAGGAATGCACCCATGTACTGTAATATATGGGTGGATTCCTATGGATAAGGGGGGTTATAGTTACAGTATGTTTAAAATGAACACTGTCCAGGGACTGTTCTGTAATTGGCATCTGTCTAGATATGACTATAACCCCCCTCATCCATAGGAATTGACCCATATACTGCAGTATATGGGTGGATTTCTATGGATGATGGGGGTTATAGTCATATTTGGCACACAGTTTTTAATTAGGGTACCATAAATTGCCTTAAGATGTCCTCACCTTGGGACTAAGAATGCAATCTATGATACCCAGAGGGGGGTGGGTCATGTGGCACTGAACAATGTACTGGTAGCTGATTGGTGGAGGAAGGGGGGAGCAGGACTCACCACCAACCAGCACCGGACAAGTAGAGTAGGGGTGAATAGAAAATGCCCAGGGGGAGAGGAGAAACTGCTGCCTGGGGGGGAGAGGAGAAAGTGGGGGTGGGGGTGGGGTCTGGAGAGGAGGAGAAAGTGTCAGTAGCTCAAACTTTCATACTGCAGGCTGGCGGCACTACATGGGATACAGAGATGCCGCCAGCCTGCAGAACAGTGGGGCACATGGAGGACGGCAGGAGGTGAGGAGCAACTGCCGGGGGGGCTTGGGGGGCGGCGCCGTACTCCGGTATTGCATTGTATTATATGGCATACAGAGATGTCGCCAGCCTGCAGACAGGACACTCCAGACAGCTCACATGGAGGAGATCGGGCGCAGCACTTGGCAAACAGTGAAACCGCCAGCCCACTGCTTAGTGCCGCAATGTATACACCGGCTGGCGGCTTCACTGAAGGGTACTGTGAGTGCTGCCCGCCCATTCTCACGTACGTCCTCCCACCCATTCTCCCATTGTTTTATGGCAGCTCAGGAGCAGTTAGTGAGAGCTCCTGAGCTGCATTAAGTTACACATTTGGGCCACATTCGTTTTATAAGACGCACTAACTTTTTCCCTCCACTTTGGAGGGAAAAAAGGTGCGTCTTATAAATCGAAAAATACGGTAGGTCTTCTACTTTGAAAGAGATTGTCCCCTTTCTATCCGCTCTGCTGAAGACCCATTGTCGTCTCTTTTAGGCTTTAATTGATAGATCTTACTAGATAAGACGATTAACCAAATTAAACATCCTATTGCGAATATCTGCATTATTATTTCAACTATATTAATTTTAACGTTTGAGGACAATATTTGATGATCTTGCAGGGAATATTTCAAAGTATTTATCGTTACATTATCTTTCTTAACCAATAATTCTTTGGTATGATTAGGTTTATTATCTAATAAAAACTTTAAATCTGGATTAATGGGAATTTCCATTCCCTGAAAGGCATCTACAATTAAAATCTCACTTTCCCATACGTCATTACCTATTGGATAAAGGGTAACATCTCCAATAACTACTTTAGCATTCTTGGGTACTCTAACGTTAATGACAGAGGTAGGTAAAAAAATTTCCTATTCTGGATTAATTCTCTATAATACACATTGGCTTCTATTTCATTGGTACTTACTAACCACTTATTTCCCACTAAAACAGCCTGTACATTATTCTTCTCTTGAATCTTACTAATGGTGACTTAACATTTTTAGACCCATATTTTATATAATCTAATCCACATAATGCCTGGGATGCATCATACATAAATGGTTTTCCATCACATTGGAAATTATTATCCTTAAATTTTATACACCCATTTAACATAGGTATGGAAAACACCTCGGGTTCATTCATTCGATAAGAAATTATTTCTGGAGTTTGTATCCTTATATGCAAATCATTTTGATATGTTCCCACATTATGAATGTATTTTATATGAAATATGTTCTTATCATTTACTACTGGTATCGATAATAGAAAGCAAATTTCCATTCTCTCAGGGTCAATGTATCCCATCTTATAAGTTAAGTTAATATGAAATTCTTCTATAGCCTCCTCTCCAAGTTCCAGAAGCATTTTCTTCACCACATCATGGGAAAAAATATATAATGGCACTCGACCCTGAATTAAGTCACTCATACCACTTTGAATTTCACTCAAAAATGTTAAAGTATGGAACAGTACGGAATCTTTTAAAAATAAGAGTTCATATTTAAACCGTTCATGGTTCTTGTGTAATTCCGTAGAATGTGAAATTAATTTAGAATGTAAATTTGTTGTAAGAATAATATTATTAACAACATCCATTAGTTTTTCTATGTTAGTCTTTTTGAATTTCAATCTCCTGATAGAGGAGTTCAACGTTATCTCTCAGATTTCCAACCTCCGCCTGTAAAATTTTAACGTAAACTGAATTACCGGCTGAAGTCGTAGTAGCAACCACCATTCCAAATATAGTGAAGACAATACTAGCAATTAAAAATCCCAGGAATCTCTTTGGTCGCTCATTCCTAGTCAGAGGTTGTATAATAAAAGGTTTCCGGGCATGTTCCAGAATATCTGTTACTCTCATTTGGGCTTGCTTCACATGGATCTTGTACCAGTCTTGCATTTCCTCCAGTTGAAATTGTGATACATTGTATTTCCTTTCAATGGATGTCTTTGGATCCAAGCTTACAAAAATTTTCTAAGATAAAATCTTCTTTTCTACCAACAAGAACCCTGGAGTATCCTGTAACATAATTCCAGATGATGGTCCCTACTTAATATTAGGTTCCATCCGAAAATGGGAACTGAGGATTACTATTATCCATATGATATCTGTAGCCCTCGTAGTAACATAGTATTTAAGACCGAAAAAAGACATTTGTCCATCCAGTTCGGCCTGTTTCCTACAAGTTGATCCAGAGGAAGGCAAAAAACCCCTGTGAGGCAGAAGCCAATTTTCCCCACTGAATGGGAAAAAAATTCCTTCCCGACTCCAATCAGGCAATCAGAATAACTCCCTGGATCAACAGCTCTCTAGTAGCTGTAGCTTGTAATATTATTACACTCCAGAAATAAATCCAGTCCCCTCTTGAATTCCTTTATTGTACTCACCATCACCACCTCCTCAGGCAGAGAGTTCCATAGTCTCACTGCTCTTACAGTGAAGAATCCTTTTCTATGTTTGCGTACAAACCTTCTTTCCTCCAGACGCAGAGGATGTCCCCTTGTCACAGTCCTGGGGATAAATAGAGGTCAGTACAGAGATCTGTCCCATCATCTAATATATTTATACATAGTTATTAGATCTCCCCTCAGTCGTCTTTTTTCTAAAGTGAATAACGCTAATTTTGATAACCTTTCAGCCTCCAATCTATCCAGATCCCTCTGTAGCAGAAAACTGTCCTCTTCAGTGTTAATTACTTTACACAGTTTAGTGTCATCTGCAAAAATAGATATATTTTACTGTGCAGGCCTTCTACAAGATCATTAATAAATATATTGAAGAGAATAGGGCCCAATACTGACCCCTGAGGTACCCCACTAGTTACAGTGACCCAATCTGAGTATCTACCGTTAATAACCACCCTCTGTTTTCTGTCACTTAGCCAGTTACTTACCCACATACAGACATTTTCTCCCAGTCCGAGCATCCTCATTTTATATACTAACCTTTTATGAGGTACGGTGTCAAATGCTTTGGAGAAGTCCAGATATATGACATCAATTGATTCGCCGCTGTCAAGTCTAGAACTTACCTCCTCATAGAAGCTGATTAAATTCGTTTGGCATGACCGATCCCTCATGAAGCCATGCTGATATGGTGTTATTTGCTTATTTTCATTGAGATACTCCAAAATAGCATCTCTTAGAAACCCTTCAAACAGTTTACCAACAATAAATGTTAAACCTACCGGCCTATAATTTCCAGGCTCTGTTTTTGGACCCTTTTGAATATTGGCACCACATTTGCTATGCGCCAGTCCTGTGGAACATTTCCTGTCAGTATAGAGTCCGTAAATATCAGAAATATCCTCTTGTTGGATCAACGTCTCGATTCAACCAGTCTCTTTCTATGAAATAAATTAATAGTATAAATGTATATTCCTTAATATTTATCTATTCATACATTATTTTTACTATGTAAAATTCTTTTGCATAGAAGAAACAGAAGTGGAACACCTTGAACTGAGAGAAATCAAAATAACTATTCTTATTCATTCTCTTTTCATCATCACCTTCTGTGATTCTCAATTGTGATTTAGGATGACATACTCACAATTGATTTACATGGACCCATTTTTCGAGTCAATTTTCACCTTATAGACCATAGGTGATATTTTATCAATGATGTAATACGGACCTTTCCATGATGGAAGAAGCTTCTTTCCTTTTACCCAATCCCGGGCAAAGTTGTAAAGATATATCTGATCACCGACTTCATATTCCTTCTTAGTCGCTTTTAAATCGTAATATGTTTTGTTACTTACGACAGCTTTCTCAAGGTTCTTCTGCGCGAAAGCAAATGCATGCTTTAGATACTTACGAAGATCCTCCACATACTGATGTGTCATGGCTGCATTGATCAAGTTATGATCGGACGTGCGATACAACAGGTGTTGCAGAAGTATCATTCTTCTCCCCATCATCAGCTCGAAGGGTGACATCTTGGTAGCAGCACTCGGAGTTGCTCGAGTAGCCATGAGTACCAATGGTAATCTTACGTCCCAATCTTTACCTGTCTCCTTAACATACTTTTTAAGTATAATGACAATGGATTGGTTACACCGCTCCACGGATCCGCTAGATGCTGGACGGTAGTGTAGTCTTCTCATCACCCCCAAGATTTTCCACATCTTGGTCATTACCTCACTTACAAAGTGCGATCCACGGTCTGAATCAATTTTTAATGGTAACCCAAATCTGGAAAATACATGATTTATTAACAAAGTGGCGCATGTTTCGGCTGTGTTATTACAAGCTGGTAAACACTCTACCCATTTTAGTAAACACATAAGTGACTGTTAACATGTATCTATTTCCTCGGGATGACCTGGTGACAGGACCAATAAAATCTATCTGTATATCCGACCATGGTAATGAAAACCCTTTCTTCTGAAGTGGAGCACGATGTTTAGGACCTTGAGGTTGAAATTGCGCACATACTAAACAACCTTGACAATAACTCTGGACATCCTTTAACATATGAGGCTGTAACGGACCGTTACGCACACAACTCCGTTTAGGCGATATTCCCTTTTCCGGATAGACCAGCAGCTACTGCAATCACCAACTTCCCAAACTGCAAACCACACGAATTCACCAACTTCCGAACAAGAGACGCACGAACCCTGGAAGCAGCCGAACAGGAAAAGCAATATGAACAGCTTACACTCCTGGCAATCAGCATACAGTCAAATCCCCCCCAATAACGAGACGACACTTCGTTTTGAGGGTCAAGCAGGAACTCTAACTTTTATTGAGGGCTACCTGCCCGGTATTTATCCAGGTCTCCCACCTGGTGGACACTCCCCTAGGGGACCAGAAGGAAGACTGCGACACGGGATACAGCAGCCAATCACACACAATGGGACAATACAGACACCCACACCCAGCATATCCCTCCCCTCTGCCTGTGATACAATCCCCCTACATGGGTAATGTAATCATCACAGGCAGGCGAATACACAATGTCTTCTGTCCTGGAGACAATTGAGGAGTCATTCAATTATCTCTCAGGACAAAGGGAAATCGCCAATACACATGTGGGGACAATAGGACAGACATCACTATTCAATACACAATGTCCCACCCTTTACAATACACACAGACATTTAACATATCCCCAGATGGCTTGGATCTGAGCGCTCAATATATCCAGGGATAGAGGCAGACTCCATTGAGCACATGGTTGCAAAAGGACATAAAATTACACAATGTTACAATTACTACATAAAACATATACATGCAACATATCCCCAGATAGCTTAGGTCTGAGCGCACATTATTGAATGGCGCTCAGACCACACATATCCAGTTCAATTGCCATGGAGCTAAAGTCTTTCCCATAGTCTTTCATTATACGAATGGGCTCCATAGCAGAGCTATCTGGGGTATCACCGCTCAAACAGGACAAGCATACATGGGGCCATAGTCGCAGGGCAGGAGGCGAGCAAGCAGTCCCTTCCAGGAAACTGGGGCAGACTCTGGTACAGGGTCCAGTCCGCTACAGAGGCCATTAAGCATAATCATGTAGTGACTCTTTTGTGATCTTTTCTTCATGATGACCAGCTGTTGTGCATCATGGGCATGCTGTAACATTAAACCTCTAAATGAAGTAGGGACTACCCATTGTTGAATACCATTTTTAGATGTTCTCATCAATAACCCATCTTGAATACTAAATTGGGATTTGGTATTCATAAGTAATCGGAGATCCTCCTTTTGGGCATACTCATCTTCCGATATGGGATTACTATTAGGATCCTCAATATGTTTATAAAAGATTTCTAGTATAGGATCTTCCTTCTGACTTTTGATCAGATCTTCACTTACAGATTCCTGACTCCAGAGTGAAAAAGCTTTACAAGGTAGCTACCCTAGCTACAAGGTAGCTACCCTATGTTCATTCTGGGCCTTAGCCTGTTGTCTAGTGATAGCGTCAATAGGGATCATCTCTAATAAATGATCTATTTCAATTCGATCACCATTAATAGCTCCTTGTTTAGCCACTTTATCGGCTAAGTCATTACCCTCTCTGTCTATATCCTGGGTTTTGGAATGACCCTTGGTTTTCTTCCGATAAATGGTTAATCCATTATCTTGGACTGATTCATCTATGACACAAAACAATTTAGCATGTTTTACTGGTTTGTTATTAGACCGTAACATATTATTCCTTTTCCACGTGGGTATGTATTCTACAAAACTGTTCGACATAATTTGAATCAGTAACTATAACAAATGAGATTATGCTCTATGGCAATTTGAACCGTTTGGTATACAGCAGCTAATTCCTCTACCTGGCTACTCTTTGCACCAATGCTGTATCCTACAGAAATATTAGGGCATTCATTTATCCAGGTAATACCAATTCCTGTCACTAATTTTCTTTCATCTCCTATCATGGTGTGGTAAGCAAAACCATCTATATATACACAGGGAAGTAGAGAACAATAGTCTTCTTCATATACCTTGTAAGGGGAAGATTTTTGTTCTTCTAGAAAATCATCTACCAGCTCTTCTTTATGAGAATGAGCGGCACAGTCATGAAGTTCAGCCAGCCCTTGGGCTACAGGAAACTTTTTATTTTGCTTAGACCGAACTTCTAACGGCCATCCTTGTAAAGACAAGGTCCAAGCAGTGATTCTGCTATTGGATAAGTTACCATCCCTAATTTTGTCACTCTGCAAATATTGTAGGGGCTGATGTGCCGTTTCAATAACGATTTTCTCACCTTGTAAAGCTTTTTCACAGTCATCAAACTTTACTTCTACCAGTGATAGGGACTTACTGGCATAGGCTATAACCTTATTCAATTTATCTCGTTTTTGGTATAATGCGGCAATGATACTAAGATCTGTGAAACCAGTTTCCAGATAAAAGGGTTTACCCCCTTCTGGATATGCCAGACATGGTGCTTGGATCAGTTTTCTTTTAAGTTCATTAATGGCTTGTTCCTGATCCTCCCCCCATGTCCATAGTACACCTTTCTTTAACTATGTTCACAACGGTTTACTACTTTCAGCATAATTATCAATTAATTTGCGTGAGTAATTCATCATACCCAAAAATGACCTTAATTCGCTGACATTGGTAGGTGTTTTAGATTTCATTACCGCCTCCACCTTTTTCTTCTGAGGATTCAGGCCTTCATAAGTTACCTTATGCCCAAGGAAATTGACCTTGATCCGACACCACTGGGCTTTCTGTAAAGAAATTTTTACACCTGCTTCCCTTAATTGATTAAGCACATCTCAAGGATAATGCTTATCAAATAAGGTACTTTTCATTAAAATGTCATCCACTTACGTCAAGTTTCCTCTTTCCGTGGCATCAGGCATAGCTTTATGTAAAAACACTGAAAATTCATGACCTGAGTTTATGTACTGTGGGAGTCGCTCTGGTAGATAGCGGTGCGGGTGCAGTACAGAGGCAAAACAGGGAGTCCAGAAAGTGCAATAATCAGTGTTTATTCACACTTGCACAAAATAAACAATAAACAGTCTCTTGGTGTTAAATCACACACATCCGAAATCATGAGGCAAAACAAAACAGTCCAAAACAGGTTCCAGTCACCTGGGAGGTTTTAGGTGCAGGTTCGCACCTGGCTGTCAGTCCAGCCGCAAGGCGATCGACCTCAGGCTTCCAGGCTGTCTGCACTCCTCCTTGCTTGGGCTCTTGCTTCCAGCCCAGAGAACTCCACACAGCACAGAATGGATCAGAACTCCCAAACTCAAATGATTCCACAGCCTAACAGCAGCTCCAGGACAATCACCTCCTCAGCTGCTGAAGAGGCTGCCTTTAAAGGCCGGATAAAGTCCGGCCTGGACCGTGGGGAATAGGCACCCACCCAACTCTTTGCCTACTCCCAGTAAGAGTCGGCCCGGATTGGCTTTGCAGCCAAACTAAATATCAAGTTGTCAAGCAGCACTAGCTGCTGCTGACACACAAAAACCCGGCTCTTACCTCACCGAGGCCAGGAACCTCGGTGACACGTACCTCCCGTCGACAACGGTACCTTGCACCTTACCCCATACCCCCCCCCCCCCTTTGTTCAACCCTGAGGGGGTGAACACGTGAGGCAGTGGACGCGGGACAGGGCATCTGCGTTACCCTGCAAGCGGCCTGCCCTGTGTTCTATCGAAAATTTGAAATTTTGCAAGGATAGGAACCACCTGGTGACCCGAGCATTCCTCTCCTTGGCCTGGCTCATCCACTTGAGAGGGGAATGGTCGGTCACCAGACGGAACCTCCTCCTAACAGGTAATAGGGAGAGATTCGAGTGCCCACTTGATAGCCAGGCAGTCCCTCTCCACTATACTATACCTGGTCTCGGCTGGGGTGAGTTTACGGCTCAGGAAGACAACGGGATGTTCTTCCCCATTGACTTCCTGAGACAGTACTGCACCGAGACCTACCTCCGAGGCATCCGTCTGAGCGACGAACTCCCTGTTGAAGTCGGGTGTCACCAAAACCGGGGACCCACACAGGGCCGACTTCAACGCGGAGAAAGCCTCCTCTGCCTTCTCACTCCAGCTAACCTTCCCAGACTTTCGCCCCTTCAACAGGTCTGTCAACGGCGCTGCTATTGTGGCAAAGTGGGGCACAAACCGCATGTAGTACCCTACAATTCCCAGGAAGGACTTTACCTGCCTGGTGGTGACCGGTCGGGGCCAGTTACGTATGGCCTCTACCTTAGTTACCTGCGGCTTGATGACTCCCGCCCAATAACATATCCCAGATATTTGGTCTCTTCCAACCCAATCGCACACTTCTTTGGATTGGCGGTTAGTCCAGCTTTCCTCAGGGCATCCACTACCGCCTGCACTTTGGGCAAATGGCTTTCCCAGTCGTTGCTGTGGATGATTACATCATCTAAGTAGGCCGAGCGTACCGACGGTGAGGTCACAGCACAATATCCATTAACCTTTGGAAGGTGGCGGGGCGCCATGCAGGCCAAAGGGTAACACCTTGTAATGATACAGGCCCTGCGAGTAACAAAAGCGTTTTTCCTTGGCCGCCTCCGTTAAGGGTACTTGCCAGTATCCTTTAGTGAGGTCTAGAACAGAAAAATAACGGGCTTGCCCTAAATTCTCAACAAGCTCGTCTACCGGGGCATGGGATACGCATCAAACTTGGACACTTCATTTAACTTGCGAAAATCGTTGCAGAACCGCAACGTCCCATCCGGCTTAGGTATTAGAACTATGGGACTGGCCCACTCACTTTTCGACTCCTCAATGACATCAAGCTTCAACATTAATTGCACTTCCTCCGCGATGGCCCGTCGCCGAGCCTCGGGTACCCGGTATGGTTTTAACCGGATCTTGGCCTGAGGCTCAGTGGCGATGTCATGTTGGATGAGAGACGTGCGGCCAGGGAGGTCCGAGAACACATCCGTGTTCCGACTGATGAACTCCTGACTTCCTGAACTTGTTTGGAAGACAGGCTGTCTGCAATTTTACCGTGGCTACCGCCGCAGGCCTCGAACTGTGGGGCTGGACCCTTCTCACCCAGAAGCCCTGGCCGAGGGCTGTTGTCGTCGGTCGTGTTCCTATCCTTTCACGGCTTTAGTAAATTCACGTGGTACACCTGCTCCGGCTTGCGCCGCCTGGCTGGTGTACCTTGTAATTTACTTCCCTACCTTCTCGATCACCTCATAGGGGCCCTGCCACCTAGCTAGGAATTTGCTGTCAAGGGTGGGTACCAGAACCAAAACCCGATCTCCCGGATTGAAGTCCCGTACCCGAGCCTGACGATTATACACCCTACTCTGGGCTTGTTGTGCTGCCTCCATATGCTCCCGGACCAGCGGCAACACCCTTTCCATCCGTTCCTGCATCTGGGTGACATACTCAATGACACTTTTGTGGGGGACAGGCTGTTGTTCCCACGCTTCCTTGGCGATATCCAACAGGCCCCGAGGGTGTCTGCCATAAAGCAGTTCGAAGGGCGAGAACCAAGTAGAGGACTGGGGCACCTCTCGCACTGCGAACATGAGATAGGGCAGAAGTAGGTCCCAGTCCTTCCCATCTCTAGACACCACCCTTTTTAACATATTTTTAGAGTTTGGTTAAACCTTTCGACAAGACCGTCCGTTTGCGGATGGTAAACGGACGTCCATAATTGCTTTATACGCAATAATTTACACAGTTCCCTCATAACTTTGGACATAAAAGGGTCCCTTGGTCTGTCAGAATCTCTTTTGGCAGGCCCACACAGGAAAACATTTCCATTTACTCTTTGGCAATGAGCTTAGCCGAGGTATTTCGCAGAGGCACCGCCTCCGGTTACCGAGTGGCATAGTCGAGAACTACCAGAATGTGTTGGTGGCCCCTGGCAGACTTTGGTACAGGCCCGATTAGATCCATAGCGATTCGCTCAAGCGGGACCTCAATGATTGGAAGAGGCACAAGGGGACTACGGAAATGTGGCTGGGGGCTATTTACCTGACAGGTTGGACAAGATTTACAATATTCTTCTACCTCCTTAAACACACCAGGCCAATAAAACCGCTGCAGTATGCGGTCTTGGGTTTTCTGCCACCCCAAGTGTCCCCCAAGAACATGTTGGTGGGCAAGCTCCATGACAAGCTTGCGATACGCTGTGGGCACCACCAACTGTTCAACAGATTCACCCGGATTTGGTTCACCCGATATAACATTTCTTGGTGAACCACAAAGCGGGAAATATTAACTCAGCCCCTGGTTTCTGGGGTTTACCATCAATTTCCACCACATTCTCCCAGGCCCTGGTTAAGGTTTGGTCCCGGTGTTGGGCGGTCCCAAAATTGTCTCCGGAGACGTGGAGGTCTGCCAACTCCGGTCCTGGTGGCAAGTCCTCCATGTCTCCCACCATTACACTCAGTGGGGTGTCTCCCCTCTATCACAGAAGTGGTGGTCACCCCTACCGCAGGCCCTTCGGACTCGGGCTCCCAGGGCTCTGGCCTCCCACTGGAACCAGGCCACTCTGCTAGGGTTACCCCTGTCTCAGAGCTATTAGTCACTTTCATCTCAGACCTTAGGGACGGAAAACCAGGAAGTCTCTCCCAATTATTAGTTCATAAGGTAGCTTTGTGGAGATCGCCACTTCACAAGTCCAGGTGCCGGCCGCCGTGGCCAGAGACATTACGGCAGTGGGATACTCCTTTAAATCTCCATGTATGCACACCACACCAACTTTCCGGCCCGTATACTGGGTGGGCTGTACCAGGGCAGCACTTACCAGGGTTACTAGGCTCCCTGAGTCCAGCAGCGCCACTGCCAGGTTATCACCCACTTGCACCTGGCATAGGTGACGATTGTCTATTGTCTCGGGGGTGCCGCTTGCACACAGTCTCCTGGCATACATTGAAGCCCGGTACCCATAATTAATCTCCATGGGTTCTCCCCACTGTGGACAGTCGGCCCTTACGTGGCCAGGCTCGTGACACCGCCAGCAGACTATCGGGGCCGGGTCTACAGGGGGTACACCCCGAGCAGGTTTCTTGGGTACCAGTCGTCGGCACTGGATGGGAGACCTCCGGGGTTTGACCGGCCCCCTCCCAACAACACCCCCTTTCAAGTTTTTTGTGGCCTCATAGCGCTCCACCAGGTCGACCATTTCTAGGGCATTGGTGGGTGATACCTGGCCGATCCAGTGCTGAAGGGGGTAAGGCAAGGCCCTCCAGAACATGTCAGCCAGCAGACGGTCCAGCATAGCAGTCGGACTTAGAGCATCAGGCTGCAGCCATTTTTGCAACCTGTGCAGCAACTCATAGCACTGCGGCCAGGCGGGTTCAGCCGCTTTAAAGTCCCACTGGTGGACCCGCTGAGCCCGGACTAACACGTTTACCCCCAGCCTGGCCAGAATCTCCCCCTTCACCGTGGGGTAATCAGCAGCCTGGTCATCTGCTAAATCAGAAAAAACATGCTGGGGTCCGGATGCCAGGAACGGAGCGACCACTTCAGCCCACTGGTCACGGGGTAACTTCTCCCTCACGGCCACCTTTTCAAAGACCGCCAGATAGGTCTCAACGTCGTCCGAGGGGTCATCTTTGGGATCGCCGCACGGACCGCTTTCCGGGCATCATGGACGTGGTGGGACGCTCCTGCAGCTTGTAACGCCATCACATGCTGTAAAAGTAGTTGGTTGGTCTCCCGCTGCTGCACGTTAGCCTCCATGAGGGCTTTCACAGCAGCCTCCATGTTGCCAGAAATTCCTGTTTGCAACTTTGCCGGTTTTATATATGCCATGCACTTGTGCTCAGCAAAACCAAGAACAATTTGGCGTTCACGCCAGCCTCACTGCGCATGCCCGCATCCGACACCAAATGTGGGGAGTCGCTCTGGTAGATAGCGGTGCGGGTGCAGTACAGAGGCAAAACAGGGAGTCCAGAAAGTGCAATAATCAGTGTTTTATTCACACTTGCACAAAATAAACAATAAACAGTCTCTTGGTGTTAAATCACACACATCCGAAATCATGAGGCAAAACAAAACAGTCCAAAACAGGTTCCAGTCACCTGGGAGGTTTTAGGTGCAGGTTCGCACCTGGCTGTCAGTCCAGCCGCAAGGCGATCGACCTCAGGCTTTCAGGCTGTCTGCACTCCTCCTTGCTTGGGCTCTTGCTTCCAGCCCAGAGAACTCCACACAGCACAGAATGGATCAGAACTCCCAAACTCAAATGATTCCACAGCCTAACAGCAGCTCCAGGACAATCACCCCTCAGCTGCTGAAGAGGCTGCCTTTAAAGGCCCGGATAAAGTCCGGCCTGGACGGTGGGGAATAGGCACCCACCCAACTCTTTGCCTACTCCCAGTAAGAGTCGGCCCGGATTGGCTTTGCAGCCAAACTAAATATCAAGTTGTCAAGCAGCACTAGCTGCTGCTGACACACAAAAACCCGGCTCTTACCTCACCGAGGCCAGGAACCTCAGTGACACGTACCTCCCGTCGACAACAGTACCTTGCACCTTACCACAGTACCCAAACGGTAAAATGGTCCAGGTAAACTGTTCTTTACCAAAGATAAAGGCCAATTTGTATTGCTCTTCAGGACTCACCTTGATGGTCCAATATCCCTGAGCGCAGTCTAAGGTGGTAAAGATCCTGACGCTTTTCAGTTATATTAAGCATTGGTCTATTTATGGCACGGGCCAGCCGGACATATATACGCGTTTATTGAGCTGTCGAAGATCAGCATATAAACGCCATTGACCATTCGGTTTTAGAATTCCAAGAATAGGATTATTATAAGAACTGTGCACTGGTCTTATAATACCTCTCTCCTTGAGATTTTGAATTATTTCCGCTACTGAATCGTAACAAGCTAGTGGAAGACGATATTGCCTGATATAAACGAGAGGCGCATCAGGATCAGTCTGAATCCTGGCAACATGTATGTCAGTCAGACCACAATCATAGGAATCTTTCGCAAATATATCCTTGAATTCTAATAGAACTTCCTTCAATTATTGGCGCTCTGAGTCATTGGAGCATCCGTCAGCTAACGATAATTGTTGCTGGACCATTTCCATAAACCCTGGAAAAATTTCAGGTTGACCTATTTCATAGGCTTCCTCCAGTCTGTCAGTGAGATCATGATTTGACTTACCTGTCTTTTCAGCAAACTCCTGATATTCCTGGGCTTCCTGCTCATTAATTGTATGATCAAAGGTAAGGGAGGATTCCTCTACCTTGCAGGTACCTTCTTCAAGAATAAAAGGATATACTGAACTGATGGTGAACAATACTTCAGGAGAAGAATGGAATGTTTGTTCAACCAATTGTTCTTCTGTTAAATACGATTCAGGTATTAGGCCAATAATTACATTCTGCAACCCAAAAGAGTAATCATTTTAATCTAATGCCATACCAATGATAGTGTCTTTAGACAAATGAACTTCCTTTTTTGACATGCCATTATTCACGATTATTTGGGTTTAAAAAAAATTTAAATTCACCATAGGGGTAGGATTTACTGAAATACCAAATTGTTGCATTCTGTTTAATAAACATATCAATGCATCAGAATTTTTAATTTTTGGCCTCTTGATACCTGAATAGGTAACAGGAAATTATTAGTACCTGGAGGTATGATTACATCTCGTGGTACTAGTATGTTGACGGCATATGGCAGTACCTGGGATGACTTAACCTCTTAAGGACGCAGGGCGTACATGTACGCCCTAGCGTCCTGGTACTTAAGGACTCAGGGCGTACATGTACGCCCTGAGAAGTTTCCCGATCACCGCAGCGCTGCGGGTGGTGATCGGAACAGGATGCCTGCTGAAATCATTCAGCAGGCATCCTGTGACAATGCCGAGGGGAGTCATGTGACCCCCCCCGTGTCGGCGATCGCAACAAACCGCAGGTCAATTCAGACCTGCGGTTTGTTGCGTTTCCGGGTACATCGCGTCACCTGTGACCCGATTACCTGGAAATGACGGTGATCGGATGGCGTGAGGACACCATCCAATCACCGTCATGCATGTCTGCAGCCGATGGAGGAGAGGGGGCCCTGTGATTGGCTGCCGGGGGGCCCCTGTGATTGGCTGTCGGGAGGGAGGTGGCTGCTGCGGCGGCAGATTCAAATCTCCTCCTCTCTTCGAGCAGCTTCCTTTTGGTTCCTGCTCTTGGAGAGAGGAGACGTGCCGTGCAGCCCCCCGCAGCCCCGATCCTCAGGGTAAGTCAGGGACAGGGTTTGGTCAGGCAGGGTCAGTTCAGGGACAGATCTTTTTTTTTTTTTTCCATTTCATTCATTTTTTTTTTTTTGCAGGTAGTTGGTGTCTGGGGTCCACAGCACACTCAGCTGTGAGACCCTAGACCCTGCTGTAGCTTGGGCCCCCCCCCACACACTTTTAGTTGTGCAAGTTTTGGGGCCTCGTGCTGCATATGGGCCTGGTCAAAAAACCCAGTGTCAGGCTGTACTGGAGTGGGGACGTCCTCTACCAGAACCCACTGTACAGTTCAGCCATGACACGTCCCAGATTCGAGGCCATCCGGAAATGCCTGCATTATGCAGATAATGCAGCATGTCCCCACTGAACTGATCCCGCCTATGACCGGCTGTATAAGATACGGCCGATCATCGATCATTTCGGGGCCAAGTTTGCACAGGCCTACGTACCTGGAAGGGAGATAGCGATTGATGAGTCTCTCGTTGCTTTCAACGGGAGACTCGTTTTCCGCCAATACATTCCCAGCAAGCGAGCGAGGTATGGCGTGAAGCTCTACAAAATTTGTGAGAGTACCTCAGGGTACACTTACAAATTTCGTGTTTACGAGGGGCGAGATTCCCGTATTGAACCCCCAGAATATCCCCCCACTCTGGGTGTTAGCGGGAAGATCGTGTGGGACCTTTTGCACCCACTGCTGGATAAGGGTTACCACCTATACGTGGATAACTTTTATACCAGCATCCCCTTGTTCAGGTCCCTTGCCGCCAGATCCACGTTCGCTTGTGGGACCATGCGGAAAAATCAACGTGGCCTCCCTACCTACCCCCTCCAGGTATCTATCCCCAGGGGTGAGACCTGTGCCCTTACTTGTGGAAACCTGCTGTTGGTCAGGTATAAGGACAAGAGGGATGTCCTTGTACTGACCACAATCCATGGTAACGGCACCACCCCAGTCTCTGTGCGAGGTACCACGGCAACGGTCCTCAAGCCCGATTGTATTGTCAACTACAATCAGTATATGGGTGGAGTTGATCTATCTGATCAAGTTCTCCAACCATATAATGCCATGCGGAAAACCCGGGCATGGTACAAAAAGTTGCGGTCTACATGGTGCAGGTTGCCATGTACAACGCTTTTGTACTGTTCCAGCGCTGGCAGCACAGGGACTTTCCTCCATTTCTATGAGGCAGTCCTCAGGGACCTGATCTTTTCTGACCGGGAAAGAGCAGGTCGGAGTACCTCGGGAATTGGAGGAGCCGGGTCGTCCCTGGCCAACACTTTCCAGGTGTGGTCCCCCATACTGGAAAGAGGGACGAACCAAAAAAGTGCAGAGTGTGTCGCAAGAAGGGGATACGGAAGGACACCACTACTCAATGTGACACTTGCCCCGATCATCCGGGCCTCTGCATTGATGGTTGCTTCAGGGAGTATCACACTTCCATGGAGTTCTAAATTTTTATAATTTTTATAATTCCCGACAGGCCCCTAGAAAATATATAAAAAAAGTATGGCTCTCAGACTTTGGAGTCACATAAACAATTTTTTTTCCAAAAATATTAGCTTCCTCAAACTGCGATCTTCCAGATGTTGTAAAACTCCAAATTCTGAGAGCCACACTTTTTTGGGCATCGCCGCGTCCGTAAAAATCTTCTCTATACAAAAACCCCATAAACTGGCCCCTCTGACAAACTCTGTAAAAAAATAAAATAAAAAACTATATAAAAAAGCCATTTTTTTTGTCACCTTGAATCCCAAAAATTGTAATAGCTAGCAATCCAAAAGCCATATGCGCCCCCAAATAGTGCCAATAAAACTGCCATCTCGTCCCGCACAAAATTAGCCCCCACATTAGATAGTCGCCCAACTAAAAAAAAAAAACTGTAGCTCCCAGTCTAGAGATAGTAAATTTTTTATTTTTTGTTCCCAAAATGATAACCTAGTGTAAACTCTTAAATAATAAAAAAAGTAGACATATTAGGTATCGCCACGTCCGTAAGAATCTTCCCTATCAAATTAACATTTGACCCAACCCCTCAGATCTACAGCGTTAAAAATATGGAATAAAAATGGTGCTAAAACACCCATTTTTGGCAAAATTTCCGTTTTAATCCATTTTTTTCCGTTAATAAAGCAAGGGTTAACAGTCAAACAAAACTAAATATTTATTGCCCTCATTCCGTAGTTTGCAGAAACACCCCATATGTGGTCGTAAATGGCTATATGGCCACATGGCAGGACATAGAACAAAGGGAACGCCACATGGCTTCTGGAAGGCAGATTTTTATTTTTGCACCATGTCTCATTAGAAGCCCCTCCCTGATGTAGCCTAGACTAGAAACTCCAAAAAGTGACCCCCATCTAAGAAACTACACCCCTCAAGGTATTCAAAAATTACTTTACAAAGTTTATTAACCCTTTAGGTGATCCACAAAAATGAATGGCAAATGTAGAAACAATTTTAGATTTTTAATTTTTGTTAGCTTCCCTCAAAAAGTGTAATATAGAGCAACCAAAAATCATATCTACCCTAAAATAGTCCCAAAACAACAACCACCATATACTGTAGTTTCCTAGATGGGGTCACTTTTATGGAGTTTCTACTCAAGGGGTGCAGCAGGGGGCTTGAAAGGGTACATGGTGTAAATAAACTATTCCAGCAAAATCAGCCTTCCAAAACCCATATGGCGCTCCCCTCCTTCTATGCCCTTTGGTTTGGCCAAACAGTAGTTTAGGACCACATATGGGGTGTTTTTGCAAACTAGAGAATCAGGGCAACCCATACTGAGTGCTGTTTGGCAGTTAACCCTTACTTTATTACTGGAAAAAATGTTTTTATTGGAAACTTTTCCAAAAATTGAAATTTCAAAATTGTTTCTCCATCTGCCATTAACTCTTGTGGAGCACCTAAAGGGTTAACAAAGATTGTTAACCCAGTTTTGAATACCTTGAGGGTGTACTTTCTTAGATGGAGTCACTTTTTAGAATTTCTATGCTAGAATGCATCAGGGAGGCTTGCAATAGGACATGGTGTAAAAACCAGTCCTGCAAAATCTGCCATTCAAAACCCATATGGCGCTCCCTCCTTCTATGCTCTGCGGTTTGGCCAAACAGTAGTTTAGGACCACATATGGGGTGTTTTTGCAAACTAGAGAATCAGGGCAACCCATACCGAGTGTTGTTTGGCAGTTAACCCTTGCTTTGTTCCTGGAAAAAATTGATTATAATGAAAAATTTTCAAAAAATCGAAATTCTGAAATTTCATCTCCATTTTCAATGAATTCTTGTGGAAGACCTAAAGGGTTAACAAAGTTTGTACAATTAGTTTTTAATACCCTGAGGGGTGTTCTTTCTAAAATGGTGTCATTTTTGGGTGGTTTCTATTCTGTAAGCCTCACAAAGTGACTTCAGACCTGTGCTGGTCCATAAAAAGTGGGATTTGGAAAATTTCAGAAAAATTTCAAAATTTGCTCCTATACTTCAAAGCTATGTAACATCCCCAAAAAATAAAATAGCATTCCCAAAATGATGGAAACATGAAGCAGACATATGGGGAATGTAAAGTAATAACTATTTTTGGGAGTATTACTATGTATTAGAGAAGTAGAGAAATTGAAACTTTGAAATTTGCAAATTTTTCAAAATTTTGTTAAATTTGGTATTGTTTTATGCAAAAAATTTAACTTTTTTGACCCGATTTTAGTAGTGTCATGAAGTACAAGATGTGACGAAAAAACAATCTCAGAACGGCCTGCGTAAGTAAAACCGTTTTAAAGTTATTCAGACAAAGTGACAGTGGTCAGATTTGCAAAAAATGGCCAAGTCCTTTAGGTGAAATAGGGCTGAGTCCTTAAGGGGTTAAGGGCTTCAAATTCATTCATAAAATCATCAGGATTTCCTTTTAATCTTGTCCACAATATGGAATTTACTATATCCACATGGATGACAAAACAATGCAATATATTGTTGCCAATGTACATGGGATATCGGGGCTCATTAAGCACCAGGAATAAATCAGTTGCTGATTTATCTGCAATAAAAATGGTTAACATACATTTTGCAATGATGTTATGATTATCGACTCAATATCCAAGTCATGTATCCAATTATCTTGGGGATTTGGAGACCGGATTACTTTTGGATTGGCCAACTGATTTAATAGATCTCTACTAATGTAGCTATTCTCATGGAGCAAATCCAATTTAGCCCTTTTAGTTCTTCCGAGGTCATTTACATGTACTGGGAAGAATATTTCATCATCCACTTTTTCAATTCCCACTATGTTATTCTCCTATTCACCTGTAGTGGAATCCGGGGTTGTTTGCAGGAAAAGAGACATCAGAGACTTGGCTGTTTCTGAAATGGACCTCTATGGAATACGGCTTTTCCTCTATCACATGGCAACTACTCTGACTGTAATGGGATTGTGACAATTTATAATTGATGGGCATCCTCAACTGGGACCAAATAATTTCATTGACATAATCAATAATAGGACTCATTCTTTTGAGGAAGTCAATGCCAATAATCAATCGATCAGTGGGCATATCCACGATCAATGTGGGATGACTAATTATTTTATTTCCCACCTTAAAATCTAGCCAAGCTATCCCTAAAATTATGAGGGCATTGCCTGAAACACTCACCAGGTTAGCATTAAAACTTTTTAACTTATATCTCTCAGAAGATACCTCCTGCAAGTGCTGGAAATATTTCTGAGATAACAAAGTTGCTTGGTATCCATCAAAGCTAATATTGGAGGGAAATTATCAAACAATTCCACTTTCATATAATATCGGCATTCTATTTCCTGTCAAGAACAAAGATATTTGGCATGATAAGTAAAATTATTTTCCTGTTTGGCAGGCATACTTATCCTTGACTCCTCCTCCTTCTTCCTTTCATTAGCAGGATTGCATGTCATCTGCACATCTGAAGTCTTTGTGGGCTGTAAGACAGAACAAACAAGTTTCCCCTCCCCCTTGCCACTTAGCTTTGGAAGAGTTAAATTCCTTTCAGGGGAAAAGACAATTGTGTTAGCTTGCTCCATTTTACACACACTTGAATCATCAGCATTGGCAACATTTGACATACTTACCTGCCTCCTCATATCTATAATTGGGGAGAACTTTCTACAGAAGGAGTTGTTCCTAAAAATGATTTTTAGGGTTAGCAGTAACTGCTTTGGACAACTCTTCCATCCGCTGCATAATCATTCCAAACTGGTCTTGAATCTGATCCATGCGATCATATAGGTTACTTCTCTTTCTCCCATAACCTCTTTGGATTGATTTTGTGACCTATATGATTGGGATTTTCCTGAACCATCTGATTCAGAACCACTTTGAACCCTTTCAGGCTCTACGTTGAAACCCCATAAAATAATTTATCTGGTATTTTTGAAATGGGGAACCGCCTATTTCTAAACTCATGATTATTATTATTAGGGTTTTCAGCAGCTTTTGGGCCCTTACTCTCATCTTGCCTAGACTGATTTTCTTTTAGTTGGAAAGGCCTAGAAGTTTGTACAACTTCTGCATAACTCCTTTTAGGGCTTTCAAATTTTCCCTGATCTCTTTTTATCTGAGTGACAGCTATCTCCTCACTAGCTCTTTTAGATTTCCTATCAGGAGACTCATCAGCATTTTGTAGAGCACCATACAGAGTAGTGCTCTCTGTGATCAACCAATCTAGGGTCCTTCGGGATGATAATCCCTAGCCAATATAAATTTTATTTTATTGGGCAATGCGTCATAAAATAATTGGATAATTTCCTGGCTTTCAAATTTGGGATCTTTTTCAGACAAACTGTATGCATTTTTAAGGACAGACAAAAATTCCCTAGGACTTTGGTTGGGTCTGCATTTTAAAGTGAACAAGAACCCTCCTTGCAGCATTAGTTGACTTATAAGGACCAAATTCAGCCTTAATTTCTGCTACCACTTCTGATCAAGAATCCTTACCCATATCTCTAAGAGAATTAAAGAAATACCAGTGTTTTGGTTCAAATACCCAGGTAATAAACTCAATATTCTGTCTGTCCTGTTCTAAATGCAAAATTCTTATGGCCTCCTCATAAGTTTCTAGATGACTTATTATGGAGGGTGATCCTTTTTTTAGCAAATTGACCCACAGTTTCTTTCAGGAATTTGATAATTTTGGTAGTGTCTATCACAGGTTGATAAACCATTTGGGATGGACTTTTAGAAGATCTAGGAGGTGAAATAGGTTTTAACTTAGGGAGAGAATGTTCTCTCAGACATTAACTCTTCTCCTTTATAGGGGTCATCATATTTAGTACCTACATTTAATTCCCCCTGGAAAGTTTTACCTTTAAACTACTCATCTCTGTTGGTTGTTTAAATTGAAAAGGGGTGGAATCTCTGCTATTTAACTCATTTTGCAACCTCCTATTGTCCCGATACAACTTTTAACACTCTTGTTCTAAATCAGCCTGAGAAAATTGACATTTAGACAATTCACCTGATGTTTGACTTAATTTATATTCAAGAGCTTGTATCACCTTTTGCTGTTCATCGTATTGGTCATTGTATTCTGATAATTTAGCAGACAATTGTGCTAATTCACCAGAAACTGTAGCAGCTTTAATTTCCATCACACTCATTTCTTTTTGATACATATCTAATTCTGTAGCCTGTTCACTATTTTTATATTTTGCTTTTTCCAATTGTTCTGCTAATTCACAAATTAAATATACAAATTCAGGCCACAATTGAGCAATTAATGCATCCTTCTCTTTCTTATGTTTAGCATTATGAATGTTACAGAGATAATCAGCAAATCTAGGTTTATCAGACCAGATGTCCTCTGCATATGATACAGCTCTCTTTCCTAAGTCAATTATCCAATCCCATATTGGCCTCTCAATATCCAACCTGGTATGACTATGGGACATTACAGGATATTTAACTAGTTCTTGATTGTCCCTATTATGCATATCAGTCTTTACTGCCTCAACTTGCACAACTTGGCTAACCTCGCTATTGTTTTCAGACATTTTTACACTTTTCGTACCACAATGACCTCTCAAATATATATTTTGCATAACAAAATTGTGTTTCAATTACCGGCAGATCTTGGTGGGACCTTCAATTTTGTTGGGATATTTATACTGTTTCCGATTAACAGTTTTTAAGATTTATGAATAAATTAGAATATATGAAGAAGGAGATCCTAATTTATTATTATAAACTAAATTGCTACTATGAGCTCGTGATCTGCGCTAAATTGAAGACAAAAACTCAGTTTTAAACTAAAATATATATATATAACTTATTACTAACAAAAAAAATTAATCAACATAAACTACGGTACAATTGGTAATCAATTAATCTATAGCAATGTCTGATAAAACGTAAATATCACAAAATACAATCAATTAAAGTCTGATTTCTCTCAGTCGATATAGGTGTTATAAATCCAAATCTGGTCTATTACGGATAGATCTCTATATGATTAACCATATAAGGCTAGAACCAATTTTAGTTCCTAGGAGAAGTTATTATATTATTAATAATATCTCTGGATCTCCAGAATTTTGTGTAAATTTTAAGAAGGATGCTGCAGGTACATTCTCCAAATTTACACCACATAATCTACTATATATAAAATATGGTTAAATCTATATAGAGGTATAATAATTTAATCAGCCTATAAATTATAGGAGAAATTATACTATACCAAATTTCGACTAGTAGAAATCAGTTCCCTTGGTTTCAAGATGGCCGTCTCCAATGCTGAATAAATTGGCTAAAATGGCTGATCAAAGATGTCCTGTAGGGTATTGGATCTCGTCTGGTTTACTCTGACCTCCTGTGATCTTTTTTTCTCTCCCTCCTGTCTCTCTCCACACCTTTTTATCTAACTTTAAAAGGGGCTTGGTTTGGTCTGATCATTGACTAGTGAAATCATCAGAGGGGTTTGTTTTCTATTCCAAGACCTCCCCTCTGATTACGTAATCAAGACCTTAACCTTATTACATTAGATGGCACTAATGCTCCATGTAAAAGTTTTGGCCCAAAACTGGTTCTTTCCCATGCATCCCTTTGTTAATTAAATAGAGGTATTCTTTAACTCACCGTCCAGCCAAACAAACATTGAGAAATCTCCCAAACAATGGATCTATTATCTGGTCAAACACTCACTATTTTCTTAGTCTCTTGACCAGACCTCAGTAATCCAGAATACACATTGTAACCATTAGACCAAAAATGGCTTTTCTTATATATTGTTTCATCGAACTTGGATAGGCCTTATAGTTGGACTTACAATTCTGATCCAAAAGTTTTGACAAGTCCACAAAATGTTCTGACATTTCTCTTTAGGCCAGTCAATGTGTTCTTCGGCAAATTGTAACCTCTTCATCAAGTGTTTTTTTTACAACAGTGGGACTTTCCGGGGGTTCTCGCCATTTTAACCCATTCAGGACACATGACGTACCGATATGGCATGTTTCCCGAATCCTTAAGGACACATGAAGTACCGATATGGCATGTTTCCCGAATCCTTAAGGACACATGAAGTACCGGTACATCATGTGTAGTTCGATCACTGCCGCATGGCTGGCAGTGATCGGAACTGAGTGCCTGCTAAAATCATTCAGCAGGCACCCTGTGACAATGCGCAGGGGGGTCCTGTGATCCCCTCACATTGCCGATCGCTGCAAACCGCAGATCAATTCAGACCTGCGGTTTGCAGCGCTAATGCAAGTTTCTGATCCCCGCGGTCCGTGACCTCAGGGATCAGAAACTTCAAATAGGTTTTTGTCATGTAGTTAACCCCCCATCCTGCATCCATTGTGCCTGCCTGCTAAAGGCAGAGATCTGTTCAGACAAAAGTGTAAGTGAAATACAGTACAGTACACTATATAGTGTACTGTACTGTATTATACAGACATCAGACCCACTGGATCTTTAAGAACCAAGTGGGTCTGGGTAAAAAAAAAAAGTGAAAAAAAGTAAAAATAAAAAACACATTTATCACTGATTAAAAAATAAAATAAAAAAATCCCTACACATATATATCACCGCGTCTGTAACGACCTGATCTATAAAACGGTCATGTTACATTCCCTGCATGGTGAACGCCATAAAAAATAAAATAAAAACTATGATGAAATTGAAATTTTGCCCACCTTACTTCCAAAAAAAGGTAATAAAAGTGATCAAAAAAGTCGTATGTACGCCAAAATAGTACCATTCAAACCAACGCCTCATCCTGCAAAAAATGAGCCCCTACATGAGACAATGGCTCAAAAAATAAAAAAACTATGGCTCTCAGACTAAAACATGATTTCTTTTATTTCAAAAATGCTTTTTTTATGTTAAACGTAAAAAAAAAAAAAAAGTAGACATATTGGGTATCGTTGCGCCCAGAAGACCCTGCTCTATAAAAATACCAAATTACCCAAACCCTGAGGTGAACACCGAAAAAAAAATTAAATAAAAACTGTCAAAAAAGCAATTTTTTGTCACCTTACATCACAAAAAGTGTAATAGCAAGCGATCAAAAAGTCGTATGCCCCCAAAATAGTGCTAATCTAACCGTCATGTCATCCCGCAAAAATGGTACCCAACCTGAGACAATTGCCTAAAAACTGAAAAACTATGGCTCAGACTATGGAGACACTAAAACATGTTTGTTTGTTTTTTTGTTTCAAAAATATTGTGTAAAACTTTAAAAAATAAAAGAAAATATACATATTAGATTTCACCACGTCCGTAACGACCGGCTCTATAAAAATATCATATGACCTAACCCCTCAGGTGAACACTGTCAAAAAATAAAATAAAAACTTTAAAAAGCTTTTTTGTCACCTTACATCACAAAAGTGTAATAGCAAGCGATCAAAAAGGCATATGCCCTCCAAAATTTTGCCAATCTAACAGTCATCTCATCCCACAAAAATGATACTGAACCTGAGACAATTGCCTAAAAACTAAAAAAACTGTGGCTCTCAGACTATAGACACTAAAACATGATTTTTGTTTAAAAAATGATACTATTGTGTAAAACCTAAATAACTTAAAAAGTATACGTTGGGTATCCCTACGTCCGTAACAAACCTGCTCTATAAAAATGGCACATGATCTTATCTGTCAGATGAACGTTGTAAATAATAAAAACTGTGCCAAAGCGGGTATTTGTGGCCAAATTTTAATCCATTGTTCCCGTAACAAAGCAAGGGTAAACAGCCAAACAAAACTCAATATTTATTGCCCTGATTCTTTAGTTTACAGAAACACCCCATGTGTGGTCGTAAACTACTGCATGGTCACACGGCAGGGCACAGAAAGAATGGAACGCCATTTGGTTTTTGGAAGACGGTTTTTGCTGGACTGTTGTTTTGAAACCATGTCCCATTTGAAGCCCCCATGATGCACCCCTAGAGTAGAAACTCCAAAAAGTGACCCCATTTAAGAAACTACACCCCTCAAGGTATTCAAAACTCATTTTACAAACTTTGTTAACCCTTTAAGTGTTCCACAAGAGTTAATGACAAATGGAGATTAAATTTAAGAATTTCTATTTTTTGTTACTTTGCTTCACAAAAAGTGTAATATAGAGCAACCAAAAATCATATGTACCCTAAAATAGTACCAAAAAAACTGCCACCTTATCCCATTTTTGGAGTTTCTACTCTAGGGGTGCAAACTACAGAATCAGGGCAATAAATATTGAGTTTTGTTTGGCTGTTAACCCTTGCTTTGTTACTGTAAAAAAATTATTAAAATGGAAAATCTTCCAAAAAAGTGAAATTCTAAAATTTTATCTCCATTTTCCATTAAATTGTATGAAACGCCTAAAGGGTTAATAAAGCTTGTAAAATCAGTTTTGAATACCCTGAGGGGTGTAGTTTCTTAGATGGGGTCACTTTTTGGGAGTTTATATTGTAGGGTTGCATCAGGGGGGCTTTAAATGGGACATGGTGTCAAAAAAACCAGTCTAGCAAAATCTGCCTTTCAAAAACCACACGGCGCTCCTTTCCCTCTATGCCCCACCGTGTGGCCGTACAGTGGTGTACGACCACATATCGGGTGCTTCTGTAAACCGCAGAGTCAGGGCAATAAATATAGAGTTTTGTTTGTCTGTTAACCCTTGCTTTGTTAGTGGAAAAATGGATTAAAATGGAAAATTTGGCAAAAAATTGAAATTCTGAAATTTCATCTCCATTTGCCATCAACTCTTGTGGAACATCTAAAGGGTTAATGATGTTTGTAAAATCAGTTTTGAATACCTTGAGGGGTGTAGTTTCTAGAATGGGGTCATTTTTGGGTGGTTTCTATTATGTCAGCCTCACAAAGTGACTTCAGACCTGAACTAGTCCCTAAAAAGTTTTTTTTTTGTAAATTTCTGGAAATTTTTAAGATTTGCTTCTAAACTTCTAAGCCTTGTAACGTCCCCAAAAAGAAATGACATTCCCAAAATGATCCAAACATGAAGTAGACATATGGGGAATGTAAATTAATAACTTTTTTTGGAGGTATTACTATGTATTATAGACGTAGAGAAACTGAAACTTGGAAATTTGCAAATTTTTCCAAAATTTTGGTAAATTTGGTTTGTTTGTTTTTATAAATAAAAATGATTTTTTTACTCCATTTTACCAGTGTTATGAAGTACAATATGTGACGAAAAAACTATCTCAGAATGGCCTGGATAAGTAAAAGCGTTTTAAAGTTATCACCATATAAAGTAACACTAGTCAGATTTGCAAAAATGGCCTGGTCCTTAAGGTGAAATATGGTCGTGTCCTTAAGGGGTTAAAGCATTTGCAATCATTTTAGCTGAGCAGCCTATCATTTTCTGCAAGTCTTTATATGTTTTCCCTCTCCAATCAACTTTTTAACCAAGGTATGCTGTTCTTCTGAACAATGTCTGGAACTAACTAATTTCCTCAGAATTTCAGAGAGAAATGCACTGTAACCAGCATGTACAACATTTGCTGCCTTCCTTCCTTAAATTAGGTCAATACTTGCCACCTGTTTTTTAAAGAATGAATGACCTCACTAATTGAACTCCACACTGCTATTAGTTTGAACATGCCCCTTTCAATTAGTGATTCAATTACACAGAATCAGCAGCATGCATGGCATGACTGTTTGATTTCTATTACTCTACTACACCTGTTAGTAAATTATTTGCCATGTAGAAATATCATTTCTACCAAAAACTGATTGATCAGGTTAGTGATGTCTGACTTATTTTGAACACAACTGTACAAGATCTTAGTCTGCCTTACTCAATAGTATATCCTGCTCGACTCTGTGAATTGGATGGCAGGAAATCTGTCTTCTTCATGGATCTTTGGGAGGCAGAGAACTGGGTTTCTAGGCATCCAAAGGGCACAACTCCATCATGAGTGGTGGGTGTGTGGTGTGAGTTTTTCTCCTTGTACAGGCTACTTTTGGACAGGAAGTACACTGCTTGTGTTACTTCCACCATCGTATTGGCTATTTCTTTTTGACGCTATAAATGTCTGCTTGCACGGAGTAATTATTCTCTATGCCTCTCCATAGACTCAGCATCATGCACTACTGTGGCACAAAAGTAATTTCGTTTGTTTGACTTTATTATGTATTTACGGGTGAAGTAGGATGCTACTTTACCACCTGCATAGCTATAACACAGGGATCAGCAACCTCTGGCACTGCAACTGTACTCACACTACAATTCCCAGAATGCTTCATTCATTTCTATGGGAGTTATAAGAACCAATGACAAAGTGGGAATGCAGGAAGTTGTAGTTTCACAGCAGCTGGAGTGCCAAAGACTGCTAACCCCTCCTAGAACATCTTCATTGAGCTATGCGGATCCCTGATTATAATTTATCAATTGTATTATTGATGTTCATACTACCTCAGTTTTGGTTCTTGCTTACTGTGTTTTATGTTCTAACTTTTCCACTGTATGGTAAACTTGCTTATGGGTCTTGCAGTCAGGTATATATGTGACTATCTGTATATCCCGGACAATATGTGGGGAATGACAGGAATGATGGCACTCTGCCCTATTGTGGTCCTTATTCAGAATCCCTGATGGCTACCCTGAATGTAATGTCTTGATTGTAAGCGGATGGCAGTCTTCTCTCATATTCCCAAGTAAAGTCCTTAGATCCTTGGAATACAAGAAACACCCTACTCCAGATACAGCAGGGAGACTTAAAGAGGACCTTTCATTACTTCTAAAGATATTAACTAACAGTGCTGACATGTAGAGCGGCGCCCAGGGATCTCCCTGTACTTACTTTTATCCCTGGGCGCCGCTCCGTTCTCCCGGTATAGGCTCCGGTCTCTGTGCTCACAAAGTTATAGTAGGCGGGGACTTGGTTATAGTAGGCGGAGCCTGCCCTTCATCTCCTTCTCCCAGGCTGTAGCGCTGGCCAATCGCAGCGCAGAGCTCATAGCCTGGGAGAAAAAAAAACTCCCAGGCTATGAGCTCTGCGCTGCGATTGAGCAGGAGATAAAGGGCAGGCCCCGCCTACTATAACCAAGTCCCCCAAGTCCCCGCCTACTATAACTTTGTGAGCACAGAGACCGGAGCCTATACCGGGAGAACGGAGCGGTGCCCAGGGATAATAGTAAGTGCAGGGGGATCCCTGGGCGCCGCTCTACATGTGAGCATCGTTAGTTAATATCTTTAGTGATGAAAGGTCCTCTTTAAGTCCTGGGTACAATGGAGGGGGAGACGGCAATCTCTAGAAGTGATTATATGTTTGGTACTCCCTCCACACACCTTGCTGTTATGGACATCAACTGCCCCACAGGACATTGGACCATGGTCCTATTGTAGTGTGACTGGGTTTTCCTTTAAGCTCTAGAGGAATTTCCAAATTGCTTATACACTCATTTTGGATAACAGTTCCAGTACAAGGAGGGAGGCAGCTCTCAACTGCTGGTCCACTATCTGAGCACAGAGGTCTTACCTGGAGGCGACAACAAATAGCAGGAAAGAAAGATGTCCAGCTCCAAAAATAGTGGTAGAAAAATATTGTATCTTTATTCTGCGGTAATAAAAACTTCCATACAGGATGCTAAAGTTAACATGTTTCAGAGCATCACATATTCAAGGTCCTTCCTCATGACCCACTCAGCATTATTTGACATTGGTAGAGGCACTAGGCAAGATTGCCCAAATTCACTGCTTTTGTTCTCACTTGCTATAGAACCCCTTGCTCTCAGGTTTTATCAAGATACTGCATTTCAAGGTGTATCTTTAGGGGACAGGGAGGGTAGAGTGGGACTTTATGCAGAGGACTTGAAACTATTTATGTATAACATGGAAGTTTGTTTGCTGCGAGCAATGGATTTAATTGACCAGTTTGGTCCTTTCTCTGGCCTGCACATAAATTGGGCCAAATCCTCATTAGTACTTTTAAGTGAACCCCCTGGCTTCTGCTATACCATAGTGATCTATGGTAGAATATTTCCAATATCTAGGTATATTTATTACTCATGACTCCAGTTTCTCTCTTTCCAAGAATATCCTCCCACTTAAGACTTACTTTCTTGATAAGTTTAAAACATGGAAGACTCTTCATCTGTCAGTCTCATTAAGATGGTATTACTTCCTAATTTGCTAGAAAACACTTGTTCCCCCATGCCCAAGGGATTATTTATTTTGTTGGATAGATTGCATTCACTATGGCTAAATTTGCTCTTTCTACACTACAGCGTCCTAAACGTTAAATTATCCCACAAAAACTGAAAAATAGACAGGTGCTTGGAAGGTGACGAAAAAATGTTAAAAAAAAATCACTTGCTCATTCCAAAACAAGGAAATCCCTAGGGGATTTATATATTTATACACTGTTATTAGATCTCCACTCATCTCAGTACAGTGTTTTTAAATTATCGTATATAACTTTAGTAATTGCCATATTCATTCTGACCAACAGAATAAAATAAAGTTGTCATTTTTATCACAAAAAATATTTTTTTGGTTAACAAGGTTACGTTAACCCCTTCCCGACCATGTGACGTACTATTACGTCATGGAAGTCAGTGATTTCCCGCATTTTGACATAATAGTACGTCATGGTGATCGGGCGGGCACCCGAGCGGTGCGTGCCCGATACTGCAGGGGTTCGGCAGTCCCTGTTAGCCGGGCCCCTGCTGTATCTGCCGGCATCGCTGTTTAGAGGTCAGCGACATAGCAGTGGTTTGCGGCGGGTGAAGGAACGCATCAAGTCCCCGTGCTGCTGTGGCGGAGACCCAATACATGACAAGGCAGCCTGATGCTTTGCACGGCATCCGGACCTGCCTTCTACGTGTGCCCAGGAGATCCAGCCTCAGGCTGGGTCTCCTAGGCAACCTGTTCGTGTTATGACTGGGACACAACTGAAGTTTAAAAAAAAAAAGTTAAAAATGTTTTAATAAAAAAATTGTCTCAAGTAAAACAAAAACAAAAAACTCCCTTTCCCCAGATTTCATAATAAAAAATAGAAAAAGGAAAAACACACATTAGGTATTTTAGGTTACCTTGCAATTTTTGTGATGTAAATCAAAAAGGCGTATGCCCCCCAAATTAGTATTAAATCAAACAGTCGCCTCATCCTGCAAAAAATGAGACCCTACCTAAGACAATCGGTCAAAAAATAAAAAAGCTATGGCTCTCAGACTACAGAGACACAAACATTTTTGGTTTAAAAAATGCTATTATTGTGAAAAACTTAAAAATAATAAAAGTATACATATTAGGTATTGCCATGTCCGTAAGGATCTGCTCTATAAAAATATCACTTGACCTAACCCCTCAGATCAACGCTGTAAAATAACTGCCAAAATTAAAAAAATTTTGGTCACCTTGCCCCATAAAGTGTAATAATTAATGATCAAAAATCATATGTACCCAAAAAGGTACCAATAAAACTGGCACCTTATCCCCTAGTTTCCAAAACGGGGACACTTTTTGGGAGTTTCTACTGTTAGGGTGCCTCAGGGGGCTTCAAATGGGACATGGCATCTAAAAACCAGTCCAGCAAAATCTGCCTTCCAAAAACCACATGGCATTCCTTTTCTTCTGCACCCTGCCGTGTGCCCTTACATCAGTTTGCAAGCATATGTGGGGTGTTTCTGAAAACCACAGAATCAAGGTAATAAATATTGAGTTTTGTTTGGCTGTTAACCCTTGATGTTTTAAAGGGAAAAAAATGATTAACATGGAAAATCTGCTAAAAAGTGAAATTTAATCTCCATTTCCCTTTAATTCTTGTGGAACACCTAAAGGGTTAACAAAGTTTGTAAAATCAGTTTTGAGAAAGTTGGGTGTAGTTTCTACAATGGGTATAATCCAATAAACGAAAGCGTAGGCAGCATATCCAGTGAATGTCCCTTTATTGGGAACTGCTTACATGCGCAGACATGAATATAAAATTGCTACGCTTGGCTAACAAGCCTTTCTCAAGCATCTGGTGTGTGCTTCTCCACTACTCTGTTTATACGGTTTCTACAATGGGGTCATTATGGTGGCTTTCTACTAAGTAAGCCCCACAAAGTGACCTCAGACCTGAAATGGTCCTTAAAAGTGGGTTTGGGAAATTTTCTTAAATATTTTCAAAATTTGCTTCTAAACTTCTAAGCCTTCTAACATCCTAAAAAATGAAATGACATTTACAAAATGATGCCAACATAAAGTAGACATATGGGAATGTTAAGTAATACATTTTTTTTTGAGGTATCACTTTTGTTTTAGAAGCGGAGAAATTGAAAATTGCGAATTTTTCTAAATTTTTGGTAAATTTGGAATTTTTCATAAATAAAAGGTAAAATATATTGACTCAAATTTATGACTATCATGAAGTACAATGTGTCACAGAAAACAATCTCAGAATGGCTTGGATAAGTAAAAGTATTTCAAAGTTATTACTACATAAAGTGACACGTCAGATTTGCAAAAATGACCTCGGCAGAGGGGCGAAAACTGGCCTGGGGTAGAAGGGGTTAAAGAAATTACAACTTGTTATAACAAAAACAAGCCCTCATACAACTTTTGACAGAAAACAAAATCTATGGTTCTCAAAAGGTGGGAGATAAAAAAACCTGAAAATAAAGATCATTTGCCCTTAAATTAAGATGGTGACTTTCAGAATGACATGCATTATAGTTTAATATACAGCAATTCTGTTTATAATAACCTACAACAAAGAATTCTAAAAATTTACATTTTACATTAATAATTCTACAACCTATACATGTTTCTTTCAGGATGCACCAATCGATGAAAAAGATGCTCCAGGTCACTATTTATCTTGGCTGGTGGCAAGGTAATAAGCCTGCACACACATCCAGTATCCATACATTCACATAAGATCTCCACATGCCATAGAAAGGACAAGGACTACTTCTAAGCCCTCCCTTTATTACACATTGATATTTAACCCCTTAATTACTGGGCCCATTTTCATTTTAGTTTTTCCTCCCATGATCCATAATTTTTTTTAAATATTCTGTTCATATAGCCATATGAGGGCTTATTTTTTGCGGGACAAGTTATATTTTTTAACGGCACCATTTAACCACTTCAGCCCCCCAGCTTAAACACCCTTAATGACCAGGCCACTTTTTACAATTCTGCCCTACGCTACTTTCACCGTTTATTGCTCCGTCATGCAACTTACTACCCAAATAAATTTTACCTCCTTTTCTTCTCACTAATAGAGCTTTCATTTGGTGGTATTTCATTGCTGCTGACATTTTTACTTTTTTTGCATTTAATCAAAAATGACCGAAATTTTTTCCAAAAAATGACATTTTTCACTCTCTGTTGTAAATTTTTTTTAAAAAAAAAAATACATTTCTATATACATTTTTCTATAAATTTATTGTTCTACATGTCTTTGATAAAAAAAATCCAATAAGTGTATATTTATTGGTTTGGGTAAAAGTTACAGCGTTTACAAACTATGGTGCAAACAAGTGAATTTCCGCATTTTGAAGCAGCTCTGACTTTCTGAGCACCTGTCATGTTTCTTCAGGTGTTAGAATGGCAGGATAGTATAAATACCCCCCAAATGACACCATTTTAGAAAGAAGACACCCCAAAGTATTCACGGAGGGGCATGGTGAGTTCATGTATCATTTCATTTTTTTTTTTACAAGTTAGCGGAAAATTACACTTTCTGAGGAAAGAATTCTCCCACGGACTCACTATGCCCCTCAGTGAATACCTTGGGGTGTCTACTCTCGAAATGGGGTCATTTGTGGGGTGTTTACTGTTCTGGCATTTTGGGCGGGGCTAAATTGTGAGCATCCTGTAAAACCTAAAGGTACTCGTTGGAATTTGGGCCTCTTTGCGACCCAGGCTGCAAAAAGTGTCACTCATGTGGTATCGCCGCACTCAGAGAAGTAGGGCAATGTGTTTTGGGTGTATTTTTACATATACCTATGTTGGGTGAGAGAAATATCTCTGTAAACTGACAACTTTGTATAAAAATGTAAAAAGTTGTCATTTACAGAGATATTTCTCACACCCGGCATGGGTATATGTAAAACTACACCTCAAAACACATTGCCCTACTTCTCCTGAGTACGGCATACCACATGTGTGACACTTTTTGCAGCCTGGGTGCGCAAAGGGCCCAAATTCCAACAAGTACCTTTAGGATTTCACAGGGCATTTTTACGCGTTTGGATTCTCCCGCTTTAGGGCCCCTAAAATACCAGGGCAGTATAAATACCCCACAAGTGACCCCATTTTGAGAGAAGACACCCCAAGGTATTCCGTGAGGGGCATGGTGAGTTCATGTAAAATTTTATTTTTGGTCACAAGTTAGTGGAATATGAGACTTTGTAAAAACAAAAATGTAAAAAATAAAATATAAATTTCCGCTTGTACCAAATTTTTTTTTCTGTGAACTCGACATGCCCCTCACGGAATACCTTGGGATGCCTTCTTTCCAAAATGGGGTCACTTGTGGGGTATTTATACTGCCCTAGCATTTAGCGGCCCTAAAGCGTGAGAATCCAAATGCATAAAAATGCCCTGTGAAATCCTAAAGGTACTCATTGGAATTAGAGCCCTTTGCGCATCTTGCTGCAAAAGTGTCACACATGTGGTATCGTCGTACTCAGGAGAAGTAGGGCAATGTGCTTTGGGGTGTATTTTTACATATACCCATACTGTGTGTAGAAATATCTCTGTAAATGACAAATTTAAAAAAAATTTTATACAAAGTTGTCAATTTACAGAGATATTTCTCTCACCCAGCATGGGTATATGTAAAAATACACCCCAAAGCACATTGCCCTACTTCTCCTGAGTTCGGCGATACCACATGTGTGACACTTTTTTGCAGCCAAGATGCACAAAGCGGCTCAAATTCCAATGAGTACCTTTTAGGAGGGCATTTTTACGCATTTTTCTTCTCACGCTTTAGGGCCCCTAAAATGCCAGGGCAGTATAAATACCTCACATGTGACCCCATTTTGGAAAGAAGACACCCCAAGGTATTCCGTGAGGTGCATGGCGAGTTCATAAAAGATTTTTTTTTTTTGTCACAAGTTAGCGGAAATTGATTTTGTATTTTTTCTCACAAAGTCTCCCTTTCCGCTAACTTGTGACAAAAAGTTAAATTTTTCATGGACTCACTATGCCCTCACGAATACCTTGGGGTGTCTTCTTCTAAAATGCGGTATTTGTGGGGTGTTTGTACTGTTCTGGCATCTTGGGTGGGGCTAATTAGAGCAGCCCTGTAAAACCTAAAGGTACTGCGTTGGATTTGGGCCCCTTTGCACTTAGGCTGCAAAAGTGTCACCATGTGGTATCGCCGTACTCGGGCAATGTGTTTGGGGTGTATTTTTACATATACCCATAGTTAGAGAGAGAAATATCTCTGTAAATTGACAACTTTGTAGAAAAAAATTAAAAAGTTGTCGTTACAGCGATATTTCTCACACAAAGTATGGGTATATATAAAAATACACCCTAAAACTCATTGCCCTACTTCTCCTGAGTACGGCGATACCACATGTGTGACACTTTTTGCAGCCAAGATGCAAAGGGGCCCTAATTCTAATGAGTACCTTTAGGATTTCACAGGGCACTTTTACACATTTGGATTCTCATGCTTTAGGACTCCTAAAATGCCAGGGCAGTATAAATACCCACATGTGACCCCATTTTGGAAGAAGACACCCAAGGTATTCCGTGAGGGGCATGGCGAGTTCACAGAAATTTTTTTTAGCACAAGTTAGCAGAAATTGATATATATATATATATATATATATATATATATTTTTTTACAAAGTCTCATATTCCACTAACTTGTGACAAAAATTTAATTTTACATGAACTCACCATACCCCTCACGGAATACCTTGGGGAGTCTTCTTTCAAAATGGGGTCACATGTGAGGTGTTTGTACTGCCCTGGCATTTGAGGGTCTCAGCAATCATTACACGTATGGCCAGCATTAGGAGTTTCTGCTATTCTCCTTATATTGAGCATACGGGTAATGAGACAATGAGGCAATTACGGACAAGAAAAGGCATTTTCTATATAGTTCTGGCAATGTGCGGATCTGCAAAATGCGGAAGCACTGGCAGGCTGTAGTATAACTGCTGAGCCGCGCTCACATCAAATCTCGCCTCTGCAAGATGACGCGCCACCGCGTCAAGGAGGAACAAGCCTCCTGCCGCCTGGACGCAGCCCTGCATTAGGCGGTTGGCAGGTGCTTAATTTGCCATGTCTTGTATTGAAAAATGGGAAAAAATTCTTTGTGGGGTTAAACTGAAAAAAATAACAATTCTGCCAAGGTTTTTGGGGTTTTGATATTATGGCGTCCTTATTCTGCGGCTCAGTATGCATATAGCAATACAAAACCTTTGAAAAATATCATTTTTCTTTGCATTGCTGTTTTCTGACAGCCATAACTTTTTTGGCTTGTTTTTGCTGAACAAACCACAGTTTTTATTGGTACCATTTTTGTACTACATACATCTTTTTGATCACTGTTAGGTACTTTCACACTTTGCGTTGGTGCGGATCAGTCTGTTTACTTGCACAGACGGATCCGCGACCTATAATGCAAGCGTTTGTATCCGTTCAGAACGGATCGCTTGCATTAGTTAAAAGAAAAATGACCAAGTTCAAAGCGGATCAGTTTTTAATTACATTGAAAGTCAATGGGGAACGGATCCATTTTCAAATGCACCATATTGTGTCATTGAAAATGGATCCGTCCCCATTGACTTACATTGTAATTCAAAAGCGGATCCATTAGGCTCCGCCTCTTCAGACGGACACCAAAATGCTGCAGGCTGCGTTTTGGTGTCCGCCTCCAAAACAGAATAGAAGCGGAACTGATGCATTGTGAACGGATCCTTATCCATTCAGAATGCATTGGGGCTTAACTGATCCGTTTTGGACCGTTTGTGAGAGCCCTGAAGCGGATCTCACAAACAGAATCCAAAACGCTAGTGTGAAAGTACCCTTAATCAATTTTTTGGGTGGGACAAAAGTCGAATTATGTTTTTTAATTTTTTTCCATTATGGTGGTCACCGCACAGGAAAATAATAAAAAAATTTTTTTACTAGTTCAGTCATTTTACGACATGTCGATACCGGATATATTCATTTTTTATTGTTTATATATAAAATTGAGAAAGGGGGCGATTTAAACGTAATTCTTTTTAAACAATTTTTTTTTACTGACTTTAGGTCTCATGCACACGAACGTATTTTGTTTCTGTGTCCATTTTTTTTTTTTTTTTGCGGCTTGTATGTGAAACCATTCACGTCAGTGGGGGTTCAAGAAAAAAAAAAACACGGAAATTACTGTTTCTGTATATCCATTCCACAAAAAAAATAGAACATGTCCTATTTATTGTCCGCATTACAGACAAGGATAGGACTGTTTTATTAGAGGCCAGCTGTTCCTTTCCTTAAAATACAGAATGCACATGCATGAGCCCTTAGGGTGCTAGAACCTAGAATCTTTTGATCCCTTGTCCCATTTACCTTAATAAAGATCTATTAGGGTGAATGGGATAATGACGCATGGCAGGCCTGGGAAGCTTTAGCTGTCCCCAGGCTGTCATAGTAACTGATTGGAGTCCTGCGATCTCACAGAAGGAGCCACATCCCTCTGCCTTAGCTCACAGATGCTGTGTTTGCGGGTTCTGATGGATTAAATGAAGGGGATTGGCGTGATCAAAGTTCCCAGTCATTGCGGACGGATGCCCGCTTTATCATTATACAGCTGGCACCAGCCGCATATAGAGCGGGCTCACTGCACCAGTCCACTCCATACAAGGCCTCAGCCACTTTAATATAGGGGTATGACATGGTGGCTGAAGGGGTTAAACAGTGCAGACAATATATACTTCTGTCTGAGGACATTATAAAGATGCAAAAAGATAGTATAACCCATGATCTACTCTTAAGGTGGGTTTACACACAGAGTTCTGACTAATTAGACTGATCTAAATGCCCTTTTACATGAGCAGAGTCTTGGGGCAATTATACGGCATGAATGTTACTACCATTGTGTCCATCTAACAAACTCATAAAATGTTTTGGCATCGCTAGTAGTGTATAAGTTATCACATGACTGCATATCTTCAGGACTTTTTAGAATCCTGGTCATGCCAAAGGCTTTTCAGTAGCCTGTGAGAGGGTCAACTTGCTTGTCACACTGTTTTAACCAGTCACAATTTTTTTCAAACCAAGATTGCTACAAGATTTTATTAGTATTATTAGAAGAAACCAGGAACTGCAACATACAGTTCACTAATACTGCATTACAACAGGCTTATGTAATATGAGGAAGAAGGGAAGTGAAAACATTTTATATACAGAGCTTCAGGATGTATAAGGTAGAAATGCTACCATAAACTGTGACACTTCTATTTTATTATGGGTGTTTCTCCCATAACACATCTGGAGTGCTGCAACCTTTGCATGCTTCATTGTTGTAAATCTATTCATGGAACTGACACGTATATACATAGCTTTATAGGTCACTACTGAAGCAGTAATGATAGATGTGTCTTATGGATTATGGTTTAATTATACTAGTCTTATAAGCCTTACTCTGGCTGATTTCACACTGCAATATTTTGCACAGTATTTTACATCAGGAATTGAACAAACACAGAGGGCCAGATTTATCATTAGCTAAAGTCACTTTAATGGAGTGAAAAGTCGCAAAAAATGCGCAATCGGTAAAATTGCGCATTTTTTTGCGACTTTCAAGCTCTACACTAAGCTCTCCAGTTTTGTGAAAGTGGGCGTGTTGTCTTATGTAAATGAATCTCTAGACAGATTTACTATTGCAACCATTTAAAAAGTCGCAAAAAGTTGCAAAAAAATGCGCAATTTCACTCCAGGGGGACCATGCTTATCTTATGCGACTTTTTGTAAAGATGTGCGACTTTTGTAAAGCCGCTTACTGAAGGATAAACTGCTACCGTCAATCCACATTTATCACAGTATTAAAGGACCATTAATAAATCTGACTAACTAAAAGTGACTTTGGGCAGATGTAAAAGTGGAGTAAGATGTAAGTGTAATGATAAATCTGGCCCAGAAAGTTTAAAGGAAAGATTTGTACCTCTTCTCTGTGTTAGACCCACTCCCACTTTTGGCTTACAAATACTAATTCAAGATACTGCTGTGTGAAAGTGGCCTTAGGATAAGATTTCAAGATGACTAAAATATATATTTTATTGGCTTTGATAATATAAACCAACTGTGGTTGGTATGCACATTTGAGTTATGTTAGTTCTGGATGCAATGCTGCAGGTTAAAAAAAAAAAACATGCAAGTAAAAATCAATTTTTGTTATACTAGTGAAAATTTAATTTGTTATTTTAGAAACTTATATTTTGCTATTTGATGATGTTTTTATTACAGGAAACCTGTGTATTTTTATAGCATATCAGGCCGTTTTGATATTGGAAATCTGGAATCCTACCTTCTCTGTGATGAGTATTTTCAAGAGAAATGAATAAATTAAACTATCTTCAGTAATACAGTATATGAGAACTAGCTAAAGTTAAACAGGCAGAAACATTACCTTGTCCTTTATGAATTGTCCAGTTATCAAAGTAAATGTAATACACAGCAGCTAATGACAAAATTTAAAAACTCTAACTCCAAGCAAACAACTCAAATTGTTGTCACAGAGTCACATCTGGCTGAAGTCTGCTGCATTTGTCTGATGCCTTTTCATTTCTGTTTTCCATTTTTGCAATTCGGGATCCAAACTGCATGGCTCTTTTGGGCAAAACTGAAGAGTTACCAAGTCCAAGTATTACAGCTGCTATTCGCAAAATTAACTTTTCGCCAAGCCCCTGCCAAGCATCAAGTCTGTTTTTTCCCAAAGTGGAAGAGAGTTCAAAAAGAAACTACATCCTCATCCAGAAATGGAAACCTGAAAAACAATGCAACAACCATAAACTTCCAGCTGCATTAACATATCTTACATGTGCAAAATATGATTTTTATAGCTGTTCAATGATTTATACTTAAAACGGTATAAGGGATTATTTTAATAGTGATATAATCCAAGGGACTCATTTTATGACTGTCATCATAAAAAAAAATGCTAATCATATGGTGATGTCAAAGTACTGTAAATAAAATGACAGGTCAATCAAAAAACAGACTTCAGTGAGTGATACAATGATATCTTTAAAGGAAGTGTGTTCCCAAAAATGTGTTACTATCTGTTTTCATTTTCTGATTGTAGATTTATTCTATTTCTTGAACATGATTAATGTTTTTACACAGCATTAAAAAGGCTACTTTCAAATTCGTGTTTTGTGCGGATCTATCTAGATAATACAACCCAGCAGCATCCGTTCAGTATGGATCCATTTGTATTATCTTTAACATAGCCAAGACGTCCCCATTGACTTACATTGTGTGCCAGGATGGATCAGTTTGGCTCAGTTTCATCAGACGGACACAAAAACGCTGCAAGCAATGGTTTGGTGTCAGTCTCTGAATGGATCTCACAAACAGAAAACCAAAACACAAGTGTGAAAGTAAACAAAAATAGCTTTACGGCAGGCCCATAGTCCATAGACACAATGGTCAGACGGGGACCTCATTGACTTCTATGGGAGAGTTTTCCAGGCATGCTCTGTGACCTGAGCAAAGGTCATTGTACAATGAAAGAATAGATCAACTTTTTCAATCACCTTTTGTAAATGGTGGATCCTGTCTTATCTGTTATTCTAATTATCTCTGTATAGATAAGCAGAGAAATGCAATAAAGTGATCTGTACAAACTAAGAAGTTACGCCTATTAGGCTTAGTGGCCAGGGCAAAAACTGCAGAATTTTATGGTTTTTGTTTACATATAGATGTTGACATGGAAAATTAAAAGAACATGAAAAATTTAATAATGTTAAACATAAAACATGATTTAAACAATAGGTCATTTTCTGATGACACCTTTCCTGTAACATGTTTATTTTGCAAAACTGTTGGCTAGTCAACTTTTATTTAGTCTCTTATTTATTTTCCATATGGCTCTTCACATTCAGTAGACTGAAATATGTATGTGCCCTTTCATCCAATGCACAGGGCTCCACACTTTTAAAGGGTTGGACATTTTATATTAACATTTACAAAAAACATTGCTGCAAACAGCACTAGAATCTGCTTATTAATATATTATTTGGGTACTTGCATCATGGTCCCCCACTTTGCAGCACCAGCCACTTTTGTACCGTGGCTGGCTCCAGTATAAGCATTGTGATCATGTCCCAACATGGCTGCGGATGCAGAAGCCACCAGTGGCCTCCATTGAGTGACACTGCGCATGTGATGCCATACCCAATTATGGGAGCATACTATTAGACCTGCATTGTAAGGCAAACAGAGGTTTCAACTCATGGATTTCATTCCTCTGAGGTAAAAAAATTATCACGTCCTGTCAATTGTGGTTGTTATTGTATAAAACATTATTTACACACAGTGGCCAGATTAAAAAATCCTATAGATGGTGTAAGTTTTGACAGGCTGTGTAAAAATGCACCAGATTTATCACCGGGGCTAAGGTTGGATTATAATTGTAGTGCAGGGATAGGCACTTTTAATTTACTCTAAACCAACTTTAAAATTGGCTTACTTGGAGACAGATTTTCTGCCAGAATTGCACCAAAATTCCAGAAAAGCCCTGCCCATCCCCCAAAGTGTAGAAGCACTAGATGCACCAATTTGCACTACTTTGGACAGATTGTTGGTGCAGATACATTAGTAAATCTGAGCCAGCGTGTGAGACAGGAGCTGAGAACATACAACAATGGGATTATCTTCTACTAACAGGAAACCGTATTAACAAATGGTAACTGGAATACACATTAACCTTTTCACTACCGGATGTTTTTTCGTTTTTGCGATTTAATTTTTTCAGCTGTAGGAGGGCATATTATTTGCGGACAATTTGTACTTTTTAATGCCACCATTAATAATGGCATAAAATGTAGTAGTAAGCGGTAAGAAAATGTCAAATGGGGTGTGAAAACGCAATTCCATTACTCTATACAAATTGCAATCTGATAATTCTATGTTGTGGTCCACTATGGACACCTAATAAAAAATTTTTTTCAAATAACCCCCTTTCCCCAAAATTAAAATCAAAATACTTAATTAAATAAATAAAAACCAACATCATGGGCATCGCCGCATGCGAAAAAACCTGTACTATTAAAATATATATATTTTTAAAATATATGTACAGTGAAAATGGCAGAGTCGCTGTTTTTTCATCACTTTAGCCCACAAAAAAATGAATAAAAATTGATCAAAAGTTACACACACCCCAAAATTGTATTTTCAAAGACTATAGATCGTTCCATAAAAATTGAGCCCTCACAAATCTTCGTTTAAAAATGTTGGGGAAAAATCTCTCAAAAGTTTTTTTCCCAATATTAAAATGTAACACTATATGTATAAAAACTATACATATGTGGTATTGCTGTAATCTTACTAACCTGGACAATGAACAGCACAATAGAGGTGTTGAGTAGTAGCGGTCTACTGTATTCGATGCTTCCTGTTGCAATGACACAACCTCAATTGGTTGAAGATGATTTTTATTTATATAAGAGTGACAACTCGTTTCGGAGATGGAACGCTCCTTTCTAAAGTCTGTATGACAATGTGTGCCTCCTGATTCAGATGAAACCTTTTTGTACTAGAGGTGATAGATTTCATCCTAACCCATACTACTTTCACCTTCAAAAAATAAAATATACAAACAAATTAAGGGTACCGCAATTAGTACGCGTTTCATGCAGACCTGCGCAAATTTATATATGGGGCTCTTCGAAAAACGATATATCTACAACAACCATCCCTGGATTTAGAAGATTATACTTTACAAATGGTACATAGACGACCTATTATTCACCTGGAAAGGAAACGCAAATGAAGCTATGGAATTCACCACATATTTAAATAATAACACGTTTAATCTAAATCCCCCTCAAGATAAATCAACCAAAAGCTTTTGAAAAAGTCAATGGCAACAGCCATCTGGACTACCAAAGCTCCCATCATAAAGAATGGAAAAACATACCCTTTAGTCAATTCAAACAGATACGTAGAAGCTGCACAAGTGATGAAGATTATCATGAAAAGCCAAGCCATCAAGTGCAGATTTCAAAATAAAGGGTACCCGACAAAATTATAAAAGCGGCCTACCTGCAGGCAAAGAACCAAACCCAGCAGGATTGCCAAATATCCAGAAAAAGAAAGAGGACAGTCAAGAAATTCCGCAAACTTCAAGTCCACTTTTTTGGCAACAAACAAGACAAACCACAATACGTTATGTAAGATCCTGACTAAACATTGGTCCATTCTATTGGCAGATCCTTTTAAGGAAACATATTCAATCAAGACCAAAAATAATCTGCAGAAGGGCCCAGTCCCTAAGAATCTCATTGCCCCCAGTCGTATACGGAACAGAAAAAAACATCAAATTCCAACAAACCAGTGTCTTCCCCCAACTTTATGACAGCTACAAATGCAGCCATCATCGAAGCAAATGTTGGCTAAATATTTCAACATGCATCTCCAAATTCGTTGCAGCTCTGAAACGTGTTGTCACTTTTATATAAATAAAAAAGAATCTTCCAAAAAAAAAAAAAAGGAGAAAACGAGCCATCTGAATCAGGAGGCACACATATCGTCATACAGACTTGAGAAAGCAGCGTTGCAGCTCCGAAAGGTGGTCACTTTTATATAAATAAAAAAGAATCATCTTCATCCAACTGAGGTCGTGTCATTGCGCCAGGAAGTATCGAATTCAGTGGACCGCTACTACTGAACACCCCTCTATTGTCTCATATCACTCCTCGGGAGTATTGGCAACTCCAAAAGTGAGGAGCGAACGATACCAGCAGCACCGACCACTATCCAAATACACGCCTACACTAGTGTTGTGCCTATGCTTGCACAACACGAAAAGGTGAGCACAACCACTACTCTCTTTTAACCAACTAAGTAACTATTATCCTATGAGCACCTCCCCCTTTCTTGCCACATATAATGAAAAGCACAAGTCAGTTTTACCGCATACTGAACTCAGTAAAAATAAAACGCATAAAATTGTGGCAGAATTGTGTTCTTTTTCAAATTCCACCTCGTTTGGAAATTTTCCAGTTTCCCACTACATTGTAAGCAATATTAAATGGTAGCATTAGAAAGTACAACTTGTCCCGCAAAAAGCCCTCATACGGAAAAATAACGTTATAGCTCCTGGTAGGCAGGGAGCGAAAAAGAAAATATGGAAAACTGCTGCAACAGAAAGGGGTTAATCTTAGAGCATCAGCTGTGGATCAAGGCAACCACATTCAACTCGACAGAATCTTCCACCTTATTAGAAATATTTGCACCCAGATATTTGAATGCGGCATTGGAGGAAATGATCTTAAGAAAATGTGTTACTTCCTTTAGTTTCCCAATATCTATCCTGTTTAATGCCATAAATAGATTTTTTTTTCAGTTAAGCCCTAAAAACTACCATATTTCTCAAATATTTTTACCAGTTCTTGCAGTGATTCATAGGGGTGAATTAAAAATATCAACAAATCATCTGGAGATGTTTTCACATACTGCACCATTTCCAAACCCCTTGACTTTTGTATTATATTGGAATGCTAACTGCTAGAACCTAAATGGGACCTGTCTTGTCCCTCTTGATAGCATGAAAGGGAAGGACCTACCACCATTCAGAAATACAGAAGCTTGAGGTGCCCTACAAATTTTTATCCCTCAAACAAATTTAGGTCCAAACCCCAATTGTCTTATGACCTCCCAAAGTAAAGACCACTCAACTTTATTACAATCTTTAGTGGCATTTATGGAAAGTATAGCCCTCCCATTCATGCGGTCACCCTTCATCCCGATGTTTGCATACAACCATCCAAATTTGTAGTGGTTGTCTTAGCTGACATAAACCCGTATTGATCGTCATGTATAACTAATCTGATTACTTTTCATCCTCCCTGTTAAAACCTTTGTTAATATCTTAAGATTTGCATTCAGCAAGGAGAAAGGCCTATAAAAATCTGGAAATGTCTCATCCTTAGGGCACATGCACATAACCATGTGCCGGCCGGGCCTGTGCTGCTGACCGCAAATTGAGGTCTGCAATGCAGGGGCTCCGTCCATAGGGCTGCCCATGCGGAAATGGACCCATTCACTTGAATGGGGTCCGCAATCCACATCCGATGGTCCGCACTGCAGTAGTGCTTCCATGGGGTTCCGTGCTTCCGTTCCGCACTGCCCGGATTGATGGCCCATTCAAGTGAATGAGTCTGCATTTGTGATGCGGTGCAAAAACAGCTGGGCCCGTATTTTGCGGACCCGCTATTTGCTGGCAGCAATACAGACCCAGCCGATAACCTGCTTGGGAATTATAGAAAGTGTTTCACCAGTTAAAACTAGATAACAGATATCCTTATTTTCTAATCCGTTTTTATTTTCTGATTGCAGATTTTTAATTCTCTTTCCTTAACATGATAATGGGGGCAGCCACCTTGCCTGATCTGTTCTTAACAGCAATTAGAAGCATTATGAAAACTGATTTATGGCAGCCACATGGGCCATACACACAATAGTATGGAGCTGGATCTATTGACATTTACGGGAGAGTTTTCTAGTCACACACTGATCTGAGCAGAGGTTATTGTAGAAGGAATAAATAGATAAGCTTCGACAATTACATATTGTGAATAGTGGATCCTGTCTTATCTATACACATAGGTGATATCATTACAGGCAGGGTTAAAATGACAGATAAGGAGATAACTCTAGTAAAGTGATCAATACAGACCAAAACGTGGCACCTATTAGGCTTAGCGACCAGTGCAAAAACCGCAGGATGTTTTTTGTTTAAATATACAGTCGTGGCCAAAAGTTTTGAGAATGACACAAATATTAGTTTTCACAAAGTTTGCTGCAAAACTGCTTTTAGATCTTTGTTTCAGTTGTTTCTGTGATGTACTGAAATATAAATTACATGCACTTCATACGTTTCAAAGGCTTTTATCGACAATTACATGACATTTATGCAGTCAGTATTTGCAGTGTTGGTCCTTCTTTTTCAGGACCTCTGCAATTCGACTGGGCAGGCTCTCAATCAATTTCTGGGCCAATTCCTGACTGATAGCAACCCACTCTTTCATAATCACTTCTTGGAGTTTGTCAGAATTAGTGGGTTTTTGTTTGTCCACCCGCCTCTTGAGGATTGACCACAAGTCAATGGGATTAAGATCTTGGGAGTTTCAGGCCATGGACCCAAAATGTCAATGTTTTGGTCCCCAAGCCACTTAGTTATCACTTTTGCCTTATGGCACGGTGTTCCATCGTGCTGGAGAATGTATTGTTCTTCGCCCAACTGTTGTTGGATTGTTGGAAGAAGTTGCTGTTGGAGGGTGTTTTGGTACCATTCTTTATTCATGGCTGTGTTTTTGGGCAAAATTGTGAGTGAGCCCACTCCCTTGGATGAAAAGCAACCCACACATGAATGATCTCAGGATGCTTTACTGTTGGCATGACACAGGACTGATGGTAGCGCTCACCTTTTCTTCTCCGGACAAGCATTTTTCCAGATGCCCCAAACAATCGGTAAGAGGCTTCATCGGAGAATATGACTTTGCCTCAGTCCTCAGCAGTCCATTCACCATACTTTCTGCAGAAGATCAATCTGTCCCTGATGGGTTTTTTGGAGAGAAGTGGCTTCTTTGCTGCCCTTCTTGACACCAGGCCATCTTCCAAAAGTCTTCGCCTCACTGTGCGTGCAGATGCGCTCACACTTGCCTGCTGCCATTCCTAAGCAAGCTCTGCACTGGTGGCACTCCGATCCCGCAGCTGAATCCTCTTTAGGAGACAAACCTGGCGCTTGCTGGACCTTCTTGGACGCCCTTAAGCCTTCTTAACAAGAATTGAACCTCTTTCCTTGAAGTTCTTGATTAGAGATGAGCGAACACCTGGATGTTCGGGTTCGAGAAGTTCGGCCGAACTTCCCGGAAATGTTCGGGTTCGGGATTCGAACTCGATCCGAACTTTATCCCGAACCCGAACCCCATTGAAGTCAATGGGGACCCGAACTTTTAGGCACAAAAAGGCTGTAAAATAGTCCAGGAAAGGGCTAGAGGGCTGCCAAAGGCAGCAAAGTGTAGAAAAATCCCCTGCAAACAAATGTGGATAGGGAAATGAATTAAAATTAAATAAAATAAATAAAAATTAACCAATATCAATTGAAGAGAGGTCCCACAGCAAGGAATCATGCGTCATATCACCCTGCACCGGAGAATGTCACTCTCATGTATTTTGGACCAGCACCCAGACAGAGGATACAGGTCCCACAGCAAGGAATCATGCGTCATATCACCCTGCACCGGAGAATGTCACTCTCATGTATTTTGGACCAGCACCCAGACAGAGGATACAGGTCCCACAGCATGGAATCATGCGTCATATCACCCACCACCGGAGAAGGCCACTCTCATGTATTTTGGACCAGCACCCAGACAGAGGAGAGAGGTCCCACATCAAGGAATCATGAGTCATATCAACCACCACCGGAGAAGGCCACTCTCATTTATTTTGGACCAGCACCCAGACAGAGGATACAGGTCCCACAGCATGGAATCATGCGTCATATCACCCACCACCGGAGAAGGCCACTCTCATGTATTTTGGACCAGCACCCAGACAGAGGATACAGGTCCCACAGCATGGAATCATGCGTCATATCACCCACCACCGGAGAAGGCCACTCTCATGTATTTTGGACCAGCACCCAGACAGAGGATACAGGTCCCACAGCATGGAATCATGCGTCATATCACCCACCACCGGAGAAGGCCACTCTCATGTATTTTGGACCAGCACCCAGACAGAGGATACAGGTCCCACAGCATGGAATCATGAGTCATATCAACCACCACCGGAGAAGGCCACTCATTTATTTTGGACCAGCACCCAGACAGAGGATACAGGTCCCACATCAAGGAATCATGCGTCATATCAACCACCACCGGAGAAGGCCACTCTCATGTATTTTGGACCAGCACCCAGACAGAGGAGAGAGGTCCCACAGCAAGGAATAAGGCGTCATATCAACCCCCACCGGAGAAGGCCACTCTCATTTATTTTGGACCAGCACCCAGACAGAGGAGAGGTCCCACAGCAAGGAATAAGGCGTCATATCAACCACCACCGGAGAAGGCCACTCTCATTTATTTGGGACCAGCACCCAGACAGAGGAGAGGGGTTTTCACAGCAGAGAATCAGGCATTTAGATCACCCACCACAGGAGTAGGACACCATTTAATGGGACCCCGGCAACCATGTCAGATGGCACAAACATCAGCTTCACATCACCCAGCACAAGAGAAGGCCACTTTGAGAGACTTTGACCCCTGCACCCAGGCGGAGGAGAGGGGTTTTCACAGCAGAGAATCAGGCATTTAGATCACCCACCACAGGAGTAGGACACCATTTAATGGGACCCGGCAACCATGTCAGATGGCACAAACATCAGCTTCACATCACCCAGCACAAGAGAAGGCCACTTTGAGAGACTTTGACCCCTGCACCCAGACGGAGGAGAGAGGTTTTCACAGCAGAGAATCATGTATTTAGATCACCCACCACAGGAGTAGGACACCATTTAATGGGACCCCGGCAACCATGTCAGATGGCACAAATATCAGCTTCACATCACCCAGCACAAGAGAAGGCCACTTTGAGAGACTTTGACCCCTGCACCCAGGCGGAGGAGAGGGGTTTTCACAGCAGAGAATCAGGCATTTAGATCACCCACCACAGGAGTAGGACACCATTTAATGGGACCCCGGCAACCATGTCAGATGGCACAAACATCAGCTTCACATCACCCAGCACAAGAGAAGGCCACTTTGAGAGACTTTGACCCCTGCACCCAGACGGAGGAGAGAGGTTTTCACAGCAGAGAATCAGGCATTTAGATCACCCACCACAGGAGTAGGACACCATTTAATGGGACCCGGCAACCATGTCAGATGGCACAAACATCAGCTTCACATCACCCACCACAAGAGAAGGCCACTTTGAGAGACTCTGACCCCTGCACCCAGACAGAGGATACAGGTCCCACAGCAAGGAATCATGCGTCATATCACCCTGCACCGGAGAATGTCACTCTCATGTATTTTGGACCAGCACCCAGACAGAGGATACAGGTCCCACAGCATGGAATCATGCGTCATATCACCCACCACCGGAGAAGGCCACTCTCATGTATTTTGGACCAGCACCCAGACAGAGGATACAGGTCCCACAGCATGGAATCATGCGTCATATCACCCACCACCGGAGAAGGCCACTCTCATGTATTTTGGACCAGCACCCAGACAGAGGATACAGGTCCCACAGCATGGAATCATGCGTCATATCACCCACCACCGGAGAAGGCCACTCTCATGTATTTTGGACCAGCACCCAGACAGAGGATACAGGTCCCACAGCATGGAATCATGCGTCATATCACCCACCACCGGAGAATGTCACTCTCATTTATTTAGGCCCAGCACACAGACAGAGGAGAGAGGTCCCACAGCAAGGAATCATGCGTCATATCAACCACCAACGGAGAATGTCACTCTCATGTATTTTGGACCAGCACCCAGACAGAGGAGAGAGGTCCCACAGCAAGGAATCATGCGTCATATCAACCACCAACGGAGAATGTCACTCTCATGTATTTTGGACCAGCACCCAGACAGAGGAGAGGTTCATTCAACTTTGGGTTGCACCGCAAGATCATGGTAAAGTAAAAAAATGAGGATTCAATAAAGAAGTGCCCCAGAGTACAAGAATACATGGTTGATGGGGAGGGAAATGTCTATTCTGCACAAGGGAGGCACAGGTCCTGTGGGATCCATGCCTGGTTCATTTTTATGAACGTCAGCTTGTCCACGTTGGCTGTGGACAGGCGGCTGCGTTTGTCAGTAATGACGCCCCCTGCCGTGCTGAATACACGTTCAGACAAAACGCTGGCCGCCGGGCAGGCCAGCACCTCCAAGGCATAAAATGCTAACTCTGGCCACGTGGACAATTTGGAGACCCAGAAGTTGAATGGGGCCGAACCATCAGTCAGTACGTGGAGGGTGTGCAGGCGTACTGTTCAACCATGTTAGTGAAATGCTGCCTCCTGCTAACACGTTCCGTATCAGGTGGTTGTGCAGTTAGCTGTGGCGTGGAGACAAAACTTTCCACATTTCTGCCATGCTAACCCTGCCCTCAGAAGAGCTGGCCGTGACACTGCTGCGTTGGCGACCTCTTGCTCCTCTTCTGCCTTCGCCTTGGGCTTCCACCTGTTCCCCTGTGACATTTGGGAATGCTCTCAGGAGCGCCTCTACCAGCGTGCGCTTGAACTCGCGCATCTTCCTATCACGCTCCAGTGCAGGAAGTAAGGTGGGCACATTGTCTTTGTATCGGGGATCCAGCAGGGTGGCAGCCCAGTAGTCCGCACACGTTAAAATGTGGGCAACTCTGCTGTCGTTGCGCAGGCACTGCAGCATGTAGTCGCTCATGTGTGCCAGGCTCCCCAGAGGTAAGGACAAGCTGTCCTCTGTGGGAGGCGTATCGTCATCGTCCTCCGTATCCCCCAGCCACGCACCAGTGATGGGCCTGAGCTGTGTCGGGTGCCACCCCGCTGTGAACCTGCTTCATCCTCATCCTCCTCCACCTCCTCCTCATCCTCCAGTAGTGGGCCCTGGCTGGCCACATTTGTACCTGGCCTCTGCTGTTGCAAAAAACCTCCCTCTGAGCCACTTCTAACAGACTGGCCTGAAAGTGCTAAAAATGACCCCTCATCCTCCTCCTCCTCCTCCTGGGCCACCTCCTCTTCCATCATCGCCCTAAGCGTTTTCTCAAGGAGACATAGAAGTGGTATTGTAACGCTGATAACGGTGTCATCGCCACTGGCCATGTTGGTGGAGTACTCGAAACAGCGCAACAGGGCACACAGGTCTCGCATGGAGGCCCAATCATTGGTGGTGAAGTGGTGCTGTTCCGCAGTGCGACTGGCGCGTGCGTGCTGCAGCTGAAACTCCACTATGGCCTGCTGCTGCTCGCACAGTCTCTCCAGCATGTGCAAGGTGGAGTTCCACCTGGTGGGCACGTCGCATATGAGGCGGTGAGCGGGAAGGCCGAGTTGCGCTGTAGCGCAGACAGGCGAGCAGCGGCAGGATGTGAACGCCGGAATCGCGCACAGACGGCCCTCACTTTATGCAGCAGCTCTGACATGTTGGGGTAGTTGTGAATGAACTTCTGCACCACCAAATTCAGCACATGCGCCAGGCAAGGGATGTGCGTCAAACCGGCTAGTCCCAGAGCTGCGGCGAGATTTCGCCCATTATCGCACACCACCAGGCCGGGCTTGAGGCCCACCGGCAGCAACCACTGGTCGGTCTGTTGTTCAATACCCCGCCACAACTCCTGCGCGGTGTGGGGCCTGTCCCCCAAACATATGAGTTTCAGAATGGCCTGCTGGCGTTTACCGGGCTGTGCTGAAGTTGGTGGTGAAGGTGTGTGGCTGACTGGATGAGCTGGTGGAAGCAGAGGAGGAGGAAGCCGAGTAGGAGGAGGAGGCTACAGGAGGCAAACAATGATGCCCTGTGATCCTTGGCGGCGGAAGGACGTGCGCCAAGGAACTCTCCGCCTGGGGCCCAGCCGCCACTACATTTACCCAGTGTGCAGTTAGGGAGATATAGCGTCCCTGGCCGTGCTTACTGGTCCACGTATCTGTGGTTAGGTGGACCTTGCCACAAATGGCGTTGCGCAGTGCACACTTGATTTTATCGGACACTTGCATGTGCAGGGAAGGCACGGCTGTCTTGGAGAAGTAGTGGCGGCTGGGGACAACATACTGTGGGACAGCCATGGACATCAGCTGTTTGAAGCTGTCTGTGTCCACCAGCCTGAATGACAGCATTTCAAAGGCCAGTAGTTTAGAAATGCTGGCATTCAGGCCCAAGGCTCGAGGGTGGCTAGGTGGGAATTTACGCTTTCTCTCCAAGGTTTGTGAGATGGAGAGCTGAACGCTGCCGTGTGACATGGTGGAGATGCTTGGTGACGCAGGTGGTGGTGTCGCTGGCACATCCTCTGTTTGGTGGGCGGCAGGTGCCAACATTCCTCCCGAGGCGGAGGAAGAGGCCGAGGCAGCAGCAGAAGAGGGAGCAGGGGAGCCTGAGTGAGTTCCTTGCTTTTAAGGTGTTTACTCCACTGCAGTTCATGCTTTGCATGTAGATGCCTGGTCATGCAGGTTGTGCTAAGGTTCAGAGCGTTAATGCCTCGCTTCAGGATCTGATGGCACAGCGTGCAAACCACTCGAGTCTTGTCGTCAGCACATTGTTTAAAGAAGTGCCATGCCAGGGAACTCCTTGAAGCTGCCTTTGGGGTGCTCGGTCCCTGGTGGCGGTGGCCTGTATCAGGCGAACTCTCTTGGCGGCGGCTGTTCTGCTTTTGCCCCCTGCTCCCTCTTTTGCTACGCTGTTGGCTCGGTCTCACCACTGCCTCTTCCTCTGAACTATGAAAGTCAGTGGCACGACCTTCATTCCATGTGGGGTCTAGGACCTCATCGTCCCCTGCATCGTCTTCCACACAGTCTTCCTCCCTGTCCTCCTGTTCGGTCTTCACACTGCAGAAAGACGCAGCAGTTGGCACCTGTGTTTCGTCATCATCAGAGACGTGCGGACTCCGATGAGGTGGTATTCCCATGTCCTCATCATCAGTAAACATCAGAGGTTGTGCATCAGTGCATTCTATGTCTTCCACCACAGGGAAGGGCTAGGTGGATTCCCTTGGGAAACCCTGCCAGCAGAGTCTTCAAACAGCATAAGAGACTGCTGCATAACTTGAGGCTCAGACAGTTTCCCTGATATGCATGGGGGTGATGTGACAGACTGATGGGCTTGGTTTTCAGGTGCCACCTGTGCGCTTTCTGCAGAAGACTTGGTGGGAGATAATGTTGTGAACATGCTGGATCCACTGTCGGCCACCCAATTGACTAGCGCCTGTACCTGCTCAGGCCTTACCATCCTTAGAACGGCATTGGGCCCCACCAAATATCGCTGTAAATTCTGGCGGGTACTGGAACCTGAGGTAGTTGGTTCACTAGGATGTGTGGCTGTGGCAGAATGGCCACGTCCTCTCCCAGCACCAGAGGGTACACTAACACCACCACGACCGCGTCCGCGTCCCTTACTAGATGTTTTCCTCATTGTTACCGTTCACCAAGCACCACAATAAGGAAAAAATATTTGGCCCAATGTATTGATTTCAAATTCAGGCCTTTTTTTACAGGCACCTACCACTATCTGCCTATTTGTTTATGTAGCTTATTACACTAATCCAGGCACAGCAGTAACCACTGATTTAGGGAATATCTCTTTTAGGGCAAGTATTTAGGCCCTGGATGAAAGGTATCCTTTTATGGACAGATTTACAATGGGCCTGCAACAGCTGTGACACCAGATTTAGGGTATTGCTATTTTGGCAAGTGAATTTCACCCCAGAAGAAAATATATGTTTTTGCGGATACTAATATAGTTTGCCAGGCTCAGCTGTGACACCAGATTTAGAGGATTGCTATTTTGGCAAGTGAATTTCACCCCAGAACAAAATATATGTTTTGCGGATACTAATATAGTTTGCCAGGCTCAGCTGTGACACCAGATTTAGGGTGTTGCTATTTTGGCAAGTGAATTTCACCCCAGAAGAAAATATATGTTTTTGCGGATACTAATATAGTTTGCCAGGCTCAGCTGTGACACCAGATTTAGAGGATTGCTATTTTGGCAAGTGAATTTCACCCCAGAACAAAATATATGTTTTTGCGGATAATAATATAGTTTGCCAGGCTCAGCTGTGACACCAGATTTAGTGGATTGCTATTTTGGCAAGTGAATTTCACCCCAGAACAAAATATATGTTTTTGCGGATAATAATATAGTTTGCCAGGCTCAGCTGTGACACCAGATTTAGTGGATTGCTATTTTGGCAAGTGAATTTCACCCCAGAACAAAATATATGTTTTTGCGGATAATAATATAGTTTGCCAGGCTCAGCTGTGACACCAGATTTAGTGGATTGCTATTTTGGCAAGTAAATTTAACCCCAGAACAAAATATATGTTTTTGCGGATACTAATATAGTTTGCCAGGCACAGCTGTGACACCAGATTTAGGGTGTTGCTATTTTGGCAAGTGAATTTCACCCCAGAAGAAAATATATGTTTTTGCGGATACTAATATAGTTTGCCAGGCTCAGCTGTGACACCAGATTTAGAGGATTGCTATTTTGGCAAGTGAATTTCACCCCAGAACAAAATATATGTTTTTGCGGATACTAATATAGTTTGCCAGGCTCAGCTGTGACACCAGATTTAGGGTGTTGCTATTTTGGCAATTGAATTTAACCCCAAACCAAAATATCTGTTTTGGCGGACACTATTATATTTTGCCAGCCACTGCTGAAACCACTGATGTATGGTTTTGCTATTTTGCCAATTGAATTTCACCCCAGAAAATAATCTATCCTTTGCCAGACAGCAGACAGTATTATGCTTGTCTAGCCAAAGCTGGAACACCAGATTTAGGGGATTGGTATTTGGGCAATTGTATTTAACCCCTTAATAAAATATAGAAATTGCTATCCTGAGTTTCTAGGGGTGACAATTAGCACAGCCAAGCCCCTGATGGAGGATATAGCAAAAAAAAAATAGTATTGAAGCATTGATGGATGTGTGGCAGCTTGTTCTGGAGCACCACAAGTCACAAAATGGCCGCCCGATCAACCCAGAAAATAAGTGACAGAAAAACGCTCTGTGCAGCCAAAAAACCAGCAATCAAGTAAATAGCAGAAGTTCACTGATTCTCAGCTGCAGATCGATCCGTTCATTAGGTGCTGTTGCTGACTTTTCCCTGCCTATCTCGCCCTCACAGAAGCTGCATCCTCTCCCTACACTAGTCAGAGCAGTGTGACGTGCGGCGCTACGTGACTCCAGCTTAAATAGAGGCTGGGTCACATGCTGCACTGGCCAATCACAGCCATGCCATTAGTAGGCATGGCTGTGATGGCTTCTTAGAGCAGAAGTAAGACGCTAGCTGATTGGCTGCTGTGCAGCCCTTCAGAAAGCGGTAAGAAATCGGCGAACACCGAACCCGAACCCGAACTTTTTGAAAATGTCGGGTTCGGGTCCGAGTCCCGGACACCCCAAAATTCGGTACGAACCCGAGCGATCGCGCGAACTGTTCGCTCAACACTATTCTTGATGATCCTATAAATTGTTGATTGAGGTGCAATCTTAGTAGCCACAATATCCTTGCCTGTGAAGCCATTTTTATGTAATGCAATGATGGCTGCACGCGTTTCTTTGCAGGTCACCATGGTTAACAATGGAAGAACAATAATTTCAAGCATCACCCTGCTTTTAACATGTCAAGTCTGCCATTTTAACCCAATCAGCCTGACATAATGATCTCCAGCCTTGTGCTCGTCAATATTCTCACCTGAGATAACAAGACGATTACTGAAATGATCTCAGCAGGTCCTTTAACCCCTTAAGGACACAGCCCTATTTCACCTTAAGGACCAGGCCATTTTTTGCAAATCTGACCAGTGTCACTTTATGTGGTGATAACTTTAAACGCTTTTACTTATCCAGGCCATTCTGAGATAGTTTTTTCGTCACATATTGTACTTCATGACACTGGTAACATTTTGTCAAAAAAGTTCATTTTTTTGTATAAAAAAAAATACAAAATTTACAAAAAATTAAAAAAAATTGGAAAATTTTCAAGTTTAAATTTCTCCATTTCTATAATACATAGTAATACCTCCAAAAATAGTTATTACTTTACTTTCCCTAAATGTCTACTTCATGTTTGGATCATTTTGGGAATGCAATTTTATTTTTTGGGGACGTTACAAGGCTTTGAAGTTTAGAAGCAAATCTTGAACATTTTCAGAAAATTTCAAAAACCAAATTTTAAAGGACCAGTTTAGGTCTGAAGTCACTTTGAGGCTTACATAAAAGAAACCCCATTCTAGAAACTACACCCCCAAGGTATTCAAAACTGATTTTACAAACGTTGTTAACCCTTTAGGTGTTCCACAAGAGTTTATTGCAAATGGACATAAAATTTCTGAATGTCGATTTTTTTTTGGGCAAATTTTCCATTTGAATGCATTTTTACCAGGAACAAAACAAGGGTTAACAGCCAAAAATAACCCAATATTTATTGCCCTGTTTCTGTAGTTTGCACAAACACCCCATATGTGGTTGTAAACTGCTGTATCGCCAAACGGCAGGGCATAGAATGAAGGGAACGTCATATGGCTTTTGGAAGGCAAATTTTGATGGACTGGTTTATTTACACCATGGCCCATTTGAAGCAGGGGGCTGCACCCCTAGAGTAGAAACTCCAAAAAGTGAACCCATTTTGGAAACTACTGGATATGGTGGCAGTTTTGGTGGTATTATTTTTAGGGTACATATGACTTTTGGTTGCTCTATAATACATTTTTGTGAGACAAGGTAATAACAAATAGAAATTCTGAAATTTTATCTCCATTTGCCATAAACTCTTGAGGAACACCAAAGGGTTAATAAAGTTTGTAAAATCACTTTTGAATACCTTGAGGGTGTAGTTTCATATATGGGGTCACTTTTATGGAGTTTCTACTCTAGGGAGCATCAGAGGAGCTTCAAATGGGACATGGTGTCAAAAAACCAGTCCAGCAAAATCTGCCTTCCAAAAACCATATGACGTTCCCTTCCTTCTATGCCCTGTCGTTTGGCGATACAGAGGTTTACGACCACATATGGAGTGTTTCTGTAAACTACAGAATCAGGGCAATAAATATAGAGTTTGGTTTGACTGTTAACCCTTGATTTGTTACTGGGAAAAAAAATTATTAAAATGGATAATTTGGAAAAAATAGCTGTTTTGGGACCGTTTTTATTTTATTTTTGTGACTGTTCATCTGAGGGGTTAGGTCATGTGTTATTTTTACAGAGCAGATTCTTACGGACGTGGCAATACCTAATATGTCTAATCTTAAATTTATTTAGGTTTTACACAATAATATCCTTTGTTAAACAAACAAAAAACTATTTTACAATCTCTATAGTCTGAGACAGTTTTTTTTTAGTTTTTGTCCAATTGTCTTAGGTAGGGGCTAATTTTTTGCGGGATGAGATGACGGTTTTAATGGCACTATTTTGGGGTGCATATGACTTTTTGATCGCTTGCTGTCACACTTTTTATGATGTTAGGTGACAAAAAAACTGCTTTTTACAGTATTTTTTATTTTTTTGCGATGTCCAGCTGAGGGGTTAGTTCATGTGTTATTTTTATAGTTCAGGTTCTTACGGACGCGGCGATACCTAATATGTCTACTTTTTATTTATTTAGGTTTTACACAATCATAATTTTTGAAACAAAAAATAAATAAATCATGTTTTAGTGTCTGCATAGCCTAAGAGCCATAATTTTTGGGCGATTTTCTTAGGTAGGGTGTCATTTTTTGCGGTATGAGATGACGGTTTAATTGGCACTATTTTGGAGTGTATACGTCTTTTTGATCGCTTGCTATTAGACGTTTTGTGATGTAAGGTGACAAAAAATGGCTTTTAACACAGTTTTTTTCTTTTTGCGGTGTTCACCCGAGTGGTTAGGTCATGTGTTATTTTTATAGTTCAGGTTCTTACGGACGTGGTGATACCCAATATGTCAACTTTTTATTTATTTATTTAGGTTTTACACAATCATATTTTTGAAACAAACAAAAAAATGTTTTAGTGTCTGCATAGCCTGAGAGCCATAATTATTTCTATTTTTTAGGCGATTTTCTTCGGTAAGGTATCATTTTTTGCGGGACGAGGTGACTGTATGATTAGTACCATTTGGGTGTAGATACAACTTTTTTGATCACTTATTAACTTTTTTGGGAAGTGAGGTGGGCAAAATTTCAAATTTTTTCAGTTTTTTTTGTTGGTTTTTTATGACGTTTACCGTACGGGGAAAGTAACAAACCCATTTTATAGATCAGGTCGTTACGGACGCCGTGATATATAACCTGTATAGTGTATTTTTTTATTAGTGATAAATGTGTCTATTTTGTTTTTACCTTTTTTTTTTACCCAGACCCACTTGGTTCTTGAAGATCCAGTGGATCTGGTGTCTGTATAATACAGTACATTATATAATGTACTGTACTGTATTTTTTACTTGACACAGTCTGATCAGACTTTTGCCTTTAGCAAAAGTCTGATCAGAGTTCTGTTACCATGGCAAGCAGGACGCCTTTGAAGGCGCCCTGTTGCTATGGTTACCCTCCTCCGCTGCTCTAACAGAGCAGCGGAGGATGGGGACTAGAGCTAGGGGTTCTGCACCAGGCACAGCAGCACCCCACAGCATATCCCTCCCTCTTAACCACTTCCATACAGCGTTCCCTACGGACCGCGGCAAGAAAGGGGTTAAAAGGCTGACATCCGTGCCTGCACGGATGTCAGCCGTTACAAGCAGAGTGTCAGCAATGTGCCGACACTCCGCTTGCCACGCTCGGCCATCCTGAAAATAACCGGAGGGGCGGGCAGAGGATCGCGCGCCATCCCCCCTCCCCCCCCCCCCATCACAATGAGAGCACAGGGGGGGAGGTAATAGGAATAAAAAAAAAAACATTTGGCAGCATTTTAAAGTATCTGATCCTCGCGGTCTACATCGCAAAGCGCTGCAATCCGGGTACGCCCTGTGTCCTTAAGGACTTGGACATTAGGACGTACCCATACGCCCTATGTCCTTAAGAGGTTAATGACTGCAATGAAAAGCAGTTGAAAGTTTTTTTGGGGATTAAGTTAATTTTCATGGCAAAGAAGGACTATGCAATTCATCTGATCACTCTTCATAACATTCTGGAGTATATGCAAATTACTATTATAAAAACTTAAGCAGCAACTTTTCCAAATTCCAATATTTATGTAATTCTCAAAAATTTTGGCCACGACTGTAGATACTGACATTGAAATTAAAAATAACATCATGGGGCCTGGAATGTAGCAGTGTAGTTGCGTTTCTGAAAAGTGTTGCCTTTGGCTTTAGTGTCCTATACCTTTTAACAGCATCAATAGATACTTATGACTACACTTATAATTGATATTATGCAGAGCTTTCATACTGCTGTCACCAAGACTAATGTATTCAGTTCAACGCCTCAGCTGCACAATGCTAATTTACTGCACCAAAAAAAAAAAAAAAAAAAAAAACACAACAACTCATATGGTACTTTTTTTGATAATAGTGAGGAGGGAGTAGAAAAAGGGGTGTCCATTAAATTTAAAGAACAATTCCTGACTAACAAGAATTATGCATTAATACAAACCAATACCTTGCTTCCTTGCTATGATCACCAATAACTCTGTCATCCCGTCCAAGATTTCTGCAAGAGATACGTCCTAACTCCATGCTTAATTCTTCAAGGAGGCCGCTGTAACCTTCTCTGTTGAATCTTACTCTGTGACGAGAATAACCAGCAAGTTGCTCATCTGCACCAATACCTGTGAGAACAACCTATTGATTGGGGTGAGCAAATATATGGCTAAGTTATTTGTCCTTGATTAGGAAATGTCATCAAACAATGAAGAAAAAATAAATAAAAATCATAGCACCACACAGAATGTTAAAGGGGTTCTCCAGGAGTTTTTTATATTGATGGCCTATCCACAGGATAGGTCATCAATCTCATAGCAGCAGGTGTCTGACTCCCAGGACCCCCGCCGATCAGCTGTTTGAAGAGGCTGCAGTGTTTAAGCCTCTTCCTACGCCAGTCACGTCAACATACGTTGGTCACATGGCCTAGGCACAGCTTAGTCCCATTCAAATGAATGGGGCTGAGCTGCAATGCCAAGTACAGCCACTATGCAATACACAGCGCTGTGAAGAGACCACGGCGCATATCGGAGCTCTGGTGAGAAAAGAGGCCTCTTAAAACAGCTGATCGGTGGAGATCCCGGGAATCAGACCCCCGTTTATCTGATATCGATGACCTATCCTGAGGATAGACCATCAATTTAAAATTCCCGGATAAACTGTTTAGATTACATGGTGAATGTTGTAAAAACATATCCCAGAAAATAATGGAAAGAATGCTGTGTTTTTTTTAACCCCTTCCCATATATTGATGGTATAATAGCAGAATGGGAATATGTAGCTGGATAAGGAGCAGCACTTGCCTCATACGTGAGGATGCTGGCTGTGTAATACAGCTGACTCCTGCCCACAGTAAGAGGGATCAGAATAACTCCAACCCCTCAGATGTTACTGTCAATCCCTCTGTCCGCTGATAGTAATTTCACCACAAGGTGGCCTGAGTGCCAATTTACCCCTCATTCACCCATTTACTACTGAAAAAAATAAATAAAAATTTACCAGATACCGCCACATGCTTAATAAAAATACGATCTACCCCATCGGGTGAACGCTGTAAAACTGTGCTAGAACAGACTTTTTTTGTCTCCATGTCTTACAAAAAGCTTAATATCAAATAATCAAAAAGTTGTATGTACCCGGAAATGGTCCCAATGAAAACGTAATTTATTAAATTTAAAGCCAACACAAAAACATGTTTTCTTTTGTTGTGTAAAACTGAACAACATTTTTAAAAAATAGAAATATTTAGTATCGCTGCGTCCATAAAGACGAGCTCTATAAAAATATCACATGATCTACCCCATCAGGCAAATGCTGTAAAATAATTAAACAACAAAACTGTGCCAAAACAGCCATTTTTTTAGATTCAGTTACCTTAGATGTGCTGATATATGCCTTCATTTCACCATTGCATTTCAGCATGCCAATTCCTCTGGCAGCAAACCAAACTGCACAGCCAATACTGTCATCGAGAACAGTGTTCAAAGGTTGTATCAACTGTGAGATATGCTTATGCCTCATTTGCTTAAGTTCTTCAGGTCTGACATTTATTTCAACAAAATTCCAAATTCTTCTCGGGTTTAAGGTTTTAAGTTCTTCCAAACCCAGCTTGCCAGTGATTCGATCAGGAACATCAAAAGGACTTGTGTATTTACCAGCTTCAGCATCGTCTTCACGTGAAAATGTAGTGCTATGTTTCTTTTGCAAACTGCATTTTTGGGTTTTTGCTTTTTGAGCCTGCATCATAAATGCGACATTGAGTAGGTCAATAGGTTCGCATAATGGAATGTGTCTATCTGCAAGAGCAGCCAACATCATTGAATCAATTCCACCAGAAAAAGAATTGCAACGTTTGCCAGTTTGGTTTCAGAAGTCAAGGTATTGTTTACTCGTGGTAGACATAAAACACGTTTTCTCACAGCTTCACTTAGAACTTTTATAAAAGAGTCAGCATTGCTCTTATGTACTTCAGAGATCAGCATTTTAAGGTCTTCTAAGCTAACGTGGTTAGAAGGTGCTTGGTGGTTTGACTCTGGCAATGATTCAGGAATTTCTCTATTTAATAGAGTAACTGGAGCGATAAGACGGCCACCCCATGTTTAATTTTGGATATAAATTTTTCAAGATCATTTGAAATAGATGTTTTCAGTTGTTCCTCTTTTATATTAGATATCCATGAATACAATGTTAATTTGATTGATTTTAATTTCACACAAGAGCTTAAGTTACACTTAAAAATACCAACTGCTGGAATCTCATGCCACTGTATACCATCTTCACAATTAAATTCAGTTACAGAAGTGAGACACAGTGCTTCCTTGGGGTCTCCCAAATTTCCACAAAAGACTGCGGCGACCAAAAAAATCTCTTCCAAACCAAAGATTATGCTTTTTTTTATCATAGTAGATGAACGCCCAAGGCCCTTGTATTTTGGAAATTAGTGACAATATATCATGTTCATTGTCACAAGAAGTAATATGCTGAAACATTACTTCAGTATCATTACTAGTGTCTGGAACATCAACTCCCCAAAGACTTCTCCATTCCAAAGAAATATATTGCCATTTCTATCTTGCAAAGGTTGAGGAGTCACTTGCCCTCTTAAATGAAGAACATGACCTGAGAAAAACAGCTGTACTTGTGAGAAAAATCTGTCTCTAACAGTTCATGGCTGCTGTTTGGCCCTCTACGCCTTAAATTAATGGCATCCTGACAGTAGGCTTTAACTAGATCGGTGGTCAAACTGACAGTACAGCATATTCCACACATCTTGGCCGGCTGAAAGATTATTTGTTCGCTTGCAAATTTTCAGAAATTTCCCGATGAATAGGTGTCATGTCTTCCAATTTCTCTGTTAATTAAAAACATGGTTAGTTAAATTCATGTTTTTTATTCATTTGGTTACAGCTACAAAGATACACATCCTACTCTAACAGGGTATGCTCACGTGGGCAGAACTTGCACTATGGATTTTGCATTGCAAAGGATAAAATTGGAGGTGGAAATTAGCAACATAAAACCGACATGCTGCAGATCTAATAGGGTTCTGCACCTTTGTAACAAATTTTGCGTCTCCCCCACAACCTGCTGGGCCTGTGGAAGCATAATTACCTGCTCCTCGGTTTCAACTACTGCACGGTGCTTCGGTCCCCAAGCAACATGTGACCCAGTGATGTGCCACAGACAAGTTATTGCTGCAGTCAGCCATCAGCTGCAGCAGCACACGTAGCCCTCTGTTCATTCCAGAAGTTGACAAAAGGGGACCAGAGCGCAGCTAACTAAAGTAGCTGGAACAGAGCAGTGGGAGCAGGTGAATAGGTTTCCCTTCACAGGTCCAGCGGGGAAGGGAAGGAGAAAAACCCCTTTAAAATTAGAACGTCATTCAATTTAAGCTGCACATTTTTTTCCACAGAGTGTGGATCAGATTTCATCCACTTTGCTGCTATTGTACACCCAAATATGCAGCATATCCATCCCATGTGTGTTCCATACAAGGATTTTCTGGTTTTAAGTAAATGTATCAGTATTAATAAAACCACATTTCAATACAATGTATATAAATGTATGTATATAAATATGCATGTAATAAATATTTACACACTCAACATTATAACCGGAAGATTTCCCAACATCTACAGTCATATAAACTCATCAGTTGCCCCATAGGCTACCATGTGTCCATCCACTCATCTGCACAGAGCCATTAAAGGGGTATTTCCATCTCAGACAATGGGGGCATATCGCTATGATATGTCCCCAATGTCTGATAGGTGCGGGTCCCACCACTGGGACCTGCACCTACAACGAAAACTAAGTAGGGAGAGCTGCGGCTGGAGCACCCCGGATTTCCCCGGGGTCCGTCGACCACCAAGCGCTGCTCCTTGCTGCTCCCATAGAAGTGAATGGGAGTGCACAGCATCCATGCTCCTATTCATTTCTATGGGGCAGATGGAAATAGCCGAGCCAGCGCTTGGCTATTTTCTGCGGCCCCATAGAAATGAATGGAGGACGTCTGCTCATGCGCAGTGTGCCCTCCGTTCATTTCCTCGCTCCGTTCTCCTTGTAGGAATTCTACGCTGTTACAGTGGTCCCTCAGCACCCCAAAATAGAAAAATGAAGAAAAAGAAAAATACAGATAAAATAAGTCTTTATATATAACATTCAGAAGGAACAATTGAAAACTAGCTAATTACTTTTTGCAAGAATGAGAGCATCTTCGAGATGCCTGCTATCAAAGAATCTAACAACATTCTTATAGAAGATCAACAGTTACAGATACTGTATACTCTAACAGACCTCAGATTTTAACCCCCTTAAAAGAAGGCGAGAGGAGGCGTAACGGCATGACGTGATGTGCCACCCCCTCCTTCAAGCCCTCAGCCACGGCTTCTAACCTCCTTGATTTTGAAGTTCAGCTGCTCTGGGCTCATGCTTTGGCCGACTCTGTTTTGTTAACCCTTAACTAATTTTACTAAGCTTGGATGAAGGAGTGCAGGGTGATTATACCTACCTGTCTCTAAGCTCTGTACACATATAATGTGTGGACGTGAGAACTGGAGTTCGATATATGTGCCATAAAAGACCCCGTATATCAACGGATGAACATAACCATCTCTGAGATAAATGCTATTTATATGCTACTTATGTCCTATGAACAATTCTATTTACTTTCGGGGGTACAAGCGGGCAAAATGTGTATATGATATAGATGCTACCAATGTGTATTGACCAAATCTACCTACTTCTGTGCACATTATGGTCATCTGTGATATATGTCATCTATGAGCAGTAACGCATATATGTGACATGTGCTATTTATAAGTAATAAGCGAACCTACTTACTGCTGTGGACATAACGGGCAATTACGTTTTATGTGCCAAATGTTATTCAAGTATAATTATGGACACATCTGAAAAAAACTACCTATGCACATCAATTGAAATTACCTAACGCTGTGGACACAAAGGTTTTCTGCGTCATATGTGGATATGTGTACAATAGTGGATATTTGTGCAATATGGTTTTTATGTACACTAAATGAATTCACTGGCATGTAGGCTGTGTCATATGCTATATACGAACTTTAAGTGATATATGTGTTAACTAAACTAACCTCTGTGAAGGTAGGGGGTCTATGTGTTATAGGTGGTCTATGGAATATACTGGTTTACATTTATCCTTGCATATTTATTACACATGGTAACCCTACTTTGGGTATATATGCAGTAGACCGGGGGACTATGTGCGATGAAGGTGTGATAAAACAGATTATACGCTAGCTGGGTAGGATGTTCAAGTCCCATATGGTTTGAGGACATCATGAGAAGGTTTGGGGGGAGGGGGCTGTGGAGGGGAGGACAAAGGAGAGTTTTTTCTCGCTCTCTCTTGGACATATAATGTTAAAAGTTAAAAAGGGATCAACACAAAAATTTGGGAGATATCTTCCAGCGCTGGTTTTTCTGGTAGAGACTCATATGGTAAAAGACAGATTAAACCTGTTTAAAAGAAAATGGATAGCTTATCAATTCCACACTGTATTCAATGGGTATAGCAGAGGGGTTAGCATTATTATTCACAAGGATATTACGTGCTCTATAATTTGGAGGGACGGTATATATTTCTATATGGATATTTTGAAAATGTAAAATGTGTGTTAGCTGGGGTATATATCCCTCCACCTTATAGACACGAGGTGCTCTTAAAACTTTATGAGTTCCTACTAGACAAAAGTGATTCTCTATTAATACTAATGGGCGATTTCAACTGCACAATGAATAATGACTTAGAGTAACAAAAATGAGAACCTCAAAAAATACTAAATACTCCTCTGAAAAAATTAACTCAAGAATTCGGTTGGTGGGATGTATGGAGGATTCAAAATCCAGAAGCAAAACAGTACTCCTGCTACAGTAAAAGTTATGATTCCATGTCAAGAATAGACTTGATATTTGGTAATCAGTTAACATCATCAAAAATGTGGTGATAAAGCAGGATGCGCTCATACCCATATGCAGTTGTGCATTTCTATAGGGAGAGCATCCTGCACTTGTAGTCCGTTGCTAATGGCAATCACCAGCAAAAAATGCATACAATGGATGATGCCAGCAACGGACTACAAGTACCACAATGGACATCCTACATAAGATGAAATTTATGTGGATGTGGCAAGAATTCAGAACAAACACAGAACCAGAGATAGGTGCACACTGCCGTCACACTAAACCCTCACACTGATGTTAAAAATTGAGAGGTTAGTTCGACATATCCTACTAGGAGGACATGTCTTAAGCCTCGGGCACCAGCGTCAAGGTCTCTCAAGTAGCCCAAGGGCCCAATCAGTTAACATCACAAAAAATATAGAGGTTTTGTATGAACCGAGATGCATCTCAGATCATTCCCCAGTATTGGTAAAGGTGGGTTTGAAAGTCGAGAATTTGAAAGTGAAGCGTAAAAACTACATAATAAATCCCATATGGCTCAATCTAATGGGTAAAGAAGAACAAATAATAAAGGATTTGACTTTTTTTTTTTTTCAAATTAATAGGGATACAGCTGGAGAGAATGTGGTCTGGGACACTGCTGAGGCCTATGTAAGAGGACTGATAAAAGATCATTGAGGTTAAAAAGGATATAAGAAAAAAAGAGGAAGATCTAAGAACTATAATGATAAATAAGGAGGTACAGATGATAAGTAAGAAAACACCGGAAATTAAAAATGAGTGGTTAAAAGCGGTTAATAACTACATTACGGAAAAGGCGCAGAATAGAGAATTATTTGCCAAAACTAGGTTGAGAATATCGCCGAAATTAGAGGAAAAGACGGCCTATTATATAATGACCAGGAAGAGATACGGGATATATTTTAGATCTTTTATAAAGATTGTATTCAGGAAAAACTCAGTTTGTCATCTCTTCCTTATATATCTATGTGCGAGAAATAGGAACCCCAAAACTTAATGATGACCAACAGGCAGAATTAGACCGGCCTATATCCTTAAAGGAGATACTAGTAGCAATAAATGAAGCACCACTCGGTAAAACATCAGGCCCGGACAGTATTCCAAATGAATTATATAAAAGAGATAAAGAATTTTGGACAAATAGACTTATGGAAGTATTTGAATACTCAAAAGGTACAGGATGTCTACCAGAGTTTATGGGAGACGCGACAATCATTTTAATCCCCCAAAAAGATAAGGATCGATCAGACCCTACCTCGTATCGTCCAATTTCCCTTATGAATAATAATTATAAAATTCTGGATAGGATTTTGCCGAAAAGGCGGAGGAAGGTCATAGTACATTTGATTCATAAGGACCTAAATGGATTCATTCCGGATAGGTCTAGAACACTGGGCTTGCTCAGGGTCTTCGCAAATATCCAATTTACAGAGAACAATAAAGATCTACGTTCTATTTTGTCATTAGATGCCCATAAAGCATTTGATTCTGTGAATTGGGATTTTGCGTGGGAAGTTATGACACAATTTGGTATTGGCCCGGGATTTATAGACTGGATGAAGATGATATATAAAGACTCCAAAGCCAGAATATCAGTCAATGGTATATTCTCTGATAGTTTTTGTATAGAACGAGGAGTGAGACAGGGCTGTCCTCTCTCCCCATTGGTTTTTGCCCTGACAATAGAAATTCTAGCTATAAAAGTTAGACAGGATGTGGATTTGCGTGTCTTTGGACTGAGGTGGAGAGAGGACAAAACTTCTCTATATGCAGATGATTTGCTTTTTTTCCTGGACGATACAAATATTGATCTGCAATATGTCATGTTGTTAATGGAAGAGTTTGGTAGACACTCAGGTATATTAATTAACTGGGACAAATCTACCCTGTTCCCTCTGAGTGATAAGGTGATTTCAGAAGCATTCAGAAGCAAATTAAAGATTCTTACTTCCCAGGACAGTGTAAAATATTTAGGTTTGGAAATATCCAAAGACCCTAATAAGTTTATAGCACTAAACTAGGGCTGAAACGAATACTCGATTAAATTGAGTAATTCAACACAAAAAAATCCTCGATGCAAATATTTTGCATTGAGGATTCGTTTGTGTCACGTGACCACGAAGCAGGAGCATTTAGCTTCTCAGTGCCCCCCAAAAACAGTGCGTCAGCCACAGTGCCCCCCCCATAACAGTGCGTCAGCCACAGTGCCCCCCCCCCCATAACAGTGCGTCAGCCACAGTGCCCCCCCCCATAACAGTGCCTCAGCCACAGTGCCCCCCCATAACAGTGCGTCAGCCACAGTGCCCCCCCATAACAGCGCGTCCATGGTAACGCGGCCTGGATTTCTGCTTACGGCAGGAGCGCACGGCGTCAGTGGTTGCTATAAAGCCGTATGCTCCCTGCCACCACTGCAAGACAGTAATACACTGGTATAGATCATACCAGTGTATTACTGTAGTGCAGCGGCAGCAGGAAGCGCACGGCGTCATAGCAACCACCGACGCCATGTGCTCCTGCTGAAAGCAGAAATCCAGGCTGCGTTACTACGGACGTCTCGCGTCCGGGTTTCATGGAAGTCCGACGTGGCTTTATATAACTGGGCTCCGATCGGTTACCATGGCAGCCAGGACGCTACTGAAGCCCTGGTTACCATGGTAACATTCTTATTAGATTACTCGATTAATCGTAAAAAATAAATCGATAGAATACTCGATTTGTAAAATAATCGTTTACTGCAGCCCTACATTAAACATTAAACCATTGCTTGATAGGATGAAGGAGAAGATTAAAGTTTGGAATAGATTACCAATAAATAAAGCAGATAGAATTGGTTTAATCAAAATGATTTTGTTGCCCCAGTTGCACTATGTCCTTAGAAACAGTCACATTTATTTGGGGAATTCAGTTTTTCATGACATCTGGTCAAATAAAAGGGTAAGGAAAAAGATACACTGGCTCACAAGATCTTACGAACAAGGGAGAGGTCCCAGATATCAGTTTGTATTATATGGTAGCTAATATCTCAATAATGATGAATTGGACACAGGTGGATTTTTTGAGACATTTGGTACATATGAGCGAGGGTGGTTTACCGGACATATTTACATTACTCGAATCAGGACAATTGGAAAGTATGCACTTATATAAAATTCCACTGCTAAAGTCACTGGTGGGGTTATGGGGTAAAGTTAAAAATATATTGAATTTAGAGGGGCAGATTAAAGTCACACCTTTATAGTAGGGATGTCCCGATACCATTTTTTTAAGACCGAGTACGAGTACCGATACTTTTATTTAAGTACTCGCCGATACCAATTACAGATACCTCGTATAAACAGCGGCGCAGTTGCTGATAGCAATGAAAAAAATTAAAGCTGGAATTTGGTTGCTATGGACAACGCTTTTCTTTTCCTTTGTACAAGTGTTAATAAATTAATAAATGGGAATATAATAGTGTTTTCCAACCAATGTGCCACCAGGGGGAACTTTTATGGGGTTATCTGTGGATGACACCGATATGGGGATCTGTGGATGACGCTGTTATGGGGGGGATCTGTGGATGACGCTGTTATGGGGGGATCTGTGGATGACACTGTTATGGGGGTTCTGGGGTTGACAATGTTATGGGGGATCTGTGGATGACGCTGTTATGGGGGATCTGTGGATGACGCTGTTATGGGGGGATCTGTGGATGACGCTGTTATGGGGGATCTGTGGATGACGCTGTTATGTGGGGGATCTGTGGATGACGCTGTTATGGGGGATCTGTGGATGACGCTGTTATGGGGGATCTGTGGGTGATACACTGTTATGGGGGATCTGTGGGTGATACACTGTTATGGGGGTCTGTGGGTGATACACTGTTATGGGGGTCTGTGGGTGACACTAATGGGGGGGGGGTCTGTGGGTGACACTAATGGGGGGGAGGGTCTGTGGGTGACACTAATGGGGGGGGGCTATGTGGATGACACTGTCAGGGGGCTATGTGGATGACACATATATAGCATATTATGCTATATACGTGTCATGCACAGACCCCCATAAGTGCCATCATAGTGTGTGTGTGTGTGTGGGGGGGGGGGGGGGGGGGTGGCAGTTTACACTCACAGGGGCCGGTGTAGCTTGACTCTTTCATACACCGGCCCCGCAGCTTCTATACACTATTGAGGTAAACTTAATCTCTATTATGTGGCCGGATTTACAATTAATGCTCAGTCTCCCTCAGGTCAGGCGCTCAGTCCCTCCATGCTCCTCCTGCCCCGCGCACCTTCTACATTCATAAAGTGGGCGGAGCGCGCAGGAGGGACGTGAGGTGCTTGGAGGAATCGGGCAGCTTGAGCTCTCAGTTCCTCCATGCGCCTCATGCCCCGCCTGCCTGCTCCGCCCACTTTTATGAATGAAGAAGGCAGGCGGGGCAGGAGGAGCATGGAGGGACTGAGCGCCTGACCTGAGGGAGACTGCGCATCAATAGTTAGTAATTCCGGCCACATTAATAGAGGTTTGGTTTACTTCAACAGTGTATAGGAGCTGCCGGAACTTCCGGTATCGGCAGCGGTATCGAAGGCAATTTCACGAGTACAAGTACTCGTGAAAATGCCGGTATCGGTCCCGATACCGATACTGGTATCGGGACATCCCTACTTTATAGTATAATAGGAGGTTAGGTAATGTTACTTTTTGAAAGAGGCCAAATATTGGGTTGATAAAGGATTATGGTATATTTCACAATATTTTCAAAATGAATCACTTAAGGATAGGGAGACATTATTAAATGTAAGGGAAAATAGACAGAGTTATTTTAGATACATTCAGTTAAGATATAGTGATAAAATCACACAAGATGATGAATTACATATTAGGTTGGAAAGGTAAGCACAAATTGGTGTCAAGTTTGTATAAAAAGATGCGAGAAATTAGAAATGAGGCATTTATTTGTAACAGTAACTTAAAATGAGAGAAGGATATAGGGATAACGACAGATAATCAGTGGGGAAAACTTTGGTGTTTAAATCATATCTGAGGAACCCCTCTCACAGGGTAACTCAATTTATGATACTACATTTTCTATATGTGACACCAAAATGGCTTAAAAAGTTTCAGCTAAAACGTCAGTACTATGTCCTAGATGTGTGAATGATAAAGCGGACATTATTCATATGTGGTGGAGATGTCCAAAGATACAACCATTCGGTGTAGTCTAATCGAATTAAATCGGGGATATTTTTAGTCTTAAAATTCATTGGATAGCTTCTATATGTATTTTGGGTGAAATTCCGCATGATCTATAAAAGAGAATAAAATTATGCTATATAAATCATGTTTTATAGCTCGCTACTATATAGCAAAAAGATGGATGCGCTGAGTTACCAACAATAAAAGAATGGGAAAACATGATGAATTCCAGTTGTATAATAGTAAGAGCAGGATATATTAAGAGTAATAGAGGCTATAAACGCGAGAAAATTTGGATTCAGTGGATAAAAAAAAAATATATATATATATATTATTAAAAAAAATTTAGTTTCTTTATTTTTTTTTTTTCTCTCTCTCTCACTCTTTGTCCTCCCCCCACCACCGCCCTCCACCAACCCGAGGTGGATGGGGTAGTTGTGGGTATAGGGTAGGGGAATAAGGGGTGGGGAAGGAATAAAGAGTTAAAAGGTAAGATAAGCAATGTGATATTTATTGTTATGTACTGGATAAGTCAAGTATTTCCATGTAGAGGGTATTTAACCACATCACGGTTTATTGCTCTGTCATGCAACTTACCACCCAAATGAATTTGGTGGTATTTCATTGCTGCTGACATTTTTACTTTTTTTGCCATTAATCAAAAAATTTCACTTTCTGTTGTAAATTATTATTTTTTTTTAAAAATACATTTCTATATAAATTTTTCGCAAAATGTATTGTTCTACATGTCTTTGATAAAAAAAAAATCCAATAAGTGTATATTTATTGGTTTGGGTAAAAGTTATAGCGTTTACAAACTATGGTGCAAAAAAGTGAATTTCCGCATTTTGAAGCAGCTCTGACTTTCTGAGCACCTGTCATGTTTCTTCAGGTGCTAGAATGACAGGATTAGTATAAATACCCCCCAAATGACACCATTTTAGAAAGAAGACACCCCAAAGTATTCGCGGAGGGGCATGGTGAGTTCATGTATCATTTCATTTTTTTCACAAGTTAGCGGAAAATGACACTTTGAGGAAAAAATAATAATAATAAAGTTTCCATTTCTACTAACTTCTGGAAAAAAAAATCTCCCACGGACTCACTATGCCTCTCAGTGAATACATTGGGGTGTCTACTTTCCGAAATGGGGTCACTTTTGGGGTGTGTTTACTGTTCTGGCATTTTGGGCGGGCTAAATCATCCCCTGAAGACGCTGGGTCACCAGTGAAACATGTCGGGATGCAGGGAATCTGTGTATGTGTGTGAACTCTTTTAATACAGCAGTGGTCAGGCAGGAAGCTCCCTTTAAAGGAGAGCATATTATCAGTAAGATAGCAAGTGTAATCTGATGCCTGAATGTGCACTGTGTAGTCAGTGTCCAAACACATTAACCCACTGATGTCCAGAAGTTTAGTTTAGTTGATGTGATTGGATGCCAGAGAGTATATGTGGCAGCTAGTGCTTAAAAGACATTAACACATTGATATTCAGGATACTGCTGTGTAAGCAGACCCACAAAAGGGCTCTGAGTATGGAGCAAAAGTAAGCCTGACGCCCCTGATAATTTTAAAGTGTCACAGTGTGTTCCGTATGTTACAATTTTGAACAAAGAATCTTAATAATTATACAAATAAAAGTGAAGTTTTAATTCAAATAGCACATGTTAAATAGACATAGATCGGTCCAAAGGACCATTTTTTAGAGGGACTATATCTCTGTAAACTGACAACTTTGTATAAAAAAATTTAAAAAGTGGTCATTTACAGAGATATTTCTCACACCCAGCAGGGGTATATGTAAAAATACACCCCAAAACACAATGCCCTACTTCTCCTGAGTACGGCGATACCACGTGTGACACTTTTTTGCAGCCTGGGTGCGCAAAGGGGCCCAAATTCCAATGAGTACCTTTAGGATTTCACAGGGCATTTTTACGCATTTAGATTCCAGACTTCTTCTCACGCTTTAGAGACCCCTAAAATGCCAGGGCAGTATAAATACCCCACAAGTGACCCCATTTTAGAAAGAAGACACCCCAAGGTATTCCGTAAGGGGTATGGTGAGTTCATGTAAAATTTTATTTTTTGTCACAAGTTAGTTGAATATGAGACTTTGTAAAAAAACAAAAACAAAAAAAATAAATATATATCAATTTCCGCTAACTTGTGCCAAAAAAAATAAATTTCTGTGAACTCGACATGCCCCTGACAAAATACCTTGGGGTGTCTTCTTTCCAAAATGGGGGGGTAATGTGGGGTATTTATACTGCTCTGGCATTTTAGGGAACCTAAAGCGTGAGAAGAAAAATGCCCTGTGAAATCCTAAAGGTACTCATTGGAATTAGGGCCCCTTTGCACATCTTGGCTGCAAAAAAGTGTCACTCATGTGGTATCGCCGTACTCAGGAGAAGTAGGGCAATGTGTTTTAGGGTGTATTTTTATATACACCCATACTGTGTGAGAGAAATATCTCTGTAAATGACAACTTTTTAAAAAATTTTATACAACGTTGTCAATTTACAGAGATATTTCTCTCACCCAGCATGGGTATATGTAAAAATACACCCCAAAACACATTGCCCTACTTCTCCTGAGTACGGCGATACCACGTGTGGCACTTTTTTGCAGCCAAGATGAGCAAAGGGGCCCAAATTCCAATGAGTACCTTTTAGGAGGGCATTTTTACGCATTTTTCTTCTCACGCTTTAGGGCCCCTAAAATGCCAGGGCAGTATAAATACCCCACATGTGATTCCTTTTTGGAAAGAAGACACCCCAAGGTATTCCGTGAGGGGCATGGCGAGTTCATAGAAGATTTTTTTATTGGCACAAGTTAGCAGAAATTGATTTTTTATTGTTTTTTTTCACAAAGTCTCCTTTTCCGCTAACTTTTGACAAAAATTAAAATTTTTCATGGACTCACTATGCCCCTCAGCGAATACCTTGGGGTGTCTTCTTTCCAAAATGGGGTCATTTGTGGGGTGTTTGTACTGTTCTGGCATTTTGGGTGGGGCTAAATTGTGAGCAGCCCTGTAAAACCTAAAGGCCTCTTTCACACGGGCATCATGTTTGACGCCCGGATAAGAGGCAGGTGCGTTGCGGGAATCGCCGCGATTTTTCCGCGCGTGTGCTAACGTTTGTAGTGCGTTTAGCACGCGCGTGAAAAAATCCGCATGCTTGGTACCCAGACCCGAAGTCAGACTTCATCACTGTTGATGGATGAAGGACCTGCCGTGATGTCACAGGATCACATGGGTCACATGGTCCACTCAAATGACGTCACCACAGGTCCTCAAGCATCCCAACCATCAAGAGAGAAGAAGTTCTGGGGCTCTGCGCGTACAATGGGAGAAGGTAAGTTAACTCTTTATTATTTTTAACCCTCTAAAGCCCGGGGAACATTGCATTCTGTAATAAGAATGCGATTATTTTCCCTTATAACTATGTTATAAAGGAAAATAATAACGATCGAGTCCCCATTTTCCCACATCCCCATTCACTTCTATGGGGCCTGCGTTGCGTGAAAATCGCAAAATATAGAACATGCTGCGATTTTCACGCAACGCAAAAGTGATGCGTGAAAATCACCGCTCATGTGCACAGCACCATAGAAGTGAATGGGTCAGGATTCAGTGCGGGTGCAATGCGTCCTCCTCACGCATTGCACCCGGCTGAAAACTTCGCCCGTGTGAAAGGGGCCAAAGGTACTTGTTGGAATTTGGGCCCCTTTGCACTCAGGCTGCAAAAGTGTCACTCATGTGGTATTGCCGTACTCATGAGAAGTAGGGCAATGTGTTTTGGGGTGTATTTTTATATATATACCCATGTTGAGTGAGAGAAATATCTCTGTAAATTGACAACTTTGTATAAAAATGTTTTTAAAAGTTGTCGTTTACAGCGATATTTCTCACACAAAGTATGGGTATATATAAAAATACACCCCAAAACTCATTGCCCTACTTCTCCTGAGTACTGGCGATACCACATGTGTGCCACTTTTGCAGCCAAGATGCTAAAGGGCCCAAATTCCTATGAGTACCTTTAGGATTTCACAGGGCATTTTTACGCATTTGGATTCTCACGCTTTAGGACCCCTAAAATGCCAGGGCAGTATAAATACCCCACATGTGACCCTATTTTGGAAGAAGACACCCCAAGGTATTCCGCGAGGGGCATGGCGAGTTCACAGAAAAAAAAAATTTTTGGCACAAAAATAAAATTTTACATGAACTCACCATACACCTCACGGAATACCTTGGGGTGTCTTCTTTCTAAAATGGGGTCACATGTGAGGTGTTTGTACTGCCCTGGCATTTGAGGGTCTCCACAATCATTACACGTATGGCCAGCATTAGGAGTTTCTGCTATTCTCCTATTCACCTATTGAGCATACAGGTAATGAGATTTTATTTTTTCCATTCAGCCCCTGGGCTGAAAAAAAATAAATAAAATGAACGCCACAGATTTTTCCATTCGCATCGCTCATCGTGGATGAAAAAATCTCTGCCAAAATCAGTGACTGCGGTGCGGTGGGCTGGGCGCTAACTACCTAACAAGTAGCTAACTAACTGGCTGTGATAAGGGACCCTTATGCCCCATTCACACGTCCGCAATTCTGTTTGCGGAACGGAATTGCGGACCCATTCATTTCTATGGGGACAGAGTTTGTCCCGCTCGGATCCGGAATTGCGGATCCGCACTTCCGTTCCGCAAAAATATAGAACATGTCCTATTCTTGTCCGCGGACAAGTAAAGGCATTTTCTATATAGTTCTGGCAATGTGCGGATCTGCAAAACGCGGAAAGCACATTGCCGGTGTCCGCGTTTTGTGGATCCGCAAAACACAAATGGACGTCTGAATGGAGCCTTACAGGGGTGTGATCAGAGAATCTAGATGGGGTGATCAAGGGGTTAATAAGCAAATGGGACCACCAGAGGACCAGGTAGCAGGTATATCAGACGCTGTTAACAAAACAGCGTCTGATATACCTGTTTGATGCTTTTTATTTTACTTCTACAGCCTGCCAGCGATTGATCATGGCTGGCAGGCTGCTGTATAACTACCGAGATGCACGCCACTGTGAACTCGTGTGCGTTCACAGCAAATCTCGCGTCTCGCGAGATGACGCACGGATGCGTCCAGTCAGAGCAACAGGACCGCCGGCCGGACGCATTCGTGCGTTAGGCGTTCCTGAGGTGGTTAAGTGGGAGGGAATTGATGCGCTACCACCCCTATTCATGTATTTGTCTTTATTACTCTCATCCTTCTCTGCTTGATGTTTTTACTATGTAAGTGTAAAATGTAATGCTATTTTTATGGGGGTTGTAATTTTCTAATAAAATAATAAAAAAAAAAATTTTTATTTAAACCAACTTTTATGTTAAACATATTTTTTTGATGCAGTTATTACTCCAGTGTTTGTAGTGGCCATTATGCCTAAAATATGTCAAGACTTGCTGTTATTGTTCATTAAAAATGTGGTGATTATAACTGTAAAAAGAATCCTGCACTACCACTCTGCAGTTCACATCACATAACATCTACACATAGATAATCTAATCCATACTGGCATGTCAAAGTGACTGGACACAGCTAAATTTGCAGCATGCTCCTCTGTAGTCTCCATCTTGTAACTGTAAAAGTATGAATTTAGTCCTACCAGTAAATGTTTTTCCAGGACTACCTCCAGGAATTTGTTCTTATTGGCTTTTATAAGGAATTGAAGCACAAAGAGGTTAAAAGACCCCGCACAGCCTCTTACCACCAGTGTTTTTCCACACTGTTAATTTCACTACAGATATCAAAAGCAAAGAAGGGAGGGAAATAAAGGTGCTGTCAGGTTGAACTCCTCAGCACTTACCAATGGTACTAAATTCCTACTTTCCAGAATGTCCTCCATGACCACACCAAGATTAGTATCAGATTATACTACTTCAGGCAGGGACTACAGTCTACAAGACTTTTCATCCAAAGGCTAGATATTGGTTTGCCTATAAAATGGGTGAGAAATGGGCCATGTGGCTGCTCTGTAATTTGGTCCATTGAAGCCTCGGCTCTATTGTGCTTGTAGAATGTACTGTTATCTGTAAGGGACAAATGAATATACAAAGCTTGTGGCTGATTTAATCAATTTTGCAAAAATTCCTTTGGCAATTTTTCTTCCTTTTATTAATTCCTGAACATTGAATAAAATAAATAAAAAAGTCAAATATTTTCTGTAAGCTGCAGTTGCCTCCGGGTATTTAATTACTGTTCTTCTCACATTACCAAGTTTAAACGCTCTTGTGGATTCCTGGGGCAGGCACGAAGAGGAGGAAGTATTATTTCTTGACCAGAGGAAAAGCTGAACCTTAGCTGAATCTAATCGTAAAACTAGCCTATCATCTAAGACTTTTAAGTAGGGCTCCTGAATAGACTGTGGCTGAAGCTCCCCTACGCTACAAGTTAAGGTTATTGCTAATTAAAAAAGCTACTTTTAGAGATAGGCGTTTACACTACATTCTTCCAAGGGTTAAAATAGGGAGGTAAAAGTCTATTCAGATAAGCAATAATAACTATTCCTTTTTCTCTCTTTAGTAGTTGAGACATGATCTCTACCATCACCTTTGTGAATACACTAGGAGCAGAGTATAGGCCGAAAGAACACATTGAATCTAGAGGTGTCTTATAATTGAGCCCTTCTGAATCGCAAATGAAAAAATTCTGATGGTCAGGATGTATTGGGATATGATTCCAATCACTGTAAAAGTTAGGAATATTTGGCTTGTGGGTGAAATTTCCGGATGGACCTAATATGCACTCTAACCTTTACAGGTAAACTTAATATGACTTTCTCACATGTCCAACTGTTCAATGTTTCAGTACTTTTTGCACAACTTGCTGTTCTCTTACAAGGAGAATAATGGCAAAATTCACAACAGAGGTTGATCGTCCATTACATTTCCTGGTTCAATTAGAATTGGTATTTAAACAGTCCTCCTCACGAGACCAAAATGACAACTAAGAATTGATCAACAGTACCTCGCCATTGCAAGGCTTCAAGCAGGATGTTCTCAGCCGGAGGTGGCCACTGAGCTTAGAGTGGACAACCTCTTCATTGTGAACAATTCCCTGTGGAACCGGATGATTAATGCCACAGAACTCCAGGCACAATTAAGGGAGATGAAGACACCCAAGTGTCACATAAGACCATTCAAAACAATTTACATCATCGTGGTCTGCGTGTTAGATGACCTACAAGGTTAACTGACCAGACCACCAGGCACAGGCGTCTTCGACTTGCATGGGCCATGGAGCATCTACGCTGGAGAAAGGACCAGTAGGCCTCAGTGCTGTTCACTGATGAAAGTTGATTCATGTTGAGCAGTAATGATGGCTGCCAACAATGTTGGAGACATTAAGGAGAGTGCTATGCATCAGCCACTATTGTCACCAAACAAGCCTTTGGTTTTGGTGGTGTTACAATGTGGGCAGGTGTGTCTAGTCAATACAGAACTGCCCTACACTTTGTGAATGGTACAGTGACAAGCCCATACTACTTGCATAACATTATTAATCCAGTCATTGTGCCTCTGCATGAACAACACAGGCCTAATTTCATCTTCATGGACTACAATGCGCCAGCTCATCGAGGTCGCATCATTAGGGAACGGCTGCTGGAGTCCAGGCTACCTCAAATGGAGTGGCCTGCACTTTCTCCAGACCTGAATCCCATAAAAACCTATGGGATCAGCTGAGTCGCCGTGTAGAGGTTCGTAACTCTGTACCCCAGAACCTCAATGACCTGAGGCCGGCCTTCAAGAAGAGAGGGATGCCGTGCCTCAGCTGACAATAATTCGACTTGTGAACAGCACGAGACATCGTTGTCATGCTGTAATTGATGCACAAGGCCGCATGACATGTTATTGAGACATTAACATTTTTGTGGGGTTTTACCCACCACTGTTGTTGGCTTTTGTTTCAATAAATTGCAGCATTTTTTAACCCCTTAAGCCCTATTTCACCTTAAGACCCGGCCATTTTTGCAAATCTGACCAGTGTCACTTTATGTGGTGATAACTTTTAAACGCTTTTACTTATGCAGGCCATTCTGAGTCACATATTGTACTTCACGACACTGGTAAAATGAAGTCAAAAAGTTCATTTTTATTCATAAAAAAATACCAAGTTTACTAAAAATTTGGAAAAATTTGCAATTTTCCAAGTTTCAATTTCTTTATTTCTATAATAGTAATACCTCCAAAATAGTTATTACTTTACATTCCCCATATGTCTACTTCATGTCTAGATAATTTTGGGAATGATTTTATTTTTGGGGATGTTACAAGGCTTAGACGTTTAGAAGCAAATCTTGAAATTTTTCAGAAATGTTTAGAAAACCCACTTTTTAAGGACCAGTTCAGGTCTGAAGTCACTTTGTGAGGCTTACATAATAGAAGCCACCCAAAATGACCCCATTCTAGAAACTACACCCCTCAAGGTATTCAAAACTGATTTTACAAACTTTGTTAACCCTTTAGGTGTTCCACAAGAATTAATGGAAAATAGATAAAATTTCAAAATTTCCCTTTTTTGGCAGATTTTCCATTTTAATAATTTTTTTCCCAGTTACAAAGCAAGGGTTAACAGCCAAACAAAACTCAATATTTATTGCCTCGATTCTGTAGTTTACAGAAACACCCCATATGTGATCGTAAACTGCTGTACGGGCACACGGCAGGGCACAGAGGGAAAGGAATGCTATACGGTTTTTGTAAGGCAGATTTTGCTGGACTGGTTTTTTGACACCATGTCCCCTTTGAAGCCCCCCTGATGCATCACTAGAGTAGAAACGCTAAAAATTGACCCCATTTTAGAAACTACGGGATAGGGTGGCAGTTTTGTTGGTACTATTTTAGGGTACATATGATTTTTGGTTGCTCTATATTACACTTTTTATGAGGCAAGGTAACAAGAAACAGTTGTTTTGCCACCGTTTTTATTTTTGTTATTTACAACATTCCTCTGACAGGTTAGATCATGTGGTATTTTTATAGAGCAGGTTATTACGGACGCGCGATACACAATATGTATACTTTTTTTATTTATGTAAGTTTTACACAATGATTTCATTTTTGAAACAAAAAAAAACATGTTTAATGTCTTCATAGTCTGAGAGCCATAGTTTTTTGTTTGTTTTTGGGCGATTATCTTGGGTAGGGTATGATTTTTGTGGGATGAGATGACGGTTTGATTGGCACTATTTTGGGGCGTATGACTTTTGGTCGCTTGGTATTACACTTTTGTGATGCAAGGTGACAAAAAAATTGCTTTTTTTTTACAACGTTTTTATTTTTTACAGTGTTCACCTGAGGGGTTAGGTCATGTGATATTTTTATAGAGCAGGTTATTACGGACGCGGCGATACACAATATGTATACTTTTACACAATAATATAATTTTTGAAACAAAAATAAAAATCATAGTTTTTTCATTTTTTGGGCGATTATCTTAGGTAGGGTGTCATTTTTGCGGTATGAGATGACGGTTTGATTGGCACTATTTTGGGGTGCATATGACTTTTTGATCGCTTGGTATTACACTTTTTGTGATGTAAGGCGACAAAAAAATTACTTTTTTACACTTTAACGGTATTTACTTGAGGGGTTAGGTCATATGATATTTTCATAGAGCAGGTTTTTACGGACGCGGCGATACCGAACATGTATACTTTTTATTTATTTGTTTTACTTGAACACAATAATACCAAAAATAACGTTTTAGTGTCTCCATAGTCTGAAAGCCATATTTTTTGGGCCATTGTCCTATGTAGGGGCTCATTTTTGCGGGATGAGATAGGCGGTTTGATTGCTACTATTTTGAGAGGCATACGCCTTTTGTGATGTAAGGTGACAAAAATTGCTTTTACACCATTTTTTATGGTATTTACTTGAGGGGTTAGGTCATGTGATATTTTTATAGAGCAGATTTTTACAGATGTGGCGATACCTAATGTGTAGTGTAATGTTTTATTTTTATTCAGTAATGTGTTTTTTTCATTTTTACTTTCTTTTATACTTTTTTTTTTACCCAGACCCACTTGGTTCTTGTAGATCCAGTGGATATGGTGTCTATCCAATACAGTATAGTACACCATATAGTGTACTGTATTTTTTACTTAACAGTCTAATCAGAGTTTTGCCTTTAGCAGAAGGCTAATTACAGTACCATGGCAAGCAGGACGCCTCTGAAAGCGTCCTGCTGCCATGGTAACTCATTACCCGCTGCCAGAACAGAACAGCGGGTGATAGGGAGGGAGGGGCTCCCTCCCTCTGTGATCCCATCCAGTCAGGGGGCTGCAAAGGCACAGCAGCCCCCGATGGGAGAGGAGTGAGCTCTGTACGGACCACGGCATGGAAGGGGTTAAAACTGCTGACATCCGATGTCAGCAGTTTTTAGCAGAGTGTCTGAATTGGTTTGCTGAGATCGCTGATACGGGGGGGGGGGGGGTTGTCACATGGGCGTTGTGACAGGATGCCTGCTGAATGATTTCAGCAGACATCCTGTTCCTATTAACCCCCACCTCACTCTCATTTTAAAGATATGACATACTGGTACGTCATGGGTCCTTAAGGACTCGGGAACCGGACGTCATGCGTCCTTAAGGGGTTAAACATAGTATCATAGGCTGACATCCATCCATCTATCCTTCCTGTTATCCTGCAAAGGATACTCCATGGGGTAGAAGCTATTTTTCCTCATTCAGGGGAAGAAAAAAAAATCCTTCTCTGCTATGTCTTTTGCAGAGGAGCAGTGCTTGTAACTGGCATGTGGCAGTGGGGTGTGTGTAATTGGCATGTAGCAGCGCTGTGTATGTAATTGGCATGTTGCAGAGCTGCATGTGTAATGGAGATGTAATACAGCTCTATATGTAATGGGCTTGTAGCAGAGCTACATATAGAGCTTTGTTACTGGTACGGAGACTGCCGATTTGTCAATTTGGGGGGCTGCGGGGCTGTTTGCTGCTCCACTGCGAGACTACTGTGGAGCATGCCTGTGCAGTCGCGCTGCCATCTTCACTAATACTGCCAGGGGAGTGGCAGCCTGGTGTGGTGAGCAGCCACTTGTAAGAGGTGCTGTGGGCGATGCGTATGGCAGCGTATCTAGCTCTGTTACGGCGGCAATGGTTTTATGTTTAGTGTATGATGTTGGATAAATGTAAAATTGTCTACAATTGCTATTTCTGCATGGAAGACGTTATAGAGAAGACCAGCAATGGTTTCCCTGCATAAATAGCAGCCTCATAACGTTATGTAGGATTATATATATATGAATTACTAAAAAATTCATATTCCTCCTTGGCTAAAAATACTCCTCATAATTGCTAAGAGAATTTTTACTCTTCTGGAAAAAAAAAAATGTAATGTGACCTCTGGGTGAGATTGATTTCAGTGATGCAAACAGCCCTGAGACACAATACCATCCATGAGTTTGATTGAAAAACAAAAGATTACATCCTTATTTTCCAGCGTATAAGACGACTGGGCATATAAGACATATAAAATATAATAAAATATGGGGTTTGGGCTATACTCGCCGTATAAGACTACCCCTCTTCCAACACACACCAAATAAAAATTAAACAGACGATCCGAGCATGAGAAAACCACTGAGAGCAGGGAGAGGGGGCTGCTTCAGGAGCGACTGGCCGGGATGCAGAGCACGGTGGCTCAGCTAGAGGGCACCTGTCCCTGAAGCTGGAGAAGTATGCAAAATAAATGTGGAGCCCCAGTATTGGGTATACAACACAATGAAAGCCAGATATCCCTCAAAAGGAAGGAAAACCGAGCAAATGGGTGTCTCCATTACAGAGATCACCAAATCCAACATATTAAGTGGCCCCTATATCAAGATAGATTGTTACAAGCTTTAAGGATATGACGGGGAAAAGCTAAGCCAGTTATCCATCCACAGACAGCTGTTTCGGGGTGTTGCCCCTCAGTGTGGAGTAGGGTTCTGGTTAACCGGGAGCAATGCCTTGGAGAGTACTCAAACAAAATAATAGCTGATCTCAGGGAGACCAGCTACAGAGAACTCAGCGGAGCCTCTTAAATGAGGTTAGCCAGAATCCTACTCCACACTGATGAGGGGCAACACCCTCTAGACCAACACCCTCTAGACCATTTTTCTAGAGGAACTATAATAGTACACGTGCTAAGAGGTCATTTTTTAAATCGTTTTCTGTAGCTGATCTCCCTGAGATCAGTTATTGTTTTGTTTATCTTGAAAATACTCCATAGATTCTCTATGGGGTTTAGGTCAGGTGAGTTTTCTGGCTAATCAAGCACAGTGATACCGTGGCACACTTGCGTACAAAGTACATATATGGTAGAATACTTTGAAAATAACAATTCTCTGAGTTAAACTGGCTGTCTGGTTTTGGAAAATACATTTTAAAATATTGTATAGGGACATTTTGAATTGATACAAGGAGGTCCCAGAACAGAAAACAGGTACAAAAGTGCATCTCTCACTCTCTTTATCTCTGGAGGACCCAGCACCTGTTTTCAGATGAAAGTACATTTTGCATTTCCTTTAGAAATCATGGTCCCAGAGTCTGGAAAAGAGTAGAGGAACACAGTACAAGTTGCTTTAAGTCCAGTGTCAATTTTTCAGTTCGTGATGGCTTGGGAGCCATGTCATCTTGTGGTGTTGGTCCACTGTGTTATATCGAGTCGAAAGTCAGCACAGCTGTCTACCAGGAACTTTTAGACCTTCATATGTCCCTGAAAAGCTTTATGGAGATGCTGATATAATTTTCCAGGAATTGGCACCTGCCCACACTGGTAAAAGTACCAATACCTGGTTTAATAACTACGGTATCATTTGTGCTCGACTGGCCAGCAAACTCGCCCGACCTAAACCCCATAGAGAATCTATGGGGTATTGTCAAGAGGAAGATGAGAGCCCCCAGACTCAGCAATGCACATGAGCTGAAGGCCGCTATCAAAAGCAACTTGGGCTTCCATAACACCTCAGCAGTGCCACAGAATGATTGCCTCCATGCCATGTAGCACTGATGCAGTAATTCATGCAAAAGGTGCCCTGACCAAGCATTGCATGCATATACTTAACATGCATTTCCATGTTGTTTTTTTAATCGGTCTTCTATAAAATATTTTAATTTTCTGAGATACTAACTTTTGGGGTTTCATTAGCTGTAATTAGCATGCAGTACTTTTTCCGCCCCCCATATAAAAAAAAAAAAATAAAAAAAAAAAAAAAACAGATCCTATGATTTTTTTTTACAGGATCCTATGCATAACTGACGCAACAGGATCCTGTGGTTTTTTTCTCTTGTTCTGATAGATAAGAAGAACAGAAAACTAAACAGTAATATGAACTCAGCCTTAAGTGTTTTTGAGCCATTAGTAATTTAGAGTACCGTATTTTTCGCCCTATAAGAGGCACTTTTTCCCTCCAAAAGTGTGTGTGTGTGTGTGTGTGTGGGGGGGTCAATAATGCTGCGTCTTATGAGGCGAATGCAGCACACATTGATAAACAGCCTCGCTGCTAAAGAGAGCAAGCGGTGTGTGTATCAAGGAGGAGGGGCTGTGGGCGGCATCTTGCTTGCTAATGATAGCGGGGCCCGCTGCAGTAACTGTATTCTACTGGAGTCAGGAGGTCGGGCGGCATGACGCCACGCGCCTGCTTCATTCATAAAGTGGGCGGAGCAGGCACGTGAAAAAACCCACCAAAAGCACACCTTTTGGTTCAAAATATTTTTTTTCTTATTTTCCTCCTCAAAAACCTAGGTGCGTCTTATGGGTGGGTGCGTCTTATAGGGCGAAAAATAAGGTAATTTAGGGTTAATACATGACCAGCACAAAGTAAAAGTAGGATTCTCACAGCTAAGCAGAGGTTAACCCTTAATGACAAAACTACTGAATATTTTTTTAATAAAGACCAACTGAAAAAAATGATTTTAAGCCCACAATGCTCAAAATGCAACCATAGAAAATTGCCTCGAAGGTGTATATATCCTTTAAGGGAGTAAACCTAAGGAAAGCATGTGGTCCAGAAGGGATCAACTTTCCCCAGTATTCACAACTATTTTTAACCTCTCTTTTGCCAAGGCCATGGTAACATCAAGCTTCAAGAACTCTACAAACGCTGTCTGTTATTTAAAAGGCGGTTGTCTACACTCCCTGCAGTAGAGGATGTGGTGGATGATGAGAAACACTATATACATTTGGAAGAGAGTAAACAACAGCCAGAGATGAAATCGGCTAGCTTCTTTAAAAAGTGGCACACTGTTCTTATGGCAATTCTGACATCTTCTGAGAGAGAAAAACAAAACTGTGCAACCATTTCAATATACCTCCTGGTATCTGAAGAAGCAATTGGCAGGCTCTGTAACTACCGTATTTTTCACCCTATAAGACGCACCTAGGTTTTAGAGGAGGACAAGAAGAAAAATATTTTTATTAGACCTCAGATCAGACCTCAGTTAATAAAACCCCAACAAGACCTCAGCTCACACCCCAATGTGAATGACCCCAATCAGACCTCATATCAGCTCCCAGTAGACACCATTGACTCTCATATTACCCTCAGCAGTCCCCATTGCCTCATATCAGCCCTCAGTAGCCCCCATTGCCTCTCATGTTAGCCCCTATTGTCTTGGATCAGCCCCTATTGCCTCATGTTTAATAAAATAAATAAATCACTTACCTCTCCTGCTCCTGGACGCCACCGCTCCTCACTGCCCGCGCTCTTCTTCCTCCTGCTGTCGGCTGTGCTGGAAGCGGCGCGCACAGTGTGAGGTCACAAAGTGCCATTACGCTGTGCGCAGCCACTGCACAACCAAAGCCGACGACCAGGAAGCGGTGAGTACAGAGTCTGCACCGATTACTGGTCCTCCATTACTAATGAGCGCTTCCATAATGGAAACACTCATTAGTATTCGCCCATAAGGCGCAGGGGCATTTTTCCTCGACTTTGGGGGAAAATGCATCTTAAGAGGCGAAAAATACAGTATATAGGGAAAGGATTTAGAAAATTACACAGACTATTTAGTGCAGTTAAGAGCAAGTAGCCTCATGTGCTTTCTCCTCGTGTGGTGACCCAAGCTGAGATGTCAAGCATAAGTAAGATTATTCACAATAGTATTAGGCGTAATAGATATCTTCTACCTAATAACCAGAATGCAGTTTTGTTTTTTGTATTTTATTTAGTTATGTATGGTTGTTATGGGATGACGTGCGAACTATGGTCTGATTATTGCAGCCAGCTGATATATAGCCATTATTTTTCTGTATACACAGGATCCTCCTGTATTTTGTTTATGGTATGTATAATTTTAAAAATCTTCAATTAAAAAAAAGACAAAAAAACAACAAACATACAAAAACAAAACACATGATCTACTGGGCTTGCTGCACTAAGTTGGCTTCTGAATAAGTGGAGTTTAAAGAACCAAAGTTAAGGCAAGGAGCAAGAAACTAAGGTTTGATAGATTTTCCTTGTGTATTGTTGGCTTGATTCTGCAAAGTTCTTCAACTACAGCAGACAGGGTGTAAATCTTGACTCTTATTTACTGTTTTCCTTCCCATTTACGGTTTATCCCCATTTAAACATGTGCTCCATGGACAGTGCCACTAAGTGTGTGTCCTGTGCAATGTATGCATGCCTTGAAGAGCCATTCGAGAGCGAATACATTTGCACTAGATGCAAGCATGTTGCATATTTGAGAGCCCAGATCTTGGATGGAAATAAGCAACATGAAATACTTAGGCGAATTGCAAACCTGGAGAGAGGCTTAGACCTCACTTGCAGGCACTGATTAGGGTCAGTGAAATGGAGGTGGGAGGAGGAGGGCAAGATCAGGACTATCAGGTCAGCAGTTGGGTCAATGTAGGAAGAAGGGGTAGAGGGAAAAGTGCCGGGAGGCTAGTCCTGAGCTGGAGCAGCCCAAGTAAATATGCATGTTTGGCTGATATTAGGGATGAAGGCCCAGGGCCAGCAACACTGCAGCAGGGCGTTTCTCCTAGCAACCAGGAAAATGACCGCTGCAGGAAGGATGGGAAAAGGAGTGCAGCAAAGGTCAGACAGTTGCTGGTGGTAGGGGACTATTATTAGGAAGAAAGACAGGGTCATCTGTCGCCGAGACCGTGAATGCCGAACAATGTGTTGTCTTGCGGGGGCTCGGGTTCGGCATTTTGCAGGTTGGATTGACAGATTGCTGGGTGGGGCTGGGGAAAACCCAGCGTTTATGGTACACATTGGCACCAATGACAAAGTCAGGGGAGATGGAAGGTCTTTAAAAATGAATTTAGGGAATTAGGAGAGAAGCTCAAGTCCAGGACCTCCAAGGTAGTGTTTTCAGAAATACTACCAGTGCCACGAGCATCACCAGAGAGACAACTGGAGCTTAGGGAGGTAAATAAGTGGCTCAGAAGCAGGTGCAGGAAGGAAGGGTTTGGGTTCATGGAGAACTGGGCTGACTTCTCTGTTGGCTACAGACTGTACAGTAAGGACCGACTGGCTACATCTTAATAGGGAGGGTGCAACTGCTCTGGGGGGGGAAATAGTTTGATGGCTGGAAGAGCTTTTAAACTAGGAACTGGGGGGAGGGAGGGGGGGGGTCATACTAATAAGGGAGTAGATAGTGTAGATAGAGAGTGGGATACAGGAGGGGACAGTGGGGATTTAGTGGGGGCTTGGGTTAGTGAGGAAAGTAGGGAGAAGACTGGGCAGAACTGTACACGGAAAAATAGAGCTGCTGGTAACAAGAACCTGTTACATACAAACATCAACCAAGGCAACCAAAAAAATCACGGATATTCACTTTACAGGTAATAGTAATTTAAAATGTATTTTATCAAATGTCTGAAGTTTAGCAAGCAAAATGGTGGCGCTAGAGGCTATGGTACTAGCAGAACACATAGATGTAGTTTGTGTGACTGAGACATGGCTGGACTCTTCGCATGACTGGGCTGTTAATATTAAGGGTTTTACACTATTTAGGAAAGACAGGGTCAATAGAAAAGGTGGTGGCGTGTGCCTGTAAGTGAGGAGTGATTTGAAGACAAGTGTGAAAAAGGCAAGTGTGGGTGCGGATCGTGAGAATGTTGAAACCTTAGGGGCGGAAGGGATATAAAACACTGAAAAAAAAAATAATTATACTTGGTGTAATCTATAGACCCTTAACATCACAGAGGAGATAGTTAGAGCAAAAACACTGAATTTTAAAAAGGCTGATTGCCCTGGGTTGAGGGCAGCATTTCAGGGCATAGACTGGGAGCAGCTACTGTCACATAATATTGAGGATAAATTGGAGAGCTTTAAATCCACATTGAGTAATTGCACTAAAAAATGTATAACATAGTAACATAGTACATAAGACCGAAAAAAAGACATCTGTCCATCCAGGCCTATCATCCTGCTAGTTGATCCAGAGGAAGGCAGAAAAAAACCTGTGAGGCAGAAGCCAATTTTACCACTTAAGGGGAATAAAAATTCCTTCCCGACTCCAATCAGGCAATCAGAAGAACTCCGTGGATAACCGACCCATCTCTAGTAGCTATGGCCTGTAATATTATTATACTCCAGAAATACACCCAGGTCCCTCTTGAACTCCTTTATTGTACTCACCATCACCACCTCCTCAGGTAGAGTGTTCCATAGTCTCACTGCTCTGACCATAAAGAATCCTCTTCTATGTTTGTGTGCAAACCTTCTTTCCTCCAGGCGCAGAGGATGTCCCCTCGTCAGAGTCACGGGGATAAATAGATGAGATAGATCTCCCCTCAGTCGTATTTTTTCTAAAGTGAATAACCCTAATTTTGATAATCTTTCAGGGTACTGTAGTTGCCCCATTCCAGTTATTACTTTAGTTGCCCTCCTCTGAACCGTCTCCAGCTCTGCTATGTCTGCCTTGTTCACAGGAGCCTAGAACTGTACACAGTACTCCATGTGTGGTCTGACTAGCGATTCGTAAAGTGGTAGGACTATGTTCTCATCACGGACGTCTATTCCCCTTTTGATGCAATCCATTATCTTATTGGCCTTGGCAGCAGCTGCTTAACACTGGTTTTTGCAGCTTAGTTTGCTCCAGTGTTACCTAGCGTGTTACCATTTAGTATGTACGGGTGACTTGCATTATTCCTTCCAATGTGCATAACTTTACATTTGTTAGTGTTAAACCTCATCTGCCACTTATACTGCTACAGAGGAATCTGGATAGATTGGAGGATTGGGCAGATATTGTCCTCTTCAGATTTAAATTACTTTACACAGTTTAGTGTCATCTGCAAAAACTGATATTTTATGATGCAAGCCTTCTACAAGATCATTAATAAATATACTGAAAAGAATAGGGCCCAATACTGACCCCTGAGGTACCCCACTAGTGACAGTGAACCAATCTAAGTGTGTACAGTTAATAACCACCCTCTGTTTTCTAGCTCTCAGCCAGTTACTTACCCACTAAAAGACATTTTCTCCCAGTCCTAGCATTCTCATTTTATTTACTAACCTTTTATGTGGTACAGTGTCAAATGCTTTGGAGAAGTCCATATATATACGACATCCATTGATTCGCCGCTGTGAAGTCTAGAACTTACCTCCTCATAGAAACTGATTAAATTCGTTTGGCATTACCGATCCCTCATGAAGCCATGATGATATGGTGTTGTTTGCTTATTTTTTGTTGAGATCCTATAAGATAGCATCTCTCAGAAAACCTTCAAACAGTTTACCCACAACAGATGTTAAACTTACCGGCCTATAGTTTCTGGGCTGTTTTTAATATTGGCACCACCTTTGCTATGCGACAATCCTGTGGAACATTCCCTGTCAGTATAGAGTTCACAAATATCAGAAATAAGGGTCTGGCTATGACATTACTTAATTCCCTTAGGATATGAGGGTGTATGCCATCCGGTCCTGGCGTGTTTAATGGGGATTTATTTTTACATTTAGCATTTCATCTGACAGTTTATTTTCCTTGGTGAATACATTGGAGAAAAAATATTTAACAGCTTTGCTTTCTCCTCATCGCTCTCTGCAACTCCCCCTCATTACTTTTTAAGGGTCGACACTGTCAGATTTATACTTTTTAACATTTATATAAAATTGTAGAACATTTTAGGGTTAGTTTTACTCTCTTTGGCAATTAATCTCTCGGTCTTTAGTTTGGCCACTTTTATTTGTTTTTTACATGTTCTATTTTTTTCCTTATAGTTTTCTTTTTACTTTTGAGGACTTTGTCCTAGTTAGTTAGGTCTATGGCCTCGCTTAGTTGGCTAAATTTAGCCTTTTGAAGTTTGGTATTTTCGTTCCTCCATGTAGATATGCTCTTTTGACTGATAATTGGAAGGTTGTTACTTTATGGTCACTATTTCCCAGGTGTCCCCCAACCTGCACATCTGTTGTTCTGTCAGGTCTATTGGTTAATACTAAGTCCAGTATGGCAATCCCTCTAGTCGGGTCCTGAACCAGTTGGGAAAGGTATTTGTCTTTGGTTATTGCCAAGAACCTGTTTCCTTTATGCGATGTACAGCTTTCAGTTTCCCAGTCTATAACTGGGTAGTTGAAGTCCCCCATAATAACCACCTCATTATGATTTGAGATCTCGTTTAGAAGTAGATTTTCTGTGGACTCTGGTATATTAGGTGGCTCCATGTATCCACAGTGGCTCTACATGTTCATGTCCCTCACTTATATCTTCTAGGACTGTGGGGCAGGGGCATAAATATAGGGGAAGCGGCTCATCCAAGAGGAGGAGGAGAAGTACTAAAAGATTGTCAGGGCCCCTCAACAGTATTACACAATTAAATTATATATATATATTGGCAGTATAGACAGTGTAGAAAACGGATGGAACAGCTGCCAGGCCTGGTCTGAGAGAGCGATCTTTACTAGCCACAGGAAAGGGGGCGGCATGAAAGGAAGGGGTTGTGAAAAAATTACTGGGTGAGGGGGCCCCATTCAAAAATTTGCTGTGGGGCCTAGTCATTTAAAGTTACGCCACTGCTGTGGGCTTTACACAGGACTTTACATAAAAGCAGACCCCTTCCCCTCTCCGGTTTTGACGATCATTTCTAAACAGACTGTAACCTTGTACATTAACTGCCCAGTCATAGCTATCATCCAGCCATGTCTCATCTTCCGCTCCTATAATGTAATTACCCACCCCCCCAGTGCCTACTTTAAACACTCGTCCAACCTTCTAGCCATCTTTCTCCCCAACACAACTGCCCCTTCCCCATTGAGGTGCAGCCCGTCCCTACGATAGAGCCTGTAGCCGACAGAGAAGTCGGCCCAGTTCTCCAGGAACCAAAACCCCTCCTTCCTACACCAATTCTTGAGCCACTTGTTAACCTCCCTAATCTCCCGCTGCCCTTCTTGTCTGGTTCTTGGTACAGGCAGTATCCCAGAAAATACTACCTTTAAGGTCCTTGCCCTAAGCTTTTGACCTAAATCCTGTAAATCATTTTTAAAGATGCTCCACCTACCTCTAACTTTGTCATTGGTTCAGATATGGACCATGATAACCAACATGTGTTTACCAAGGACAGAAGTTGTCAGACTAACCTGATTTATTTTATGAGGAGGTTAGTAGAAGCCTGGACAGAGGGGCAGCTGTGGATGTAGTGTTTCTGGATTTTCAAAGGCGTTTGATACTGTCCCTCATAGACGTTTAATAGGTAAAGTAAGGTCTATAGGCTTGAAAAGTATATGTCACAGTCCCTCCCGTGGCAGAGGTTAGAAGATCTGAGAGACTGGCTGCACATGAGGTTATCTGACAGCCTCCGTTTTCACGTGTTGCAGTGTTGTTGGTAATGACCACACTTCTTGTGTCAGGTGTAGCTTGTGGTCATTACTGCTCATCTATTCAGTCTGGACTCACACTTCATACTATATTCTATGCCTGGAGTTGGAAGAGCTGGTGTGTTGTTCTCTTCTGAGTTCCTGCTCATCCATTTTCTATTGAAGATAAGTGTTCTTCCCTTTGTATTTTGTTGTTCCCATTTGTTCGTTGTTTACTAGGCCTCAGGGAGACGTTGGTTCGTTCATCTGAGAAGGAACCAGTAGTCTCAAACCCTGTAACTACTCCTAGGGTTATTCAGGGTTACCAGGGCCCAGGTATCTAGTGTATGGATATTCCCACCTCCAGGGTCTATTCATACTGAAACACAACAATAGCTGATCTCAGGGAGACCAGCTACAAAAATCACCACGGAGCCTCAGTTAAGAGTCTCAACACAGCAATCCGAAGTGCAAAGCTCCCTGGGAAACAGGAATATGCTAAATAAATGTGGAGCCCCAGTTATGGGTCTACAACACAATGAAAGCCAGATATTCCTCAAAGGAAGGAAAACCGAGCAAAGGGGTGTCTCTATTCATACTGACAGGATCAGGGCTAGGTTTAGGGCAGGCATCCTCAAACTGCGGCCCTCCAGCTGTTGAAAAACTACAACTCCCAGCATGCCCGAACAGCCTACAGGTATCAGCCTACAGCAGGGCATTGTGGGAGTTGTAGTTTTACAACAGCTGGAGGGCCGAAGTTTGAGGATGCCTGGTTTAGGGTTTCCATAAGTGGTGACCGTTTCCCTTTCCCTAGCCTTCCTTGTCTTTGTCCTTGTGTTGTAATTCTTGTGTTCCTCCCCTTACTCCGTGACATTATAAACTGCTGAAAAAAATTCAATTTTGTTTGTGTCAGTGCAGCGATGGACACTATTTCTGCACTGGTCAAACAACTGCAGGGGCTGTCTTTGGAGGTAACTGACCTCCGCACGACCGTCTCACAGATCCAGAGACCACAGGCGGCGGGTTTCGGCAGCAGGAACCAGGCCTGTCCTGAACCTAAGGTCGCTCTCCCGGATAGATTTTCTGGGTGAAGTGACAACTTTATTCAGTTCAGGGAGTCGTGCAAATTATATTTTAAACGACGTCCTAACTCTTCTGGGGACGACAGTCAAAGAGTGGGTATAATAATTTCGTCACTTAAAAGGTAACGCTCAGTCTCGGGCTTTTCCGTTGCCGACCGGATAACAGTCCCTCTGGTCGGTAGATTCGTTTTTCAGAGCTCTAGGCCTCATCTACGATGACCCAGAACGGATCTCCCTAGCCAAGATCAAGTTGCGTGACTTACGGCAGGGAGGGTGTTCTGCGGAGACTTATTGCTCTGAATTTAGGAGATGGGCTACGGAGTGGAATGGTCCAGCTCTCCGTAGTCAATTCTGTCAAGAGTTATCCGAGAGCCTGAAGGACGCGTTGGCATTTCCTGAATATCCCGAGTCCCTTGCGGTACGTATTGATAGACGCATGAGGGAGAGATCTGAGGTTCCTCACTCTCAGGACGTACTATCATATAAGTGGGGGGCGGCCTCCTCTGACACTTTGGGTAGAGAGAAACTTGAGTTCATGCCTGGTGACAAACCAATGCAGCTGGGGGGAGCTACCCCTGGACCTGGTGATAGGAACTTTAGGCTTAAGAAGAGACTCTGCTTTTTCTGTGGAAAAAGGGGACATTTTTTTTTCACCTTGACACTGAACATAAGGACACACTACTTATGTTCAGCGTCAAGGTGAAAAATAAAAATAAAATGTGTTTAATGCTCATCTCACTCTTGGTGGTGTGGGTGGGGAATCTGAAGATTTACTTTTGTCATTTTCTGGTAGTACCTGGTTTCTCCTGTCTGCTGAGGTGGCGCTAGATTCCAAAACTGTGGGAACTAAAGTGTTTATTGACAGTGGGGCAGGGGTTAACCTAGTTGATGGTCAGTTCATCCGTATGCACGGGTTGACAACAAGTGCATTAGACAAAAATATTTTGGTGTTTGCAATTGATTCCACTCCACTAACACAAAAATGTGTGTCACAAATGGTTCGGGATATCCGTTTAAAAGTGGGTGATTTTCATCAAGAATCCATTTTGTGTTTTGTGCTGGAGGGTCTGCCTGCTCCCTTGGTGCTAGGTTTACCATAGTTAAGCAAACATAATCCTACCATCGATTGGCAAGCAAGACAGATTCTTGATTGGAGGGATTATTGCATAGACAACTGTCTTAGAACATCGTTTTTTGTTGTAACCACTAAAGTTTTACCTTTGTTTATTTCTGATGTATTCTCTGAAAGTGGAAACCAGGAGTTACCTTCACATTGGGAGTATTATTGCCCTGTCAACCTTGTTCCCTGAGCTAGGATGCCCAAGTCTCAGTTGTATAATAATTTCTGAACCGAAAGAGCAGCCATGCGAAAATATATCACCGAGAGTTTGGCTAAAGGTCATATTAGACCATCCATATCCCCAGTAGCAGCAGGGTTCTTCTTTGTTAAGAAAAAGGATGGAACTCTTAGGCCATGTTTGGACTTCCATGAGCTTAATCTCGCATTACTGTCAGTGATCCTTTTCCCCTTCCTTTGATCCCGGATTTGTTCAATCAGATTTTCAGTGCCAAGGTGTTCTCTAAATTGGATTTGAGGGAGGCATATAATCTGGTAAGAATGAAGGCGGGGGACGAATGTAAGACAGCCTTTAATACCCCTGAAGATCATTTTGAGAATATGGTCATGCCTTTTAGGTTAACCAATGGTCCAGCAGTTTTTCAACATTTCATCAAAGACATCTTTCATTATCTGGTGGGCAGGTTTGTTGTGGTAAATCTGGATGATATTCTAATTTATTCTCCTGACATGGAGACGCATCAGGATCACGTGAGACAAGTGTTACAGATCCTAGGAGAGAATAAACTATATGCTAAGATGGAGAAGTGTGTATTTGCAGTTCCGGAAGTGCAATTCCTGGGTTACCTACTCTCATCTTCAGGTTTTCGTATGGATCCTGAAAAGGTCCGTGCTGTGTTGGACTGGGATCGACCCAGAAATCTGAAAGCACGTATGCTGTTTTTCAGATTCACCAACTACTACCATAAATTTATTTTGAACTACTTGACTGTTAAACCTTTAACAGATATGACTAAGAAAGGTGCGGATTTCTTAGTCTGGTCTGATGAGGCATTACATGCCTTTTCAGCGGTGAAGGAGTGTTTTTCCTTCTGTTGTCATTCTGGTGTTCCACCCTCACTCCGTGACAGTATAGTCTGTAATTTGATTGAAAACTGGGCGAAGGACCGTGTCCAGAGAGTTGTGGTCAATGATTCCTATTCAGAATGGTCCCGGTTATAAGTGCTGGGTCCTCTGTTATTTAATTAATTTATTAATGATATCATATCGAGGACAGGATTAATAGCACCATTTCTATTTTTGCAGATGACGGTAAACTATGTAGCATTGTGCAGTCTATGGAAGATGTCCATAAAATAAAATCTGACTTGAACACTCTGAGTGATTAGCCATCAACTTGGCAAATGAGGTTCAATGTGGATAAATGTAAAGTTATGCATCTACAATCTCTGTGCTTTATATGTCCTAGGACCTAGGTGAAGTAACACTGGGAGAGTTACTTATAGAGAAGGATTTGGGTCTACTTGTATATGGTAGATTAAATAGCATACAATGTCAATCAGCTGCTTCAAAGGCTACCAGGATATTTCTGGAGTATAATAATATTACAGGCTACAGCTACTAGAGATGGGTCGTTGATACAGGGAGTTATTCTGATTGCCTGATTGGAGCCGGGAAGGAATTTTTATTCCCCTTAAGTGGGGAAAATTGGCTTCTACCTCACAGGATTTTTTTTGCCTTCCCCTGGATCAACTAGCAGGATGACAGGCCGAACTGGATGGACAGATGTCTTTTTTCGGCCTTATGTACTATGTTAGGGACAGGTTAGGTTAGGCAGGGATCTTCATGGAAAGTTTAGGAAAAAAAAAAAATAAGTTTGCCCCCTGTTGCATCACCCTGCTCGGGTGGGCTGACTGTGGCCGGCACTCGTAGGATCCGGCCACTGTTAGCGCATCGTCCACCCCACCGCTGATCTGCGAGTTTGAATCTTTTTTTCCTGTTAAGTTTAGGGCAAACTCAGTGAACACCCATGCACCACAAACACACACACACTCTAAATAAAGTTTTCCACGCACACACTCCCATATGGCACACCGGACGTTCTCGGCCGAAGAGGCATGCGCCCAGCTTGCCTCAGACTCCGAGAGCCCCAGTGAGGATGAGGATGACCCCACTTTCCTCTTATCATGCGCGTCCTCCTCCTCATCTAGCAATGATTATGAGCCACCAAGGTGGCAGAGCAAGGTTAATTTTCATTGGTGGCACAGTGCACCCTCCCCCACCCCCAGTATTAAAATCGTTGGTGGCAGTGGCCACAGAGCAGAGTCCCCTCCCCTCGTTGGTGGCAGTGGCCACAGAGCAGAGTCCCCTCCCCCTCGTTGGTGGCAGTGGCCACAGAGCAGAGTCCCCTCCCCCTCATTGGTGGCAGTGGCCACAGAGCAGAGTCCCCACCCCCTCATTGGTGGCAGTGGCCACAGAGCAAAGTCCCCTCCCCTCATTGGTGGCAGTGACCACAGAGCAGAGTCCCCTCCCCCTCATTGGTGGCAGTGGCCACAGAGCAGAGTCCCTCCCCTCATTGGTGGCAGTGGCCACAGAACAGAGTCCCTTCCCCCTCATTGGTGGCAGTGGCCACAGAGCAGAGTCCCCTCCCCTCATTGGTGGAAGTTCTGATTGGAGCCCCAGCAGTGTTATAACTGGGCTCCGATCGGTTACCATGGCAGCCAGGACGCTACTGAAGCCCTGGTGCCATGGTAACATTCTTATTAGATTACTCGATTAATCGTAAAAATAATCGATAGAATACTCGATTTCTAAAATAATCGTTTACTGCAGCCCTACTTTTTTTTACACCATGTCCCATTTGAAGAACCCGATGCACCCCTAGAGTAGAAAATCCATAAAAGTGACCCCCATCTAAGAAACTACACCCCTCAAGGTATTCAAAATTGATTTTACAAACTTTATTAACCCTTTAGGTGTTCCTCAACAGTTTATGGCAAATGGAGATGAAATTTCATAATTTCTATTTTTGGTAACCTTGCCTCACAAAAATGTAATATAGAGCAGAAAAATCATATGTAGCCTAAAAATAGTCCCAATAAAACTGCGACCTTATCCCGTAGTTTCAAAAATTGGGTCATTTTTATGGAGTTTTTACTCTAGGGGTGCATCAGGGGTGGGGCTTCAAATGGGACATGGTGTAAATAAACCAGTCCAGCAAAATCTGCCTTCCAAAAACCACATGGCGCTCCTTTCCCTCTACGCACTGCCGTGTGCCCATAAGGGCAGTTTACAACCACATCTGGGGTGTTTCTGCAAACTACAGAATCAGGGCAATAAACATTGAGTTTTGCTTTTCTTTGTTACTGAAAAAAATTGATTAGCCACTACAGGACCGCCTAACGCACGGATGCGTCGGGCGGTCCTATAGTTCTGAGTGGACGCATCGGCGCGTCATCTCGCGAGACTTCCTGTGAACGCGCGCGCGTTTACAGTGCCGCGCGTTTCAGGAGTTTAACTACAGCCTGCCAGCGATGATCAATCGCTGGTAGGCTGTAGATGCGATATAAATCGCATCAAACAGGTATATCAGACGCTGTTTTGTTAACAGCGTCTGATATACCTGCTACCTGGTCCTCTGGTGGTCCCATTTGCAGGGATCGACCACCAGAGGACCAGGTAGCTATGTAAAGTAGCACCAAACACTACACTAACCCCCCACCCCACCCCCTCACTTATTAACCCCTTGATCACCCCATCTAGATTCCCTGATCACTCCCTGTCATTGATCACACCCCTTGTAAGGCTCCATTCAAACGTTCATATGTGTTTTGCGGATCCGTGGATTCACGGATCCGCGGAACTGATCCACGGATCCTCAAAACACGGACACCGGCAATGTGCTTTCCGCATTTTGCAGATCCGCACATTGCCAGAACTATATAGAAAATGCTTTTCTTGTCCGCAATTGCGGACAAGAATAGGACATGTTCTATATTTTTGCGGAACAGAAGTGCAGACTCGGAGCGCGGATCCGTAATTCGGATCCGAGCAGGACAAAGTCTGTCCCCATAGAAATGAATGGGTCCGCAATTCTGTTCTGCAAACACAATTGCGGACGTGTGAATGGGGCATAAGGGTCCCTTATCACCACCAGTTAGTTAGCTACTTGTTAGGTAGCTAGCGCCCAGCCCACCGCACCGCAGTCACTGATTTTGGCAGAGATTTTTCATCCACATTGATCGATGCGAATGAAGAAATCTGGGCCGTTCATTTATTTTATTTTTTCCAGCCCAGAGGCTGAACAAGAAAAAATCTCATTACACATATGCTCAATATAAAGAGAATCGCAGAAACTCCTAATGCTGGCCATACGTGTAATGATTGCGGAGACCCCTAAAATGCCAGGGCAATACAAAAACCTCACAAGTGACCCCATTTTAGAAAGAAGACACCCCAAGGTATTCCGTGAAGGGTATGGCGAGTTTATATAAAATTTTATTTTTGTCACAAGTTAGCGGAAATTGATATATATATATATATATATATATATATATATATATATATATATATTTTTTTTTTTACAATTTCTGCTAACTTGTGCCAAATTTTTTTTTTTTTCTGTGAACTCTCTATGCCACTCACGGAATACCTTGGGGTGTCTTCTTTCCACAATGGGGTCACTTGTGGGGTATTTATACTGCCCTGGCATTTTAGGGGCCCTAAAGCGTGAGAATCCAAATGCGTAAAAATGCCCTGTGAAATCCTAAAGGTACTCATTGGTTTAGGGCCCCTTTGCGCATCTTGGCTGCAAAAAGTGTCACTCATGTGGTATCGCCGTACTCAGGAGAAGTAGGGCAATGTGTTTTGGGGTGTATTTTTACATATACCTATACTGTGTGTGAGAAATATCGATGTAAACGGCAACTTTTTAAAAAAATTTGTACAAAGTTGTCAATTTACAGAGATATTTCTCTCACCCAGCATGGGTATATGTAAAAATACATTGCCCTACTTCTCCTGAGTACGGCGATACCACATGTATGACACTTTTTTGCAGCTAAGATGCGTAAAGGGCCCAAATTCCAATGAGTACCTTTTAGGAGGGCATTTTTACGCATTTTTCTTCTCACGCTTTAGGGCCCCTAAAATGCCAGGGCAGTATAAATACCTCACATGTGACCCCATTTTGGAAAGAAGACACCCCAAGGTATTCGCTGAGGGGCATAAAAACATAATGGGTTAAACGAAAGAGATACAAGCTTTCTCTTATTCCGATCACTATGAGCAGGTGTCCACTCTTTTACACAGCCAGCACCCACTGCTAAGCCCACTCCATACTCCCCTTCAGCTCTTACAATATAAATGTATGGAATATGTCACCATAGGTTTAATAAAAAAATGTGACTGAAATTATATGGTAATTTTCTAATGTTTTTTTTTTTTCCTTTTTACAGAACAAAAAAATTTTTTTACTTACTTTTGCACTCACTAAGTGTTCTTGATTGCTCTGTGAGAAAGTAAATGTTGCTGTTAGGCTGCTGTCTGTATACCCGCTGGAAAAAAAAACAAAAAAAAAAACGTTACAGTATTTGTTTCCTATTTGCAGAATTTAATGGGATGTTCATGTATAAAAGAACTAAACACAGAAACAAACCATTAGAGAGTGAAAGAAAAAAAAAAAAAACACGACATCTAGATTAACCACTTCAGCCCCCCTAGCTTAAACACCCTTAATGACCAGGCCACTTTTTACAATTCTGCACTACACTACTTTCACCGTTTATTGCTCGGCCATACAACTTACCACCCAAATGATTTTTACCTCCTTTTCTTCTCACTAATAGAGCTTTCATTTGGTGCTATTTCATTGCTGCTGACATTTTTACTTTTTTGATATTTTGCTTTTTTGACGAAATTTTATCAAAAATGACATTTTTCACTTTCTGTTTGAAAATTTGTCAAATAAAACTACATTTCTCTACATATTTTTCTCAAAATTTATTGTTCTACATGTCTTTGATAAAAATAAAAAAATGCAAAAGTGTATATTTATTGGTTTGGGTAAAAGTTCTAGCTTTTACAAACTATGGTGCAAAAAGTGAATTTCCGCACTTTGACTTTCTGAGCACCAGTCCTGTTTCCTGATGTACTACAATGTCCGGACAGTAGAAACACCCCATAAATGACCCCATTTCGGAAAGTAGACACCCTAAGGTATTCACTGAGGGGCATAGTAAGTTCATGGAAGTTTTTATTTTTGTCACAAGTTAGCGGAAATGGTTTTTTTTTTCAAAAATTTCATTTTCCACAAACCTGTGACAAAAATAAAACTTCATGAACTCACTATGCCCATCAGCTAATACCTTAGGTGTCTACTTTCGAAATGGGGTCACTTGTGGGTATTTTTACTGCCCTTGCATTTTAGGGGCCCCTAAAGCGTGAGAATCCAAATGCGTAAAATGCCCTGTGAAATTCTAAAGGTACTCATTGGAATTAGGGCCCTTTGTGCATCTTGGCTGCAAAAGTGGCACACATGTGGTATCGCCGTACTCAGGAGAAGTAGGGCAATGTGTTTTGGGGTGTACTTTTACATATACCCATGTTGGGTGAGAGAAATATCACTGTAAATTGACAACTTTGTATAAAATTTTTAAAAAGTTGTCGTTTACAGCGGTATTTATCACACAAAGTATGGGTATATATAAAAATACACCCCAAAAGTCATTGCCCTACTTCTCCTGAGTACGGCGATACCACATGAGTGACACTTTTTGCAGCCAAGATGCGCAAGGGGCCCTAAAACCAATGAGTACCTTTAGGATTTCACAGGGCAATTTTACGCATTTGGATTCCAAACTCCTTCTCACGCTTTAGGGGCCCCTAAAATGCCGGGACAATAAAAATACCCCACAAGTGACCCCATTCCGGAAAGCAGACACTCTAAGGTATTCGCTGATGGGCATAGTGAATTCATGGAAGTTTTAATTTTTTGTCACAAGTTAGCGGAAATGTTTTTTCTTTTTTCTTAAAGTCTCATATTCCACTAACTTGTGTTAACCCCTGATCACCCCATCTAGACTCCCTGATCACCCCCCTGTCAGACTCCATTTACATGTTCATATGTGTTTTGCGGATCCACGGATACGCAAAACACGGACACCGGCAATGTGCTTTCCGCATTTTGCAGATCCGCACATTGCCAGAACTATATAGAAAATGCTTTTTCTTGTCTGCAATTGCGGACAAGAATAGGACATGTTCTATATTTTTGCGGAATTCCGGATCCGAGCAGGACAAAGTCTGTCCCCATAGAAATGAATGGGTCCGCAATTCCGTTCTGCAAACAGAATTGCGGACGTGTGAATGGGACATAAGGGTCCCTTATCACCGCCAGTTAGTTAGCTACTTGTTAGGTAGTTAGCGCCCAGCCCACCGCACCGCAGTCACTGATTTTGGCAGAGATTTTTGTATCCACATTGATCGATGCGAATGAAAAAATCTGTGCCGTTCATTTATTTTTTTTTTTCAGCCCAGAGGCTGAACGGAAAAAAAAAATCTCTCATTACCCGTATGCTCAATAGATGAATAGGAGAATAGCAGAAACTCCTAATGCTGGCCATACGTGTAATGATTGCGGAGACCCTCAAATGCCAGGGCAGTACAAACACCTTACATGTGACCCCATTTTAGAAAGAAGACACTCTAAGGTTTTACATATACCTCTGCTGGGTGTGAGAAATATCTCTGTAAAAATTTTATACAAAGTTGTCAGTTTACAGAGATATTTCTCTCACCCAGCATGGGTATATGTAAAAATACACCCCAAAACACATTGCCCTACTTCTCCTGAGTATGGCGATACCACATGTGTGGCAGTATAAATACCCCAAATGTGACTCCATTTTAGAAAGAAGACACCCCAAGGTATTCTGTGAGGGGCATGGTGAGTTCATACAAGATTTTTTTATTTGGCACAAGTTAGCGGAATTTGATTTTTTTAGTTTTTTCACACAAAGTCTCCCTTTCCGCTAACTTGTGACAAAAAATGCAATCTTTCATGGACTCAATATGCCCCTCAGCGAATACCTTGGGGTGTCTTCTTTCCAAAATGGGGTCACATGTGAGGTTTTTGTACTGCTCTGGCATTTGAGGGTCTCCGCAATCATTACATGTATGGCCAGCATTAGGAGTTTCTGCTATTCTCCTTATATGAGATTTTTTTTCCGTTCAGCCTCTGGGCTGAAAGAAAAAATGAACGGCACAGATTTCCTCATTCGCATCGATCGATGTGGATGAAAAAATCTCTGCCAAAAAATATGCAAAAAAAAAAAAGAGGGGCCTGGCGATTGCCAGGACATAGGGGCTCCGCCCAAACATCCATACCCACTTCAGCCCCTATGTCCTGGCAAACGTGATTTCTCCATTCACATCGATCAATCGATCGTTGTGGAGGAAGAGATCTTTGCCAGATTTTTTGATACAAAGTGTTTGCCAAAGCATATGAACTCCAACACCTCTCCTCAGCTCATATGCCTGGGCAAACGTACCTGTACTGCAGAGGAGAAATCTCGTCTTGCAGCGCCGCATACACCGACTTCACGTGTCTTCTGACAGCAGCGCAATGCTTCTCTCAGAATTCACATCAGTGCTGCGGCGTTTTCATCGGTTGGTCCGTTGATCTACCTGGAAAATAAAGGGTGGTTAGGGGGGAAAAAAACAAAAGAAGAAAAATCAGGCAGCAGGCACATAACTTGAATGTTACAAACTTTATAAAACCTGAACATGAAAAAAAAAAACGGAACTTTTAAAACCTGAACTAACTCAAGATTTTTTTTTCTTTTTTAAACCATATCACTTTTTATTTTCCTAGCAGAAACCTCTCCTTTCCCATGGGACAATGTGTAAAGTGTAAATGACACAGAGATGGTGAGAAGTACACTATACACGTTATCCCAAGTGAAAGGAGAGGTTTCTACCGTTTCACACTTATGCAGTAGCACAGCAGCAATGTCCCCTATGTGTTAGGGTCTCTCAAAACCTAGTATCCTGAGAGACCCTTGAGCCTGATTGTAAAAACTACCTGTGATGTGCTGTCCCTAGGTCCCTAAGTGTACCTGAGTGTGGTACTTCCGGAAACACTCCCCTAGGCATAGGGCAGGGTGGTCAGGACAGTCAGGACAGAAATAACGGGTGTCACGCCTTATTCCACTCCTGCTACAGACACGACATTTTTTTCGGGGTGGTGGTTGGGTGGAGGTACCGGTAACGACACTGGGAAAGTGTCGCTCGTGTAGACGGCTCACTACACTGGTGGATGGGGCCACGGAACCTCCTGGATACAGGAGTTCCGAAATGATCTCTTCCTGAAATTTGAGGAAGGATCCTGTTCTCCCAGCCTTACTGTAGAGAACGTAACTAATATAGGCAGCCAATTGAAATAAATATACAGACACCTTTTTATACCAGCGTCTGAAAATCAAATACGGGCCAACATCTGGTCATTGAAGTCCACCCCTCCCATGTGGAGGTTATAGTTGTGGACTGAGAGGGGCTTTTTAACGACACTGGTTGCCCGTTCAATTTGGACTGTCGTGTCTGCGTGAATGGAGGAGAGCATGTAAACGTCACGCTTGTCTCTCCATTTCACCGCGAGCAGTTCTTCGTTACACAAAGCCCTCTGCCCCTCGCAAGTCGGGTGGTAAGGAGCCATTGGGAAGCCCCGCGACTAGGTCGCGCGGTGCCACAGCAGCCAATCTGTTCTAGGAACAAATGCTTGAAGAGGGCCACACTTGTGTAAAAGTTGTCCACATAAAGATGGTACCACTTGCCGAATAAGGGTGACACCAAGTCCCAGACTATCTTCCCACTGCTCCCCAGGTAGTCAGGGCAACCGACCGGCTCCAGGGTCTGATCTTTTCCCTCATAGATCCGAAATTTGTGCGTATAGCCTGTGGCCCTTTCACAGAGCTTATACAATTTGACCCCATACCGGGCGTGCTTGCTTGGGATGTACTGTTTGAAGCCAAGGCGCCCGGTAAAATGTATTAGGGACTCGTCTACGCAGACGTTTTGTGCGGGGTATACAAATCTGCAAATTTCTGGTTGAAATGGTCTATGAGGGGCCGAATTTTGTGGAGCCGGTCAAAAGCTGGGTGGCCTCTGGGACGGGAGGTGGTGTTGTCACTAAAGTGCAGGAAACGCAGGATGGTCTCAAAACGTGTCCTGGACATGGCAGCAGAGTACATGGGCATGTGATGAATTGGGTTCGTGGACCAATATGACCGCAATTCATGCTTTTTGTAATGCCCATGTTGAGGCGAAGGCCCAGAAAAGTTTAAAATTCGGAAACTTGGACTGGTTTCCACCGGAAAGGCTGGGCATAGAAGCTTCCCGGGTTGGCGTTTATAAATTGAGCGGCATACCGTTTTATTTTCTGCCACGACTAAATTATAGAGCTCTGCAGTGAAGAACAGCTCAAAAACCCCAGCGCCGATCCTATCTGAGCTGTCTCCACCCGAACTCCTGACTGGGCGGTGAAAGGGGAACTAATGGTGCGGCTGAAGATGGGGGCTGCCAATCAGGGTTTGCCAGCACCTCAGGGACTCTAAGGGCTCTACGGGCCTGTCTGCGCGGTGGCTGCGACGGGGGAATTACTGCACGTGCCACCGTACCAGCTTCAACTGCCCTTCTGGTGCTCGCCACTTCACCATGTTGTACGGCAGTGCTGGTAGAAGGTCCAGGACGGGCTGCGCTGCTGGTGTATGCCTCACCACGTAATCTGGCAGCGCCAGCCCCACTCTGCTGCCCTTGAAACGGATCCTGCGCTACCTGCGGTCTAGCGACACGGGGCTGGGTACGCCTGGTGGCATCAGGGACCTCAACCTCCTTGTCCGAACTTTGGGTCAGACTGCCACTGCTCTCTACAGGTTCGTATTCTGACCCGCTAGATTCGTCAGATGAGGGTTCCCATTCCTCATCCGACTGGGTCAGAATCCTGTAGGCCTCTTCAGAGGAATACCCCTTGTTTGACATTTGGGCGACTAAATTTAGGAGGTATTCCCTGAGACTACCCAAGAAAAAAAGCAAGCCTGTCTTACAAATGGGAGGGTAGTGAAGTACAGAAGCCGCTGCGATTGATAAAGATCAAAACAGTTTTTTTTTTTATCGCCGCAGCACTTGTGAAGTGATTGTGCAGTGATACAAAAAAAAAATTTTTTTTTGTCACTGCGGCGGGGTGGGCGTGGGTGAACGCAGGTGTGGGCGACCGATCAGGTCTGATCGGGCAAACACTGCGTTTGGGGTGGAGGGCGAACTAAAGTGACAGTAGTACTATTTTAGATCTGACCGTGATCAGTTCTGATCACTTACAGATACTAGAAAAGTACAAACGCTGATTAGCGCTACGCTAATCAGCGAATCAGTGACTGCGGTGCGGTGGGCTGGGCGCTAACGCTAACTACCTACCAAAGGGACCTAAACTAACCTAAACCTAGCATTCAATACTGGTGGGAAAAAAAAGTGACAGTTCACAAAAGTGACACTGATCACTTTTTTCCCTTTCACTATGTATTGACAGGTGATCAAGGGGTTAATTAGGGTGATGGGGGTGATCAGGGCCTGATGTGTAGTAATTGGTGCACTTACTTGGGATCTGTGCTCTGTGCTGGGTCCAACCGATGAAAAGGACCCAGCACATGGCACAGATCCCTTATAAATACTATATATTTACAAATAAATCCTATATCTCCATTTTCCATAGGAGATTTTGAAAATCACCAGCCTGCCAGCGCTGATCATTGGCTGGCAGGCTGGTGACACACATGTCCTGAGCCCGGCGGTGCGTTCCATTTGCGTTCCACCGGGCTCAGGAGCGCGTCATCTCGCGTCTCGCGAGATGACGCGCCCGCACGTCCAGGAGGAATAAACCGACTGCCCGCAGGACGCAATCCTGCGTACGGCGGTCGGAAAGAAGTTAAAGGGGTATTCCCATCTTGCTATTTCAGCCTCACCTGCATCAGCTCTACATTTCACATCCTGGTTTCCTGCTTCTAAGGCTGGGCGGGCTTAGGCAGTTGAGTGAAGGCCAGCCACGCCTCCTTATGACATCACACTGAGAGCTCAGTCCTTGCCTTGCTGTTCAGGAGGAATGTATGACTCATCACTCTGGCAGCCTGCAGCTTTTGCTGTTGAATCCTCACTCTGAGCTTTTTTTTACACAGTAAAAGGGTCACTGTCCTGCAGTCTAGTACAGTTTACACACAGAACCTGTCTATATGAACCTGTCCATATGATTTGTGCATTTGACTCCCATAAAACATGACCATCCCCCACTGACCAGCACTGATGATATTTTTCTAATATAGCTCTACTACACTGGTGTATAAACCTTGGGTCTTTTATCTGTATACATGAATATACAGCTCTGTTACATCCGTCTTCTCCTCCCCACAAGCAAAGGTTTCAGCTCTGCTACATCTGTTTATTCCCTCCACCAGCAAGCAATATAGCTTTGTACATATAGCTCTACTGCCCTGCTGTATGTCATAGATTGAAACCTACCCACTTATACTAGTATAGTAAGCTGCTACATCGGCATACACATTACTGCAGCATTTTCACACAGCAGAGCTGTGTATGTTATAGGGTTGCTTCGGGTATCGAAATTTCGATACCCAATCGATACTTTTATACCAGTATCGATTCGGTATCGGGATGTTCATTTTTCGATACTAGAGTGCGCTACTGCGCAGTCTAGTGTCGCCTCTTATGAGAGATCATGGCGCTCGGCGCGCTGCTCTGTTCTCTCCCACAGTGGAGAAGGAGGGAGGGACAGAGGGAGAGAATCCCTCCCTCCTATGACGTGGCCGCCGCTGAGCCCAATGAATGGGCGGCTAATTAATACAGGAGGAGAGATGCGGGCTTTTACTATGCAGTGAGCTGCCTGCCGTACTGCACTATCATTACCATACACTGTGTATTATAAGGACAGCCCTGCCCTGTGTGCTACAGTCTGTAATACACATGGCAGGCTGCGCTCTTAACAATAGCACAGCAGGGCTGTCATTACCATACACAGCGTATGATAAGGACAGCGCAGCACTGCAGGGTCGATAGGACTGTGCAAACAGGTTACTAGAAGCTCCTGGGTTGCACTCAGAGTTAACAGGACAGCTCTGACCTGGAAGGTAAAGGGTTACCCAAGCGCTGCCACACGTATTTCTCTGATCCCGGAGCAGGAATGAAGAGAGCAGTCCAGCTAATAAGAGAGAGGAGGCATGTCAGGACAGCCAATCAGATGAAAGACCCGCCCTCCCTGCAGTTTATGCCGGAGACAGAGTAAAGAGATGTGCTTCTGCCTGGGCTCTGTGGGGACACTGCATTGTGTGTATGGGGGAGGCGACACTGCATTGTGTGTATGGGGGAGGCGACACTGCATTGTGTGTATGGGGGAGGCGACACTGCATTGTGTGTATGGGGGAGGTGACACTGCATTGTGTGTATGGGGGAGGCGACACTGCATTGTGTGTATGGGGGAGGCGACACTGCATTGTGTGTATGGGGGAGGTGACACTGCATTGTGTGTATGGGGGAGGTGACACTGCATTGTGTGTATGGGGGGAGGTGACACTGCATTGTGTGTATGGGGGGAGGTGACACTGCATTGTGTGTAGTGTGTATATTACAGTGGAGGCAGTGATATATGGGGCAGTGACTACATAGTGTACATTATGTATATGTGACAGTGGCTACATAGTGTATATGTGACTGGGGCAGTGAATGCATAGTGTATATTGTGTATATGTGACAGTGACTGCATTGTGTATATGTGAGCAGTGCAAGAGTATTAGGCTAGGGCTACACTTAGACTTTTTGTAGTGCGACTGATTAATTTTAACTATTGAATGACATCTGCAGTCTATAAGATTGCATTTAACTGATTTGGATTGCAGCTACAATCAGTCGCGCTACAAAAAGTTGCAGTGTAGCCCTACAGTGTAGTAGTGCAGTATATCAAGTGGTTCAGTCACACTGCCTCCAGCAGCCCCCCATGTGCCTCCAGCAGCCCACCCATGTGCCTCCAGCAGCCCCGCCCCCCATGTGCCTCCAGCATAGGGTTGGGCGATATCAAAAATATTGCCACGATAACGATATTAAGAAATTTATCGCGATAACGATATATATCACGATAAATGCCCATTTAGAAGAAAAAAACACTTGGAGACATTATACTGTATGGGGGCAGCGCAAGGAGACGTTATACTGTATGGGGGCAGCGCAAGGAGACGTTATACTGTATGGGGGCAGCGCAAGGAGACGTTATACTGTATGGGGGCAGCGCAAGGAGACGTTATACTGTATGGGGGCAGCGCAAGGAGGCGTTATACTGTATGGGGGCAGCGCAAGGAGACGTTATACTGTATGGGGGCAGCGCAAGGAGGCGTTATACTGTATGGGGGCAGCGCAAGGAGACGTTATACTGTATGGGGGCAGAGCAAGGAGACGTTATACTGTATGGGGGCAGCGCAAGGAGACGTTATACTGTATGGGGGCAGCGCAAGGAGACGTTATACTGTATGGGGGGCAGCGCAAGGAGACGTTATACTGTATGGGGGCAGCGCAAGGAGGCGTTATACTGTATGGGGGCAGCACAAGGAGACGTTATACTGTATGGGGGCAGCGCAAGGAGGCGTTATACTGTAAGGGGCACAGGGGCAGCCGCAAGGAGACGTTATACTGTATGATGCACTGTTATGGGGGCACTGTGGCTGACGCACTTATGGGAGGGCACTGTGGCTGACGCACTTATGGGAGGGCACTGTGGCTGGCGCACTGTTATGGGGGGCACTGTGGCTGACGCACTGTTATGGGGGGCACTGTGGCTGACGCACTGTTATGGGGGCACCGTGGCTGACGCACTGTTATGGGGGCACCGTGGCTGGCCGCACTGTTATGGGGGGCACTGTGGCTGGCGCACTGTTATGGGGGGCACTGTGGCTGACGCACTGTTATGGGGGCACTGTGGCTGGCGCACTGTTATGGGGGGCACTGTGGCTGACACATATATAGCATCTTATGCTATATATGTGTCATCCACAGATCCCCATAACAATGTCAGCCACAGACCCCCAACACTGTAATCTCTTTAGAAGTAGCCCGACCTGATTAACTATTGTTGCGCAGGCTCCGGGCAGCTCTCTGTTCCTCCATGCGCCGTCTGCTCCTTCATTCATAAAGTGGGCGGAGCATGGAGGAACAGAGATTAACTACATAAATACTGGATAAGAGCTGCGGGGCCGGTGCAGTGTTACTCTGCAGTAATACACCGGCCCCGCAGCTCTGATCCAGCATTTATTTAGTTAATCTCTGTTCCTCCATGCTCCGCCCACTTTATGAATGAAGGCAGACGGCGCATGGAGGAGCAGAGAGCTGCCCGAGAGCCTGCGCCACAATAGTTATTAAGGTCCTGCTACTTCTAAAGAGATAACTACATAAATACTGGATAAGAGCTGCGGGGCCAGTGCAGTGTTACTCTGCAGTAATACACCGGCCCCGCAGCTCTGATCCAGTATTTATGTAGTTATTCTCTGTAAAGTAGTCGGACCTTAATAACTATTGTGGCGCAGGCTCCCGGGCAGCTCTCTGCTCCTCCATGCTCCGCCCACTTTATGAATGAAGGGGCAGACGGCGCATGGAGGAACAGAGCGCTGCCCGGGAGCCTGCGTCACAATAGTTATTAAGGTCGGGCTACTTACTACATGTCCCGGGCGCCAGGAATTCGGCCCTGACATGGATGTTTTAGGAGCGGTCGGCACACGTGCGACCGCTCCTATGATGTCATTAAATACCGCGGTTATTAGGAAACTGTGATATCGCCATATCGCAGTTTCTTAATACCGCGGTATATCACAGCCACCGGTATATTGCCCAACCCTACTCCAGCAGCCCCCCCCCCCCATGTGCCTCCAGCAGCCCCCCCCCCATGTGCCTCAAACAGCCTCTCATGCGCCTCAAACAGCCCCCCCCCTCCCAAACAGACCCTCAAGTGCCTCCATCAGCCCCCACTGGTTGGTGGAATTATCGGTGCACTGCTTGTCCGTCCGCACTGACTCTTCCCTGCATGAACTTTTCGGGTGGCCGCGCATGCGCACGGTGTGAGTGAGAGGCTGGCCGCAGGATCGCAATGGGAACCACTGCACAAGGGCGGCCCATGGGTGCGGCTGCCGAGCGGTGACCGTAACCATGGGCAGCCAAAATAAACAATACAAAAAGAAAACTGAATTTATAGAAAAACTATTCGATTTTTTAATCACATATATTTAGAGAAACGGCACACAGGGGGATAAACTATTTAATCAAATATACATGGCAATGCACATTCAACCACTGGACAGCCACACTGTCACAACTCCTGCATAATAAAGAAAAAATTTAAAGAGCAATTATACTTTTTTTCTATTTTTGTTATGTCATAGGGACATATCAGAAGTGTTGATAGGTGGGGGGTCTCAGCTCTGATCCGCTAGAACGCAGAGAATCGCTTAGGCCCCTTTCACACGGGGGTGATTTCCGCGCGGGTGCACGCACTACACCCGCACTGAATCCTGACCCATTCATTTCTATGGGGCTGTGCACATGAGCGGTGATTTTCACGCATCACTTCTGCGTTGCGTGAAAATCGCAGCATGCTCTATATTTTGCGTTTTTCACGCAACGCAGGCCCCATAGAAGTGAATGGGGCTGTGGGAAAAATCGCAAGCATCCACAAGCAAGTGCGGATGCAGTGCAATTTTCCCGCATGGTTGCTAAGAGACGGGACCCGATCTTTATTAATTTCCCTTATAACATGGTTTAGGGAAAATAATAGCATTCTCAATAAAGAATGCTTTGTAAAATGTGGATTAAAAATAAAAAACTTAACTCACCTTAGCCACTTGATCGCGTAGTTGGCGATCTCTCTCTCTTCTTCAAGCATTAGCTGCAGTCTAAAGGAACTGTGATGACGTCACATCACATGGTCAATCACGGAATCATGTGATTAGAGCGTCATCACAGGTCCTTTAGACGGCAGCTAATGCTTGAAGAGAGAAGAGATCGCCAACTACGCGATCAAGTGGCTAAGGTGAGTTAAGTTTTATTTCTAACCCCTTAATCCACATTTTACAAAGCATTCTTTATTGAGAATGCTATTATTTTCCCTTATAACCATGTTATAAGGGAAAATAATAAAATCTACAGAATACTCAACCCGAAACCGGACTTCAGTGATGAAGTTTGGGTCTGGGTACCAAACATGCCGATTTTTCCCACGCGCGTGCAAAACGCATTACAACAGTTTGCACACACGCGGAAAAATCGCGCATTTTCCTGCAACGCACCCGCCTCTGATCCGGGCATCAAACGTGACGCCCGTGTGAAAGAGGCCTTAGTCGAGCGCAGCTTCTTCTCACTGCTGAGCACGAGACTGTAGACAAAAGCAAGAGAGTTTCTATCGTTCTAGAGATCAATTAGGGTCTCAGAGCTGATCAACACTTCTGGTATGCGCCTTACAACAGATCAAAAATTATAAAAAAAAAAAAAAAAAAGTTTACATAGTTGTTGAAAAAGACAAAAGTCCATCAAGTCCAACCTGTAATCCTGTTATATTGATCCACAGATCGATCCCTGGATCAATGTCCATCGTCCTTTTAAAAACGGGGTTGGGCCACAGGGAAAGTATGTGTAGAACAAGATTTATATACATTGTCATACGCCTCAATGTTATTTTGAATTATAAAGTCATCTAAACCTTTTTGAAGCCACTCCCTGTATTTGCTGTGACCAGCTCCTGTGGCAGGCTATTCCAGAGATTTACAGACCTTACTATAAAGAATGCTTGTCCCTTCTTATGACCATCTTTTTTCTCCAGGTGTAGGAAGTGGCCCCTTGTTTTCCGATGGGTTTTAAACACAGAATAGCTTCCCTTGATATTTTTATACGGTCTGTTTATATATTTGTACAGGTTAATCAATTCCCCCCTTAGACATCTTTATTCAAGGTTAAATAAATTCTGTTCATTTAAGCTTTCTTCATAACTAAGATCTTCCAGGCCCTTTATGAGTTTAGTTGCTCTCCTCTGTAGTTACTCTTTAAAGGATTATTCCCTTTGGAGATATTTATGGCATACTGACAGTTACAAGAATTTAACAGGTGGAAGTTTCATATCAAGGACCAATGGCCAAGATATTGAGGGTTCCAGTTTAGTATTCCAAAAAAGAGGACAGTGTCCACACATGAACGTAGCTCTATTTGTTGCATTGTATGGATGTTACAGAAACTGCAGAGCATTTCACAACTCTCATTAACCCCTTAGTGACCACCCACACACATATACAGGGGCCCTGGACATATTCTTTTTAGTTCGGCACTTCAGCCGAAGTTAGCGCTAAAAGTAAGCGCAATATCTCCCTGCCCTCAGCTACTGAAGATACAGTAGCTCAGGGCAATAATCAGGACCGTAACAAGTGGAAATGCAGGCAGCAGAGCTGCTGGCAGTAAACTTTCTTTTTTCTCTCACCCAAGATGAGAGAAAAAGGGCCCAGCGCAAGGATCGAAGAAGAAAAGGAACTCAAACACCGGTCCCAAAAAAGGGGTGAGTGCTCAGTTAACCAGGTGTCATAAAAATAACTAAGTGCTGCCAAAGGCACCTACAAAGTTACTGCCTTGAGTTTCTTGTCCAACCCTGCTTGCAAAAAAATGTAACATTTCTGGCATGTCGGGATGTTTTAACAGATCTGGATTCCTGTCTAAGAAAACTGAAAAGGCCTTACAAACTCTACGCTACTTCTTTGAACTAGCTTCTGGCTGAAGACAATGGGGCTGAGTTCGATCTTAAGCACAGCCGCTATACAATGTACAGCGCTGTGCTTGGTAAGCACATAGAAGGCTGCAGCACTCACAAGAGCACTGATGCCTTCTCAAACAGCTGATCGGCAGGGATCCCAGGTATCGGAACAATCGATCAGATACTGATGATGTATCCTGAAGGTAGGTCATCAGTAGTAAAATCCCAGAAAACCCCTTTAAAGTGAACAGTTGAATTAGTCTCCTTTCTTCTGTTATCTTAAAAGTTTCCTGTGTTAACTACAAAAGATGAGGGGTTCTCGTTTCTCAATGATTTATGTAGGCCACCGCAGTCGAGTTGTCAGAGTAGAACACTAAATATCTGTCTCTTACATTACTTGTATCCAGGGGTATAACCAACTTGTAATTCAGGAGCGGTGGCCGTGCTTTTGCTCACTACATGGAAAAAGCACTGGCCTATGCACGCTCCTGGCCACCAGAGAGGCCAGGGTGCTTATCTATAGTGCAATAAGCATGGACACCGCTCTATAATCTGATGGCAAAATGAATTAAGCCAGAAAAAGAAGCAATATGGATAACAATACATTAGTAAGTGCCTTAAATAACTTTGTCTATTTGATAAATTCCATTTGCTGACATGAGACAACCACTTGGTGTGCCATACTGGCCCCTGGTGTGCCATACTGTCGCCTCTTTCCTTCAAAATACGCCTTCCCCCTGGAGTTGTGTTTTGAAGGAAACGGGCCATTAGTATGGGGCACCAGGTGCATCACTGCAGCAGTGCTACAACTGCATATGCCCACCTCCTGGTGTGCCAATAAATCATTTGCACATTAATAAAGGTTCAATTTTCTCAAGAACACAAGTTCCTACAGAGAAAAGAAAGATATGCTTTTAATCAGCTTCATCAACCCTTGGTTGTATAGGGTTGATCCTGCTGACAGCCTACTAGTAGTGTCCTACTGCAGAGATGACAAAGGGGAAAACATAGCTGTTCTTCTGGAACAAGACTCTTAGTTTTTATTGCAATATAACAGAACAAATATATAGCAGTTTGGACTGCAGAGTTGCTGCTTCCAAAAAATGTATCCCAAACCACAAAGGATCAAAAAAGTACCTCGACTAGTACCTCATCTAAAACTTAACTTTTACTGAAAAATACTATAAAACCAGAAGAAAAAAAAAAAAAAAGACACTACAAAAACATGTGGAAATGCTGGTGTCCAGGAATAATAAACCAAAACGGTCTTGCCGGATCCTGACGTAAACATTTTTTTCTATGGTGTGCGGTAGGTTTCGTTGATGGTCTGGCTTGACTGGGGAGAAACTGTCCCTGATAAACCCTAGGATGATAAAGGGTAAAAACCACTGCCAACCCCTACCTACCTAACTACACAGAACACCTGCCCCGAAAGGGGCAACCTGCGTCCGGAACCCTCCCCCTATACTCTGCCAATTCCCTATTAAAGGGGTATTCCCATCTCAGACAATGGGGGAATATCGCTAGGACACACATCTACAACGAGAACGAAGCGTGGAGCACTGTGGCTGGAGGATCCCGGGGTCCATCCACCACCAAGCGCTGCTCCCATAGAAGTGAATGGAGGGCACCGTGCATGCGCAGTCCGCCCTCCGTTCAATTCCCCGCTCCGTTCTCATTGTAGGTGCGGGTCCCTAGAGATATGCCCCCATTGTCTGAGATGGGAAAACCCCTTTAAGGTCCTGAGGCTTGCTCCCGACGTGACATGTTTCTGTCTCTTGTCACTGCAACCATTCAGGGAAAATAAACCCAAGGCTAAAATGGTTATTTTTTCAAATCAAACAGGGAAAAGAAAAAAAAATCGAGATCAAACTAATCATACCGACTTCACAGTGGTGTATAATGGTTGGCTCATAATAACATATGCACACCTCCCAGTGGGAAAAAGTGTGCAGATTGTGGCCCCCTGGTTTTATGGAAGTCAGCGTACCGTTTGACAGTGGTTTTTACCCTTTATCATCATAGGGTTTATCAGTTTCTCCCCAGTCAACCCAGACCATCAACAAACAGCCATACTCTGAAACCTACCGGACGATAGAAATAACATTTACGACAGGATCCGGTAAGACCGTTTGGTTTTTTATTCCTGGCTAACTACGGATTGTGTTTACATCAGTATTTCACAATGTAACAAGCTCCCAGCAGACGATCAATGTTTCGAGTTTATATGCTCATTTATTTTGAAAGGTATACATTGATAGAAGATTTTGCTAGAATGGTTTTGGGTACCATTTTGTAACCCCACAGTGGGCTCAAAAAGTAGTCCCATTTAGAAAATGACACCCCTCAAAGAATTTATTAACAGCCTGCTGCCCGCCTAACAGGAGTTATACTACAGCCTGCCAGCGATGATCAATCGCTGGCAGGCTGTAGATCTAAAATAAAAAGGCATCAAACATGTATATCAGACGATGTTTTGTTAACAGCGTCTGATATACCTGCTACCTGGTCCTCTGGTGGTCCCATTTGCTGGGATCGACCAGCAGAGGACCAGGTAGCTATGTAAAGTAGCACCAAGCACCACACTACACCCCCCCTGTCACTTATTAACCCCTGATCACCCCATCTAGACTCCCTGATCACCCCCCTGTCAGACTCCATTTACATGTCCATATGTGTTTTGCGGATCCACGGATACGCAAAACACGGACACCGGCAATGTGCTTTCCATATTTTGCAGATCCGCACATTGCCAGAACTATATAGAAAATGCTTTTTCTTGTCTGCAATTGCGGACAAGAATAGGACATGTTCTATATTTTTGCGGAACGGAATTGCAGACCTAGAAGTGCGGATCCGCAATTCCGGATCCGAGCAGGACAAAGTCTGTCCCCATAGAAATGAATGGGTCCGCAATTCCGTTCTGCAAACAGAATTGCGGACGTGTGAATGGGGCATAAGGGTCCCTTATCACGGCCAGTTAGTTAGCTACTTGTTAGGTAGTAAGCGCCCACCGCACCACAGTCACTTATTTTGGCAGAGATTTTTACATATACCCCTGCTGGGTGTGAGAAATATCTCTGTAAAAATTTTATACAAAGTTGTCAGTTTACAGAGATATTTCTCTCACCCAGCATGGGTATATGTAAAAATACACCCCAAAACACATTGCCCTACTTCTTCTGAGTACGGCGATACCACATGAGTGACACTTTTTTGCAGCCTGGGTGCGCAAAGGGGCCCAAATTCCAACGAGTACCTTTAGGTTTTACAAGGTTGCTCACAATTTAGCCCCGCCCAAAATGCCAGAACAGTAAACACACCCCACAAATGACCCCATTTCGGAAAGTAGACACCCCAAGGTATTTACTGAGGGGCATAGTGAGTCTGTGGGAGATTTTTTTTTTTTTGCCAGAAGTTAGCAGAAATGGAAACTTTATTATTATTATTTTTTCCTCAGTGTCATTTTCCGCTAACTTGTGAAAAAAAATGAAATGATACATGAACTCATCATGCCCCTTCGCTAATACTTTGGGGTGTCTTCTTTCTAAAATGGTGTCATTTGGGGGGTATTTATACTATCCTGCCATTCTAGCACCTGAAGAAACATGACAGGTGCTCAGAAAGCCAGAGCTGCTTCAAAATGCGGAAATTCACTTTTTTGCACCATAGTTTGTAAACGTTATAACTTTTACCCAAACCAATAAATATACACTTATTGGATTTTTTTTTTATCAAAGACATGTAGAACAATAAATTTATAGAAAAATTTATATAGAAATTTAGTTGTTTTTTTTAAAATTTACAACAGAAAGTGAAAAATGTCATTTTTTTGCAAAAATTTCGGTCATTTATGATTAATAGCAAAAAAAAGTAAAAATGTCAGCAGCAATGAAATACCACCAAATGAAAGCTCTATTAGTGAGAAGTAAAGGAGGTAAAATTCATTTGGGTGGTAAGTTGTATGACGGAGCAATAAACGGTGAAAGTAGCGTAGTGCAGAATTGTAAAAAGTGGCCTGGTCATTAAGGGTGTTTAAGCTATGGGGGCTTAAGTGGTTAATGGGTGTACTAAGCACTTTGACCCCATAGGTGTTTTAAGGAATCTGGAAACACTTCGCTGTGAAAATGAAATGCTTCATTTCTTCCGATAAAATGTTGCTTTAACCTCAAATGTTCATTTTCACAAGGGGTAGCAGGGGAAAAAAAAAAAAAAAAAGTATCCCATAATGTGTTACCCATTTCTCCTGAGTAAGGCAACACCCCATATGTGGTACCGTTTTGGGGTACATACGAGTTTTTGATCGTGGGTATTACACTTTTTGGGGTAGGTAAGGTGACCAAAAAAAATGGCTGTTTTTATTTCGTTTTTTTATAACTGCGTTCACCTGACGGTGTGGATCATATGAAGACATGGACGCAGAGACATCTAATATGTCTATTTTTCTTCTATTTCCTATTTTTTACAACTTAATTATGGGAAAAGTGCGTTTTTTTTTACATGGAACTTATTTTTTTATTACGTAATTAACCCCTTAAGGACACATGACGTATCGGTACGACATGGTTCCCGAGTCCTTAAGGACCCATGACGTACCGCTACGTCATGAGTAGTTCCAATCACTGCTGCTCAGCCGGCAGTGATCGGAACAAGGTACCTGCTGAAATCATTCATTAGGTACCTTGTTACAATGCCCAGGGGGGTCCTGAGAACCCCCCTTCCCCCATATTGGCGATCGCTGCAAACCGCAGGTCAGACCTGCGGTTTGCAGCGCTCTTCGCGATCTCTGATCCCTGCGTTCTGTGACCGCGGAGATCAGAGAGTTAATGCCCCCAAAGTGTTCACTTTTAACCCCCCCCCCCCTGCAGCTCCCAATCATATTGTGGCTGCGGGGGTGCAGGGGGGGTGGTTGCGGGCGGGATCGCAATTGCGATCCCCCGTCCGCCTACTCTGTATTCTCCCCTGGTGTCGAGAGGATCTATCAGAGTGTCAGCACATTGCTGACACTCTGATAGAAACGGCTGGCATCTGTGCTTTTTCAGATGCCAGCCGTTTAACCCCTTCCATACCGCAATCCGTACAGACTGCGGTATGGAAGGGGTTAACAGGGAGGGAGCTCCCCCCCTCTCCCATCGGGGGGCTGCTGTGCCTTTGCAGCCCCCTGACAAGATGGGATCGCAGAGGGAGGGGGCCCCCTTCCCATCACCCACTGCCCAGTTCTGGCAGCGGGTGATGGTTACCATGGCAGCAGGACGTTTTCAAAAGCGTCCTGCTCTCCATGGTGCTGAAAGCCTAAGCAGATTTGTGCTAAAAGGCAGAAGACTATGTACAGTAAAAAAAAATTACAGTACACTGTAGTACAGTACAGTGTACTGTATTATATAGACACCGGATCCACTGGATGTACAAGAACCAAGTGGGTCTGGGTCCCAAAAAAAAAAGTAAAAAAGTGAAAAACAAGTTAAAAATAAAAAACACATATCACTTAAAAAAAAAAAAAAAAATACCCTACAGATATTATGTATCGCCGCGTCCGTAAAAGCCTGCTCTATAAAAAGATCACATGACCTAACCCCTCAAGCAAATACCGTAAAAAAAAAAAATTAGAAAAGGTGTCAAATAAGCCATTTTTGGTAAAGTGTAATAACAAGCAATCAAAAAGGCGTATGCCTCAAAATAGTAGCAATCAAACCGCCATCTCATCCCGCAAAAAATGAGCCCCTATATAGGACAATTGCCCCAAAAAAATAAAAAAATATGGCTCTCAGACTATAGAGACCCTAAAACATTTTTTTTTTCTAAAATGCTGTTATGTTAAAGTAAAATAAATAAAAAAAAAAAAAAAAAAAAAAAGTTATACATATTAGGTATCGCCTTGTCCGTAAAAACCTGCTCTATAATAATATCACATGATCTAACCACTCAGGTAAATACCGTAAAAAAAAAGGAAAAAAAAAACATTTTTGTCACCTCACATCTCAAAAACTGAAACAACAATAGCTGATCTCAGGGAGACCAGCTACAAAAAACACTGCGGAGCCTCACTTAAGAGTCTCAACACAGCAATCCGAAGTGCAAAGTTCCCTGGGAAACAGGAATATGCAAAATAAATGTGGAGCCCCAGTTATGGGTCTACAACACAATGAAAGCCAGATATCCCTCAAAGGAAGGAAAACCAATGTGGATGGATACCTAGCTTAGGTTTTCCCTGTCACATCCTTAAAGCTTGTAAAAAAGCGGGATCTTGACATAGGGGCCACTTAATATGGTGGATTTGGTGATCTCTGTAATGGAGACACCCCTTTGCTTGGTTTTCCTTCCTTTGAGGGATATCTGGCTTTCATTGTGTTGTAGACCCATAACTGGGGCTCCACATTTATTTTGCATATTCCTGTTTCCCAGGGAACTTGCACTTCGGATTGCTGTGTTGAGACTCTTAAGTGAGGCTCCGCAGTGTTTTTTTTGTAGCTGGTCTCCCTGAGATCAGCTATTGTTGTGTTTCAGTAGTCTCCAAGGCATTGCTCCCGGTTAGCCAGAATCCTACTCCACACTGATGAGGGGCAAAACCCCGAAACAGCTGTCTGTGGATGGATACCTAGCTTAGGTTTTCCCTGTCACATCCTTAAAGCTTGTAAAAAAGCGGGATCTTGACATAGGGGCCACTTAATATGGTGGATTTGGTGATCTCTGTAATGGAGACACCCCTTTGCTTGGTTTTCCTTCCTTTGAGGGATATCTGGCTTTCATTGTGTTGTAGACCCATAACTGGGGCTCCACATTTATTTTGCATCTCAAAAACTGTAATAGCAAGCGAGCAAAAAGTTGTATGCACCCAAAAATAGTTCCAATCATCCAATTGAGCCCCTACATAAGACAGTCACCCAAAAAATAAAAATTAAAATTATGGCTTTCAGAATGTGGAGACAAAAAAATAATTTCTCAAAAATGCTTAGTTATGAAAAACAAACAAAAAAAAACCTAAAAAGATGATAATTACTTACCGGTAATTGGTTTTTCCCTTAGCCTCCACAACGGCACTAACTGGAGGGTTACCGCCTCTTCAGGGACAGGAAAACGACGAGGATCGAATAAAAGCCCCCTCCCCTTTACCTTCGTCAGTCAATAATCCAGAACTTAAGTGGATGCAACAGAGGTTTAATAAAGTTATATATTCAGATGAACTCTCAATACAAGTCATTATTAACTTATATATAGGGGTTTAAAGTAGCTTTCACTCCGATAAACACACTTTTTTTTTTTTTTTTTTTTGGGGGGGGGGAAATCCCGTGCCGTTGTGGAGGCTAAGGGAAAACCAATTACCGGTAAGTAATTATCATCTTTTCCCCACACCTCCACAACGGCACTAACTGGAGGAATAGCAAAGGAACAGATTTAGGGAGGGACCACTGCAGATAGGACTTTTCTGCCAAAAGAAAGATCCCTGTTGGACAACACATCTAATTTATAGTGCTTGAAAAAGTAGAGGAACTAGTCCACGTAGCGGCTCTACATATTTCTTCAATGGAGGCAGAAGCTCCCTCTGCCCATGAAGTAGCCATGGCTCGGGTAGAGTGGGCTTTTAATCCTGGAGGAGATTCTAGCCCTTTTGTAGTATAACAGGAGGAAATGCAGTTTTTGATCCATCGGGCTATTGATGTCTTGCTAGCGGCTTTCCCTGATTTGACCCCAGGAACTGGACCAACAGCTGGTTTGTCTGCCTGAATTCTTTCGTAGAATCAAGATACTGTAGGATGCATCTTCGTACATCTAGGTTATTGAATTTCTTCTCCCCATCTGATGAAGCCTTATCCGATAGACCCTTGCTTTTCAGGAGGATCCTCTCAGTCTCCAAGCCGTCAGGTGGAGCTGTGGAACACAGGGATGGAACACTGGTCCCTGGTATAGTAGGTCCGGGGTGTCGGGCAGGATCCAGAAGTCCCCCTCGACAACAGTTTCAGGATCGGAAACCAGGACCTCCTGGGCCAATATGGTGCTATCAGAATTACTGATACTTCTTCCTCCATTATCTTTGTGAGGACTCTGGGTATTAGGGAGAATGGAGGAAAGGCGTACAGAAGATCCGACTGGCCATTTTTGCGCCAGGGCATCTACTTTCAGAGGATTGTCTCTGTAGGACAGGGAAAAGAATTTGTTCACTTTTGCGTTTTCCTGGTCGCGAATAGGTCTATCAATGGTACCCCCATCTTGCTATGATCTGATTGAATGTGGTCTGGTTGAGGCTCCATTCCCCTTCTTTCAGTTTTTGTCGACTGAGGAAGTCCGCCAGGTGATTGTCCTTTCCCCTTATGTGTACTGCTGTCAGGGATTTTAGAGTTGATTCTGCCCAATGAAATATTTTCTCTGTAATATTTATAAGGGAATGACTCCTTGTTCCTCCCTGTTTGTTTATATACGCTACAGTTGTAGCGTTGTCCGAGAGGATTTTGACATGTGTCTGGGACAGCTTGGGAGAAAAGTGGGATACTGCCAACCACACTGCCTGGAGTTCTCTTCTGTTGGAAGAGGAGCTGGCTATTTCCTGATGCCAAATTCCCTGGCAAGTCATGCCGTCCATGTGGGCTCCCCATCCGTAACTGCTGGCATCCGTGGTGATTACCTTCTGATTTTGCTGGCGCCATTCCACTCCTCTGGCCAGGTTGTTCTTTTTCAGCCACCATGTCAATGAGTTTCTGACACATGGTGGTATCACGATTTTCCGGTTTAGGGAAGACTGTTTCTTGTCCCATATTTTTAAGAGGAAGTTTTGGAGTGGCCTTGAATGAGCTTGTGCCCATTTCACTGCTGGAATGGTGGATGTCATGAGGCCTATAATTCTCATGATCTCCCTGAGTGATGCTCTTTGTACCTTTTTGAAGGCGGAGAACCGCAGGACCAGATCCACTATTTTTACTTCCGGAAGGAAGGATGACATCTGGTGGGAGTCCAGTAGAATTCCAAGAAAAATTTTTGTTGGCTTGGCAGTAGGTCCGATTTTTCCATGTTCAGTAGCCAACCTAGTTGGGATAATGTTGTCGTGACTATTTGTAATTGCTGGTTCAAGGTCTGTTCTGTGGGAGCCAGGATCAGAAAATCGTCCAGGTATGGAATCAGAGTTACACCCACTTTGTGAAGATGACTTGATACATCTGACATCACCTTTGTGAACACCCTCGGTGCTGATGAGAGTCCGAAGGGAAGGACCTGGAACTGGAAATGTCTCAATTTTCCTTGGTACCATACTGCCATACGTAAATAACGTTGGTAAGAGCGATGGATTGGCACATGATAATAGGCATCGGATAAGTCTAAAGTTGCCATCATCCAATCTTTGGAAATCAAATTGATTGTTGATTTGATTGTCTCCATTTTGAATTTTTGTATGTGATGAATCTGTTGAGATCTTTTAAATTGATTATTAGGCGAAAAGAGCTGTCTGGTTTTTGACAAGAAAGATGGGTGAATAGAAACCTCTCTTCTCCTCTGGATGTGGGATCTGAATGATGGCTTCTTTTTCCAGTAATTTGGTGATCTGGTCCTCTAGAGCTCTTTGCTTGTCTTCCATTAGTTTTGGATTTTCCATGTATCTGTCTGGGGGTAGATCTGAGAATTCCAGTTTGTAACCTGAAAGTATGATCGACATGACCCAGGGAGAGGCCTGAATCTCGTTCCAGTTTTGACTGAAATGCTTTAGTCTTCCCCTACGGGACCTCTGGCGTCATTGTGTGGACGTGGAGGAGTGACGATTTGTCTTGTTTGAGAAGAGGAATCCTTTGCCTTTGTTTGAGGGCTGCCACGTAGATCCTTGATTCTTCTTTCTCTGATCAGTTGAAAAAGGTCTTTTGCCACGAAAATTTTTCCTTTGGTGGAAAAATTTTGATTCCGTTGGGAACCCTTTCTTCCGGTCTGACGCTTTTTCTAGGATGTCATCTAGTGTCTTCCCGAAGAGACGATCACCTTCGCATGGTATAGAACAGAGCCTATTTTTGATGCCGCGTCACCGCTCCAAGATCTTAGCCAGACCGCCCTGCGAGATGCATTTGTAAGGGCCGCTGTTTTCGCCGATAATTTTACTACATCCGCAGAAGCGTCAGCTAGGAAGTTTGCTGCTTGCTTTAGGGCCGGAATGGAGTTTAGAATGTCTTCTCTAGGTGTGCCGGACTGAAGGTGCTCCTCCATCTGTGACAGCCATAGGGAGAGTGTTCTAGCAGTGTAAGTTGCTGAAATTCCTGGTCTCAGGGTGGCCATTGAAGACTCCCAAGATTTTTTCATAAGCGATTCGCATTTCTTGTCCATGGGATCTTTTAAGGATCCTAGGTCTTCAAACGGTAGGGCCGTTTTCTTTGAGATTTTTGCCACAGGGGCATCTACCCTAGGTGCCTTGTCCCACAGAGCCGATTCTTCATCTGCAAAAGGGTACTTCCTTTTGAACATTCTTGATGCCGCCTGTTTTTCTCTGGATCCTTCCATTCTTCCATTATTAATTTTTTGATATTTTCATGGACAGGAAATACTCTCTTTCTTTTTTGCCGAGGCCCACAAACAGCTGGTCTTGTATCGCCAAAGGTTCCTTATGTTCCTCTAAGTTGATTGTTGCCCGAATATTCTTAAGAAGGCTTTCAGTTTCTTCTATGGAGCATAAAGGGCGACCTGAAGAATCTTCATCTCCACTAGAATCCTCTCCAGAAGAAATGACCTGAGAATCCAGATCAGATATTTGTTCCTGTGTATCTGGAGGATTTCTCTGGGAGGAAGAGGGACCCGGACTAGGTGTTGTCAGTCTGGCATCAATTGCAGCAGTAATTTCACTCTTAATAAGGGATTTTAAGGTGTCCACGATAGACGGCGTCTCCTCAGCCATAATCTTATTAGTACACTTAGAACACAGGGATTTTTTTGAGGAGGAAGATAGGGCCTTTTTGCAAATTTGGCATTTCTTCTTTTGTGACGGTTCACCAGAAGTTCTTTGAACGTCCCCTAGGGAAATAAAGAACCTCTTTTACTTTCTAGAAAAGAAAATCCTTTTTGTGTGAACCGTCACCAAAGATCCTAGCACCAGTGCTTTCACAATACGCCTAGTGATATAGGATATTTATATATATACACACACATCTGGGAAGAGGGCTTACCGGGCTGGAAGGCCTGGAGTCAGCAGATCTCTTGTGGGGGTCCAAGTCAGCAGGGGTCGACATGATACCAAGGGCTGAAGACTCACACCAGCTCCTGTTCGAGGTTTCCCTGAAGGCCCCAGACGCCGCTCTGCGTTTTTAAATTTTCGCGCCACCACTTCCTGGTTGCGTGCGCGTGCGTCCTGACGTCACTTCCGGGAGCGTTCCACCGTGGAACGCAGACGAGCGCGAAAACCGGAAGTCTGGTCCCCATGTCTGCCGGACTCCACTGCCCTCTTATTTTACCCAGTCATGGGGAAAGGCAGCCCGGGGCAGCCGGCATCCGCCGGACTAACGCCGAGGGGAGGAGGAGCGCTTCGTCCTGGCTCCGAGATCCTGACCCCCTGCAGGGGCCCTCCGGCAGCAAGCCGGGTTAACTTACCAAAGGCCCCCGCGTGTTTCGATCCTCACCTGCCACTTCAGGGACAGGAAAACGACTGACGAAGGTAAAGGGGAGGGGGCTTTTATTCGATCCTCGTCGTTTTCCTGTCCCTGAAGAGGCGGTAACCCTCCAGTTAGTGCCGTTGTGGAGGTGTGGGGAAAAGTAGTCATATTTGGTATTGTCGCGTCCGTAACAACCTGCTCTATAGAAATAGCACACAATCTAACCTGTCAGTTCAACGATGTAATTAACAAAAAATAAAAACGTTCCCAAAACAACTATTTTTTTGCAAATTTTCCATTTTAATCCATTTTTCCAGTAACAAAGCAAGGGTTAACAGCCAAACAAAACTCAATATTTATTGCCCTGATTCTCTAGTTTGCAGAAACACCCCATATGTGGTCGTAAACTGCTGTATGGCCAAACGGCAGGGCGTAGAAGGAAGGGGACGCCATATGGTTTCTGGAAGGCAGATTTTGCTGGACTGCTTTTTTTACACCATGTCCCATTTGAAGGCCCCCTGATGCACCCCTACAGTAGAAACTCCAAAAAGGTGACCCCATTTTGGAAACTACGGGATAAGGTGGCAGTTTTGTTTGCAATATTTTAGGGTAAACATGATTTTTGGTTGCTCTATATTATACTTTTTTTGAGGCAAGGTAACAAAAAATAGAAATTCTGAAATTTCACCTCCATTTGCCAATAACTCTTGTGGAACACTCAAAGGGTTAACAAAGTTTGTAAAACCGGTTTTGAATACCTTGAGGGTGTAGTTTCTTAGATGGAGTCACTTTTACAGAGTTTCTACTCTAGAGATGCATCCCCCTTCAAATGAGACATTGTGTCAAAAATCCAGTCCAGCAAAATCCGCCTTCCAAAAACCATATGGCGTTCCCCTTATTCGGTGCCCTGCCGTTTGGCCATACAGCATTTTACTGCCACATATGGGGTGCTTCTGCAAACTATAGAATCAGGGCAATAAATATTGAGTTTTGTATGGCTGTTAACCCTTGCTTTGTTATCGGAAAAAATTTATTATAAATGGAAAATCCCCCTCCCCAAAAAAAAAAATGTTTCTCCATTTCCCATTAACTCTTGTGGAAAACCTAAAGGGTTAACAATGTTTTAAAATCAGTTTTGAATACCTTGAGGGCTATAGTTTCTAGAATGGGGTCATTTTTGGGTGGTTTCTATTATGTAAGCCTCCCAAAGTGACTTCAGACCTGAACTGGTCCCTAAAAGTGGGTTTTTAAAAATTTCTGAAAAATTTGTAGATTTGCTTCTAAACTTCTAAGCCTTGTAACATCCCCAAAAAATGAAATGGCATTCCCAAAATGATCGATACATGAAGTAGACATATGGGGAATGTAAATCAATAACTGTTTTGGCGGTATTAATAAGTATTATAGAAGTATAGAAATTGAAACTTGGAAAATTGCAAATTTTTCCAAATTTTTAGTAAATTTGGTATTTTTTAGAAATAAAAATAAAAATTTTCAACTCTATTTTACCACTGTCAGGAAGTACAATATGTGACGAAAAAAACAATCTCAGAATGGTCTGGATAAGTAAAAGCGTTTAAAAGTTATCACCACATAAAGTGACACTGGTCCGATTTGCAAAAAATGGCCGGGTCCTTAGGGTGAAATAAGGCTCAGTCCTTAAGGGGTTAAAATCTGTGCTGTTAGGAAGACAGATATCCCTTAGCAACGCTCATTTGAAAGAGTGCTGCTAAGGGATATTTCTCCCCTGGTCCCTATTAGGGTTAGCATGGTGTGCTGTCTGCATCTTTTGAGGCCCCATTAAAATGAACGGGTCCACACCCGTTCCGCATACGGTCGCCTGAATAAGGTCGCCTAAACTGTAGTGTGCTTGAACTTGAAATCTGGATGAAGAGTAACTCCGGGTCACTCAGAGTTTGTCTAGGCTGGCAGTAACTAGAATAAATTACATTTTAGTGCTGGCTATTCTTCTACCAGATGCTCCTTGAATTCAGAACAATGGGGAGGGAGGCGAGGTTAATCAATATTCGCACTCTCTGCACCAGTCATGATATCCCCTGCACTGTATGACGAGGCACAGGCCTCATCATAAATCGGGCTCATCCTCCAGCAGTCTGTGCACCTAACAGAAATATACTGATGTAGCAGGGTTAACACACAGACGTGTTATCTAAACTAAATGTGTTAAGCAATTGCTTTTCAATGGCTTTTGTTTCAAGATATTGCGATGAGTTAAGAAATTTGTGTTAAGCGTTTGTGTTATCCCTGCTACATCTGTATGACAGATCTGAGCTGCCATAGATTTATGGCTTTATTTGCACAAGAAAACTGGCGTAAACGAAGATAAAATTTGTCTCTGCTATTGGTCACACCCCTTTCATCCCCTTTCTACACTCCCTTTTGGAGAAGTGGCGGAAAAAGAGGCACTTGCAACTTTTCAAAAAGTCACATTTAAAAAGTTGCAAATATTGATATATTACATATTTTTATATATGTATTATATATGATATTTACACATGGCCATTACATTGATCTAAAATTGGATTACATTTAATCAGTCAGTAATCATAGTTACAATCAGAAGTCATTTACAACTCCTAGTTGATGTCTAGAGGCTAAATTAGAAAGATAGATAAAGAACCTTTTGTTTAAATCAAATGCAAAAACGTAGACCTAAGGGTTTTCTAGTTCAGCGGAGACTCCTTGACTGTTAGAACAATGGATAACATTTTTCTGTCTATTGTAATTAGGTTCATTCATCGTAACAGCTATAAATCTTTCTGTATGCTGCCATCATCATTCATCTTCATCCTAAAAACAGCAACGCACACCTTGTGACTTTTTAAAGCCACTTTTCTGGTGCAAGTGAGACAAATCTCCCCTGGGTATCTGTATTCTTGTTTATGTTGGCCAACATAATTTCCTATAATGATTAGACACTCTGAGATGAAGTTCACATGAGGTTCCTATGCAACCTACATTGTTTACTGGATTTTTGTACAAAATCAGGATTATTTATAAAAAGGTAAGGAGGGGCGTGGCCTGACGCTGATGGCGCTGGTCGCATAGTCGGATAGCTCCGTGCCAAACTTTCCGAGCGGCTTATACAGACAACCCGAACGTGAGTTTCCTACCCTGAAGGCTGGGCGACTGTCTACTGATCATGGGCAAGCTACGTAAGAGGCAAGCACCAAACGCCTCACCGAAGTTTTTCGCCAAAGTGGTCACCCGGAGTCTGGGGCCTCGGTCTCCTCTCCACCTCCTGCGCGGCAAGATGGGGCCTCGCCGGGCCGCGCTCTGACCACTCACCTGACAGTTCGCCCGATCTCGCCGGCTCCCCTTCGGTTCCATTAACTGGAAGGGGCTATGCAGACTATGTTGGCGGCATTCCGCTCCTCTCTGAAGGAGGATATGGCGGGATTTGTAAAGGAATTTAAAAGAGAGCTCCAGGGCCTTGGTGAGCGCACCTCCCACGTGGAGAACAAAATGGCGGAATTCGCACTCTCGCATAATGCATTAATTGATGCGCATGAAGCTCTGGAAGAAGAGGTGACATCTATCCGGCGCAAATTGCAAGATTTAGAGGACCGCCACAGGCGGA